>PVJX010000738.1:0-215600 GCA_004027295.1 Dolichotis patagonum | reverse complement strand
TTATAGGTGATCTGTTTCTTTTCTCTGATGGCTTTTAATATTCTGTTCTTATATTGAATTTCTGGGATCTTGATTATTATGTGTCTGGGTGTAGCTCTGTTTGGGTTGTAGGTGGCTGGAGTTCTGTATGCTTCATACCTCTGCATATCATTTCTTTTTTCTATGCTTGGGAAATTTTACTTAATAATTTCTGTGAATATCCTTTGTAATTCCTCTGTTTTGATTCCTGCTTCTTCATTCACATGCTTTATTCTTAAGTTATAGATCCTCTTGTCATCTTCCAGTCTTTGTATCTTACTGCCTGCTCCCTTGTTATTTTTAAGAGATCTTCCCTTTCATGACCCCACATTGCAAGCCTGTGTTCAATTTTTGATAGTCTATCTGTGGTTTCTTTCAAGCAGTTTTGCCAGCTTTCTATGGAGTCTTTAGTTTCCTGATAATCTCTTTGAATCTGGTTCATGAATGCTAGTTTTTTTCTGAATTCTTCATTAATTTTTTCTCTACATTTGTGTTCCTCCATTCTTCTGTCTGTGTCTTCTTGAGAGGTGCCCAGCCCTTCTTTTATTAATCTACTTATCCCTTGTTTAATTTGAATTAATATTTCAGTTTTGGTCCCACTTACAAGGTACTGAAGATATCTCTTTATGTCCGCTAACACTGTGTTTGATGTTGCATTTTTGCTGCCCTCAATTTCTTTTGTATTTACCTCTCCTAGATCAATGTTCTCAGGGTTGGGGGCTGGGAGTTATTTCTTATTTCTCCCTTTCATCGTGTTTTTGGTTCCTTCCATACAAGTGAGTAGTGTAATTCTCAGACCCTTTTCTTGTCGGTTAAGGCTCCTCTAGAGCAAGTTCGAAGAGTTTCAAGAGTCCAAGTTTTTTTCTCTTGTTGTTGCTATTGTTATAAGAACTTTTACCATGATATCTAGTTTTGAGAAAATTTTAAGCACAAAATATGGTGTTATTAAATATAGGAACACTTGTACACAGATATCTACAATTTACTCATATTAAAATGAATTACAGACTTAAATTTAAGACTCCAAACTACAAAAGTCTTAGAAGAAACTAGGCATGGTAATGGGTGTTTGTGATGCAATAGCCTCTGCAAGGTGAGGCCAGAGAATAGTAAGTTTAAAACTAGTCTGGACAATTTAATGACTTAGAAAGACACAATTTCAAAATAAAGTATCTTAAGAAAGGGATAGAGATGTAGTTCAGTGTGAAGGCCTTGGGTTCAGTCCCCAGTATATGAGATGGGGTGTGAGGAGGGTGAGGTAGAGAGAGACAGAGATAGAGACAGAGAGAGAGACACATAGAGACAGAAACAGAGAGGAAATATTTTGACACTGGTCATAGTGCTGATTTCATAGGAAGACAACACAAAATAGATAAGTGGGAATACATCAAACAAAACAAAACAGCAAATCAACAACAACAACAATTATAACCCAATTTTAAGACAGACTGAAAGATTTGATATGCTCCAAAAAAAGACATACAAATGGCCAACAGATATATGAAAAGGTACTTAGCATTACTAATTTTAGGAAAATCTGAATTAAACTCACTATGAGTTTTCACTTCACACCTGTTAGGATCACTAACAAAAACAAAGAAAAAGAAAAAAGAAATGTTTGGCATATATAATGAAATTAGAATCCTTGTACACAGTTGGTGGGAATATAAAATGGTACAGCATACAGAGTCTTGAAAACTAAAAAAAGAGCTACAGAGGGTCTCAGAATCCTCAAATCTGAGTATATATCTAAAATTAGTGAAATCACAACCTTGAAGAGATACTTGCTCTTCATTGTTCATTGCAGCATTATTCTCCATACCTAAGATATGTAAATAACTCAAGCATCTATTCACAGATAACACAGATAAAAAGTAAAAGTGATAGATTCATAATAATATTATTCAGCCTTAAAAATAATGGAAATGTTGCTGCTGGCAACAACATGTATGATTCTGGGGAACATTATGCTAAATGAAATAAACCAATCTTAGAAGGATAAATACTACATGATGCTACTAATTTTGAGTATGTAAAATAAATAACTCATGTAATCCAAATTTTTCCTCATATGGCAAAAATAATTTTTGGGTTTATAGAAGTTACCAGTATTTCAGTTAGTATTTAGAAAGTCATGCTCTTGGACAAATTTTCATAAATTGTTTGATAACCTTTTGTATCCAATAGTCAAACACCTCCCCAGAATTCACTGGATGTGTGACTAATTGTTTTAGGCTGATTCTCAGAGCTTACATTTTCATCATCATTGTAAATTTTATCCATATTCTAGCTCAGTAAAATGACATTTATCATTCACTTCTTATATTTCTCTGGAAGAGATTCAGAGAGATTATGACTTATGGTATTTTAGGTGGAAAAGATTAGAGTCATTGTGTTCTGAGATATTATGATATTTTCTTCTTTTTTCAATTTATATTATGTATTTCCCTTAAAGATTACTTTAATCTCCTCAGGTCATTACTATATGTACACAAAGAAAAATTCAAATGCTTTACACAAGGAAAGTTCAAATGTCCATTCAGATATGTTCAAATGCAGTATAACCACTAAATATAAAATTTACCTAATAGTTATTATGATGCTGTCATGGTTTATGTCGGTGGCCCCCAGGTATCATATATTTGCATTGTGCATTTGTGATTGGTTCATTGTCTAGTGCTTGGATTGATGGTGTCAGTGCTGCATCCTCCTAGGGGGTGGAGCCAGGATGTGATGTAATGGCAGGAAGAAGGTGTGTCTGGCTCTCTTGCAGTTTCCACTTGCTGTTTGCAGCTGCCATAAACTGTGGCCCTGACATGCCACCCTGCCGTGGAACCAAGTGAGTATGGACTAAAACCTCCAAAAACTGTAAGAAATAAACCTTTCCTTTCCCAACTTTGGTATCAGGTATTTTGTCTCAGCAACTAGTGAAAAGTAACTAAGACAGATGCTCTTGAATAATAAGATTTATTTTTAATCCATAAACATTACATTTTCATTGCTTAAAGAGGAACATAATTTATTATTATCCAAGATATCTTAATTTCTTATAGTTTCACTTCAAAAATTTCCTAAGTCTAATAATGTATATTCACCAAAAGTATATAAATTCCTCAACTAATGCCATGGATTTAATAAATTTAATGACATATAAAATGATTATTTCTGTGACTTCCCTTTTATATAGATACCAATACTTTATTTCAAATAAAACGCTTAGCATTCTTTTATTTGTATTGTCAATAAAATATACTTTGACTATCTGAACAACAAATTCAGTCAAATTCCTTCTAAGGGAGAAGTCTTATTTATTTATGATTTAAATTTATATTTGCTATATGCCAATAAAAGTTGGTGATCCTATATGCCCATCATTAGCAAAGCTGAGAGCAAAAGATAAAGGAATGATCTTGTGTCCATGGCCAGTTGACTGCAAATATTCTAGGCCTCAGTTTACTCATTTCAAATTGAGAATGGCCCTCACTACCACCCTGGCTGATGTGATGAGCGAGAGAGCTCATGAAAACTTTCACGTATTTGGAGTGTACCACTGATGAACTTTGAATCTATAATGAACATTAACAGTAAATAAGCATGGAGACAGAAGACAAGAAGGCAAACTCAGACGAAGTTTGCAAGACTCAATTCTTGCAAAGGGAGCAATGCAATACCTGGAGCAAAGAAGTGTCTTAGGTGATATGATGGGATGTGAGAAAACAGAGGAAGACTGGTAATAATGGAGACATCAGTCAGCAAGTCACTCAAAACACATATTTTAAACAATTGTAGATATCTTTAACTTAAAACAGAAATTTCTACAAATATTATTTTCAAGTTTTGCTGATTGTCTAAAATATTATTGTTCAGTAGAAGCACAGAAATACACCCAGATCTAAAAAAAAAAAAAAAAAGCCCTCTATGAACAGAGAAATCTACCATAGAATACATCCTGCGGTTTGACCTAATATTGTTTGGGCAGTCATCTTGAAAATACTGAATGATGAAATTCTGAAAGATCAAACTCCCTAGGCTGAAATTCTGAAAATATTATCCTGGAAAAACTAATTTCAAAAGTAATTTAAATGACATTTACTTGTTTACTTATTTAAAAGTGCATTTCTTTGCGAAACGTAACACAATACGTTATCAGTCACTTTGCACAATAAAGAAACCAATAAAATTTTTATTTAAGCAAAAACAGGTATACTGATGATAGAAAATATTCAGCAATAAAATATGGCAATTTCATATTCATCCTTTGCAAATATGAGCCTTTATAGCTCAGGAACCAATAAAATGAATTTTATCACAGAAAACTACTAGTAAATAGTTAATAGTTAAATCTATGGAGAATGGAAACTATAATTAAAACTGCAGGTGTCCGGGCAAAGGAGGTTCACTGTTGTCACAGAATTCATGTTGTTATAAATTCGTGCCTTTCTGTAGATAAAAGCAATAAAATTCTCTTTAACAGTCTACACAGAAATGCCATTGCTTGTATTTCTGAAAATTTTACCAATGTAAGCATGTAGTATAAACATTTTACTGAATAAAATGCCTCAAAGCTTTTGAGTCTGAGATGCAATGATGAGTCCATTTCTTGATGTTGTGTATCAAAAGGTTATTAAGATAACATACAGCGGTATGCATGCATTACAGAAATACATTATTAAGCAGATGAGGTGACACTTTAGGAAGTAATCACTAATAAGTAACAAAAGAAACCATGCCACATAAAATCATCTTAGTAAGGTTAAGTACTAGATCAATTTTCCCTTTCAAAAAAGCCTCGTATGTTTACCATGCTAAGAAATCTGAATTTCTGAATATTGTACTTTATCATTGGAATTCTCTGCCTAACAAATGATCTGTGCCTATTATTTGTCTGGAACACATGAATGCTATGTAGAAATAAAGCAACTGATATACCAATTTTCTTCCTTTTAGGACTGTGTAAATGTAAAATAAAACACTGTTTTTTTTTTAAATTCCCGTTACGTTTGTCTCTAATATTGTAAGCTACGTGTTCCCAAATTATCCTGTAGGTTATTAGGTCTCAGTTCCTCCAGATGATCTTTGGCAATTTCTGGAGACATTGTTGACTGTCGCAATTGGTTGAAACTGGTATCTCTGAGCAAAGACCAGGAATGCTCTTGCACATAATACAACCATTAGCATTGCCTTTTACAATGAGCAGTTATTTGGCTCCAAATATCAATACTGTCAAGCTTTAGAAATTTTGCTGTAAAATAAACAAGTAAAAATGAAAACAAACAGTAACCCCAACAATAAAAGAAATCATCCCTCTTTTTTTGCCTGAAGAACAAAACTAACGATTAACTTTCATGTAAAATGAAAATTCCAGTGTTCTAATTTTTAGGGACAGAAATGAGTCTTTTTCCTTATAAGATTTAAGGAATAAACAGGAACCTTCACTATCAAAAGGGATGAATACACATGAGAGAATGAGAAAAGATCAGGGCAGAGCTAAACATGGAAATGTATGGCATGGAAAACAGCTCATGACATATTTTATCTTGAAAATTATATAAAAATGTAGCATTATTATTTAAGCTTTGGTTTAGATTTAAATTTATTTACATTTATAGGTTGAAACTTGGTTATTTCCAGGAAGCTGCTTTGTTCATTTTTAAATCCTCTGCAGAGTATACAAGTATAGTCTTCTTTAACAGGAGAACCATTTTTACAGTGGTTAGACTTGGTAGCCCATGTAAATTACTACATTTTTTCCTCATAACTACACTGATATTTATTTATCATTGGTTTCAGCTTTTAAGATTTATTTAATCACATATGCTAACGACTCACAAAATATAAACTTTCTTGTACAAATCTCAAAGCAGGATACATTAAACATAAATATTATTTTTAGGGTCATAATATCATTCCAAATATGCACAAATGAAAAACTAGCTAAGAATTTGCTTTCAAGTATTTTGAGAATCTCAATATACTTTTGGAAACTGTAAAAAGCTAGGGAAAAATTGTGCCAGGCACATAAACAGAATTAAACACAAAATTACTACTTTGCAAGGATGTCACCGATAGTCACATATAAACAAGTTCAAAATTGAGACCTAACTCTAAAAATATACCAAGTTCAGGAGTTGTTGCATATAGACTCTTCCTGGCCTCAGAAATAAGTGTGAGCATTTTCTGGTATCTATCTGTATGTTGTTACAGTGGTTTCATGTGGCTTAACATATGTTCTCCAAATCTAAACCTTAAAATATCAGGAACATGTATCTACATTTAAAGTTTTTTTTAAATCTGTTGAGCAACACATCTCCAAAACATGATATTTCTCTATCTGTGAATTATATAAACCTCATTTAAATAGTATGAAAATATATAAAGCACACCGACTTAAGGTACAATGAATGGCACTTTTTAAAGGACTTTATAATAAACAAAATGCAAAGACTAGTGACTTATATCTAAAATGCCACAGCACTAGGTAAGATGTGCATTTGGTTTTCCAGGAAAATACTAGTGAATGAAAATGATATATGCTTTATTTGAAAAAGTCCTGGCTATGTAAATTAGTATCTGCTTAAAATAACTTGAGACTAAATTTCACAAGCTCATCTTTTTTTCTGGTATCAAGAACTGTGCATAAAAAGAACCCTAGGACTTCCCACGCATGAGGTTTATCAAGTTTGCTATTGATTAATCATGACATTGAGAAGGAATTTTATGACACAATATAAAAAGGCAAGGAATGAAGAGTTATTTGTTCATATGAAAGAAAATATAATCCTGATGTTATGGAAGTCTTAAGATAGGTACTCTAGTAATCTGAGTTATTAATATATGGTAATGTTCATGTAAAGAACTGAAAGTAATATCACATCAGTGTCTCATGTTTCAATTATAATGTCAGAGGGTCTGTTGCAATTTCTTTTACTAGACCCAAAAATCTGTGCAATTCTTTGACATTTTATTGACTGCTATAGATTAGAGGATATAGAAGTCTAACTATAGGTACTGTACAACCAGAACATTTTTGCTATTGTTTGTTTTATATGACTCAAAGTAAAATTGTTCCCTGGAGGAACTGTCGATAGAATGTTCAAGAAGGCAATATTTTAAACTTTATCATCCTTTCACTTACTCAATGATCTGCCCCTACTTTAAATTTCATAGAAGTTGCTTCTCACCTACATCAATTTTTACATCTTTAATCTCAGTTTTTAACAAATTGAAAAAGCTGTACTGAGTCAAAATAGGGTTGAGCCAATATTTCAAAGGAAAAATGTATCCACCACCAGAAATCGTATGTGAGAGAACTTCTACATACCTTTCTCATACTTTCCAGAGAAATGGGGAATAAAAATTTTTCTATGATGATTGTGAAACTGAACACCATGCACTGGTTGTCAGTTTTGGGGTGCAGGAGGTATATCAGCTATATAGAACATAATAGCTTCTAAGTACCAGATATAGAAATCCAAACACCTCCGCCCACTGTATCTTGTTATTGGAGTCACATTGATGGAAGCAAACTATCAGCAAGCAGTGGATGGAATAACAATTCACTCACAAAAAGAAGAGACAGAACAAGGTCAGCTCCAACAGTTAACAGTAGCCCTCCTAGCATTCTCAATGTTCCCTATCCCACAGCCATAGAAGGCCAGTTCCTTCCATGCACCCATTCCTACCACCATATAAATTTGAAACAGAGTACAGACCCACCCACATATAGTCTGAAATACTGAAAACTGGGGACAGCCCCTAATTTCCATGTTTGAAAAGAACAAAATAAAACACTTAAGGTGTTTGTAGCCAAAATATATGCCTTTAAAAGGTTATAAATCTAGAACAGATTTCATGGGCTTCCTTGTTAAAGTTTCCAAGCCTCCTTCTATGATAACAATACCTAATTTTTCAACTAGTGATTTCTTACTTTTTTTTGAAATTCTGTATTATTTCTACGGTCTTTGTTGTTTTGCTTTTTTTTTCTCTCTAAATAAATAAAAGAAATGTTTCAAGCTTATCTTAGTAACTATTCTCTGGAACAATATAGTTGATACCCAAAATGAAGCAAGGAAAGGTTTATTTAGCTTACAGTTTTTGGAGGTTTCAGTCCATACTCAGCTGGCACCAAGGCAGGGTGCCATAGCTAAGGGACAAGCATTCAGGGCAGCTGCAAGTGACAAAAGCAAAAAGGACAATAGGGGAAAGCAGGCCTCCTCCCCTCCCTTATACTGCATGCCAGATCCCTGCCTCTGGGTGGGTGCAGCACTCACATCACCAATCCCAGCACTCAACAACAAACCAATCACGAACGCTAAACTCAGCCACGTTGGAAAGACTCATGCTTCCATGACTGCCTGAGGCTTAGGGGGGACATTTAAACCCAAACCATAACAAAGCCTAAAGGTGCTCATGAGACAGCTATTCCAACAGCAATGAACATCATCATCTTGGAAAAGAATAATTGTTCTCTATGTATTTATTAAATGTTTTTGACCATATGACTAAGCATTCAATGTCAACCTAAACTTCTAATACCCTGATTTCCTTGGTTCATATTAACTGGAACAGTTGCTTGCTCTAAAGGTTTAATTTCTCCTGAGGGGTTTATCACTTGAAATGCTATCTAACTTCCAGACTGACACAGATGACTTCCATCATCAACGTTACTGACCACAGTTTAAACTGAATGGATTGTCACAGAGTGATATAATTCACCCCATTCTATTTGGGTGAGCTGCATGGTTATATGTCATTTACTTCCAATTATCTCTTTTCTTTCCTACATTAGTTTTGCCACAGCAGATGGTATCCTACAACTGTGACTATTTGCTCTTGCCACATCCTTCATTCCCTTCTGATGACCAGATGTGTCTTTTGGACTTTAATTTCCGTAAGTCTGCATGTTGCTATTCATTTTCCTGTATACCCTCCAGGTTAAGAGGTGAAAACCACAACATTAGCATGTGCATTTTTCTTACCATAATGGAGAAAAAGCAACCTTTGCTGAAAAACACACATTCTGGAGTAAATAAGCAGATTGCTGATATTTTTTGTTGAAATGGTGATGTATGGTTTGGAATTTTCCCCATTTAATTCTATCATTATCCTCCTTATCCCACAGAATTTGCACACCATGCTAAAAATCAAACCAACAAAACCATATCCTAATTGATCTGATGAGCATGTATGTTGTGAGGACTACAAGTGAAACCCCACCTTTACCAAAAGAACTTTAAACTTCAGGTATGATTTACTTAATATGAACAAAATAATGATAAACATCTTATGCTTACAACTATTTAGTTAGTTGTGCAAGTCTTTAATGACAAAATTATAGAAATGTAACACTTTTTTTCCCAAAAATGCCTTATTTCTTCAGTAGTGATTTGCATTTCTAAAAATTGAAAGTGGACCATGACAATTAAGAAAGGATTTAACAAACAGAAGCTACAGTGGCAAGAGGTAGTCTTGGATTAGAAAGTGCTTCTTTGAACTCTCCAAGGAATTTGCATACTTTGTGAATATGGGATCAAAATTACGCTGGTGGTTGTGACAGAATGTAAGTTCAAGCAATGGTCTTTGAAACATGAGAGAAAAAATAAAGAGTTACAATGCTCTTTGTGAATAGTTACATTAAAAAATGCCTGATTGGGATGAATGAGAAAAAATTACTAATCAGATGTCCTTGAATAGCTAGAGAGATATATGTCATATAGGGATGGCTTACTAGTAGATAGGAGAATAAAAAAACCATGTATTTTAAAGAAAGTGTAAAAGAGTGAAGTCTGTGGGAACAGATTGTTAGATGTGGTAGAATTTTTTTCGGACTTACTTTCTCAATAAAAACGTATGCTCATCACGTGGAGGCATAGACAGGGAAAAATTATCAGACATTGAAAGGGAGAGAACTAGTTATTTGGAGGAAGAATAGAGTGAATGCGTAAAAAATACGTCAGGATTCTTGAGCAGCACACAGAACTGATTTGAAGTTAGTGATCCTGAATGATAATGTTTTAATTAAAACAGAGCCATTGGAATTTACTTAGCAGAACTTTAATACAGAGGTCATGGTTTTGGCAATGAGTCCTCCTATTTGACTGCAGGTTGAGTATATTTATTTCTCCAGCATTTATTATTTCTTCATGCCAAAACTTTTCAACATCCTTTTATCATTTTGAAAGTAGCAGTGTATTATTATCTTCTGTAATCACTACACTAGAGAATTGCATATCTGAATTTATTCTTCCTAATTGTAAATCAGTACCTACTAGTCCATATTTCCTTATCCTCCACCATCTTCCCACCTTCTGCTAGTGATACTTGAATCTTCAACTTAAATGAGTTTTTAAAATCATGATAAAATACATCTAAGCTAAAAATTTATCATTCTAACCTCTGGGCCTCTTCATATTGTTGTACGCACACCATCAGCATATCTCTAATACCTTTTCTCTTCCTTAATTGAGACTGTGTACCCATTAAACGGTTACTCTCAAATTCCCTTCTCCCAATCTCTGGTGAATTTGGCTACTCTAGGTGTCTACTGTGATTATAATCACACAATGCCTGTCCTTCATGACTGGTTTATTTCACTTCGCAAAGCATCTTCAAAATCCATATACATTATATATCATATATTAGAATTATCTGTAGTATTTCATTGTTTATCCTTTTATATGTTGATGGACATACAGGTTGCCCCCAACTTTTGCCTCATGCGTACAGTGCTGCTACAAGCATCTGTGTACAAATATCTTTACTTTCATTTATTAGAGACATATGCCTAGGAGTAGAATTGGCAATTGTATTCTTTAAATCATAAGACATAGGCTTAATATCAATTTGTAAAAAAGCAAAAAAGAACATATACAAATAAAAGTAAAAATAAAAAGTTATACTCTATACCAATGTAATAATATATTCAAATTATTTTAGTAGAATTGCTAATAAAATGAGATGTAGGCAAAATATTAAAAACTCAATTTGTTTCTTTTCTGTGAAGAAGCTTTTTAATTTAATAGAACACAATTCAGTCATTCTCAGAACTATTTGTTTTGCAAGTGTGGTTCTTTTCAGAAAGTCTTTGCCTATGCCTATGACTTCAAGAGTTTTACCTATTTTATGCTCCAGCATGTTATATGTTTCCTGATTAACATTTAGTTCTTTGTTCTGTTTCTATTTTAGTTTAGTACATGATGAGAAATGCAGGTCTAGAATCAGTCTTCTACATATAGTCAATTTTACAAACACCATTTATTAAAAAGGCTATTATTCTTCCAGTGTCTGTGTTTATCTCCTTTGTCAAATAGTTGAATATACTTGGAGTTATTTTTGTATCCTCTGTTCTATTCCATTGATCCCCATGTCTGTTTTCGCACCTGTAACCTGATGTTTTTAATCACAGTAGTTTTGTAGAACATCTTCAACACTGGGATTGTGATAGCTTCTGCTTTGTTCTTTTCTACCCAGGATTGCTTTTACTATTCTGAATTTCTTCAAGTTCCGTATGAATTTTAGGATTGTTTTCTCCAGTATTGTGAAGAATGCTTTTGGAATTTTGATTGGAATTGCATTAAATCTGGATACCAATTTGGAATTATAGTCATTTTGATTATATTGGCTCTGCCTATCCAGGAACAGGGAATATCTTTCCATTTTCTATTTAAATTGTTCTTTTCTAGAGTATTGTAGTTTTCACTGTAGAGACCTTTTATTTCCCTAAGTAGGTTAATTCTTAGATATTTAATTGTTCTTGGTGATATTGTGAACAGTATTTCCTCCCAATTTAGTTCTTAGTGCATTCATTATTAGTGCACAAGAATGTTACTGATTTCTGCGTGTTAATTTTGTATCCTGCTACTTTAGTGAATTTGGTTATAATCTTAAGAGTCTTTTGTTGCATTTTGGGAGAATCTTCTATGTAGAAGATCATGTTATCTGCAAATAATAACTTGACTTCTTCCTATCCTACAAACATGCTGCTTTGTTTCTCTCTCTTGTCTAATTGTTTTTCCTAATCTTTTGAGTACTATTTCAAAGAGGAGTCATAATAGAGAACATCTTTGTATTTTTCCAGACTTTAGAGAGAAAGTATTTAATTTTCTTCCATACAATATTATGTTGGCAGCGAATGGCTTTTATCAGATTGACAGAGGTCCTTCTAAAGCTATTTTATTTATTGTTTTTATTATAAAATGATGTGGATTTTGCCAAAGCTTTTTACTGTTTCAATTGAGATGATCATTTTTTTTTGTCTTGCTTCTATTTGTGTGATGTATTACATTTATTGATTTGTGTATGTTGAACTATCCTTCCATCTCTGGGATGAAGTTTACTTGATCATGATATATGATCTTTTTGATTATTCATTGCACTCTACTTTCCAGTACAGCCAACAGAGTGAAAAGACAAAGTAGGGGAAAATTAGTAGCAATTTTTCAAACAGAGGACTTATATCTGGAATATGTAGAGAACTCAAAAAAAAATTAGACCCATCAAATAAAAACCCCAATCAACAAATGGACAAGTGAATCAAATAGATAACTCACAGAAGTATGAAGAGCTCCTAGTAAATTCATGAGTAAATGTTTAACATCACTGGAAGTTAGAGAAATGTAAGTGAAAACAACATATAGATTCCATTTTACCCCAGAAAGAATGGTCATTAACAAGAAATAAAACAATATCTAATGCTAGAGAGGCCATGGGGAGAGGAACAGCTCTATACTATTGGTGGGAATATAAAGAAGTACAACCACTATGGACATAAGTATGGAGATTTCTCTAGAAACTAAATCTAGAAATTCCTTGTGGGAAGTCAGAACATGTGAATGACACATCCTCATTCCTTATTTCTATCCCTAATCCCTTCCATCCATCCCCCCTCAATCCAACTATTTCCTTTATAAGTATCTTCCCAAAAGAATTAAAGTCATAACATTATAGAGATATGTGAATACCCATACTTATAGCAGCCCAATTCCTAAAAGATGAGTGAATAAAGAAAATGTGGTATTTATAAAACATGGAGTAATACTCTGCTATAAAGCAAGATAAACTTGAGAGTCATCTGTAGGAAAATGGATATACCTTGGGGTCATAATATTAAGTGAAATAAATCAGACACACAAACTCAAATATCACATTGTGTCTCTGATACAAGATAAGCAGAGTAAAGATAAAGAGCTAAATCAAAGAATACAGGAAGTAGGAAGTTAGATTTTTCTCACAAGGGAATGAAATCGAGAGACAGAGGGAGGGCAAAAGGAGGAAAAGAATTTTGATAAAAAGCATTTGGGAGGTGTTATGCACATGTACCAACTACACAAAAAAAATAAGCTTTATGTATTGCAAAAATGTACAAAAAATTAAAAAATAGAGAGGCTCAAGGGATGGGTAGACGGAGGATGGAGGGAAGGGGTTAGGGATAGAAATAAGGAATGGAGATGTGTCATATGCAAGTGCTGACTTCCCACAAGGAATGCAAACATTCTGTACTGCACACAGGTGCAAATAAACAAAACAAAACAAAAGAAAGCAATGCAAACAAGAAAAAGCATAGGAACTGCAGCAAAAGAAAAAAGTTTAAAAACAAAACAAAAAGTATAATGTTTAATGATTTACTATGTAGACTACCAGAATTCATACTTAAGTTTTTAGGATATAAGAAAATACTGATGTTTAATTATAAATGAAAAGTTATGCAGCACTATTTTTTTTTTTTGACCGGGGATCGAACTTATGACCTTACGCTTGCCAGGCAGGCGCTTAAGCCACTGAACTAAATCCCCGGCCCCTGCAGCACTATTACTAAAATATGTATTTAAATACACTGAGATGACAGATAATGACTGGTAGGAAATACTGTAAAATGGCAAAAGTAATAGGCAGTAATATATAAAATAAGGTAATAAAGGGACAGTGGCTAGGGATGTATTCAAGGGGTTTACATTTGTAATATATATTGCAAATGTATATATTTGCAATATATAGATTTGCAATATATGTAGATTTGCACATACATTTGCAATATATAGATACATTTGGTATATATATATTATATATACATTTATTATATATATTATATAATATATATAATATATATAATATATATAATATATATAATATATATAATATATATAATATATATAATATATATAATATATATAATATAAAGCTTATTATATATATATAAATTTTACCTCATTTCTAAAACATTTATACTTGGTTATTTACAAATGTTACATATATAAATAATCCCATAATTTAAAATGAAGTTAGTATGTAAAATTCTATATATTACCTCAAATTTATATACCAAAAATGAAAAATACTTCTCTATAGGATGAGATAGAGTAAAGATAAGTGAGTGACCAAGACCTTGGGTCTGTCGTCTACATTTCCTCATGAAGCCTCTATTTTGATATTTATGCTTCCTATGGGTCTAGGATGTGGGTGATTATGTCTGATTTTTTGACATTGCAAGAGCTCTGTAACAGGAGGATTAAAGTCAGAGTGGAAAGAGTAGATAGGTAAAAATTTGGAGTTCAGAAATGGTAAATAGATCACAAAAAAATGTTCTGTGTCGCAGTATGGCCAGGACAAGGTCCATTGGTTAAACAAAGGAAGATATATGAGGGCCCAAGAAAGACATGAACCAGCATTACAGATTTTTCAGTTTTGCTCTGATATAAAACATTTAAAAATTTTTTTCTTATCCAACTATTGTGATTATGGCACCCAAGAAATCGTTACTATGAATGGGAGCTAAGACATTTAGAGTATCTCTCAGTAAGAGAAAAGTACATACAGCCAAAGCTTGGTATAGATTTGAGAGAGATAAAATCTAGTCATATTAATGAAGTTGACACAACATAACTTTTAGCTTTACATTTTTTAAAAGGATTCTCCCAATACCCCTTGTTAGTTTGTAGGAAACAGATGGTTCTTTTTAAAAATTTGATTTTAGAAAGTATAATCTTTCTTGTTTCCCTTCTTGTTTGAACATTTTTTGGGGGAAGGGTGAAAAAAGAAGGAAAAAATGAAAAAAAGTTTTTGTGAATAAGCCGGGAAATATGGGTTGAAGGGAAGGGAGATTAAAAGGAAGCAAAATATATCATGTATGGGTCCTAATTCCCTATGGGGAATGTGATCACTGTTTATATATCTAAAATGAACCAATAACATTCTTAGAAATGCAAACAAAGCATAGTCTTAAGCCAGCCCTTAAATTAAACAGACTTAAAGGCAAAGAATAGACAGAAATAAAGGTGTTGGGTGAGTTTGAAGGCATTTTTATGTATATCAAAGCCTGCTGTTGAGGCCTATATAGATAGTTTGGATAGGTATAGACAAAAATTATCATGTGTATATATTTTAAATCATGAGTGCCAAAAGAAGACAGTTTAATAACTTCCCAGTCTACATCAACATTTCTCTAAAGAATATTGCAATTTGAGAGAATACAAAATTGCAGGAAGAAAGCAGAACAAGGGGGCATGTATTTTCTTCCCTAAAGGATCCTCAAACATCCAATTATAAAATTTTGTACTATGATGATAAAGATAAAACAAAGAAACAATATCTGGTCTCTATAATTTACAATCAAATGTTAACAAATGCTCAATAACCAGCAAACTTCTCCAGATAAAATATGAGCACAATATAATACCATATGGCATTTACCGTGCAGATGGCTCATAGAGACTTAATGAAGATGGTTTGGAGATTTACTATACACATGTAAGTCAGGATCTTTAAAATGAGACAACAGAAAACAGGAATCCGAAAAATCAAATGGATAAAATAGATGCAGAAAAATGTGCTATCACAAAACAGATAAGAGTATTTGTGAACATGGAGAAAGATAGTACTCTGAAATTATTTTATTCTAAAGTCACATTTTTTGACTTAAGGTTGGGAATATTAATAGCCTGACAATATATGGGAGCAATTTAAGATTAATGAGAAAATAGTCAGTTCTGATCATTAAATTAATAGCTACCACATGGTATGATCACCAATAATGGTTTAAGGGTAACGTAGATTTGCTTTCATGACAATGGTTATATTGTTCAAATGCATAATGGATGTTTTACTGAGTTAAAAGTAGTTCTCTTTTTTTAATTAATACCTTGAAAAATGAAGAAATATGCTCTGTTTAAGCTGATGAAGCAGTGCAAAATCTCCCCAATGAAGAATACAGGTAATGTCCTAGTGACTAATGAGTCAGTTGGGCACACAGGCATCCTATTTCAGGTATTCCTCTAATGGTACACTTACAGAATTTAAAAAATCAAAACAATGTGACACATTGCTTCTGCTTCAGTGTTGCTATCATCATCAATTTAAAATAATATTTATTATGTAGTCAGGCATTAATTTTGAAAGTTGCATGGTTAACATATACCTCTAAAATATGTTTGGTTGTTTTGTAGAGAGAGCAACTTTGAAATTGACTTATGTAGCTAATGTTATTAAAACTCAATATTTAAAGACCCTGTACAGAATGCCAACACACAAATACAATATTCTATGGAGTTAAAAAAAAGACAAGTCGATTTGTTTAATGCAAGCAGATACTCACAAAAAAATGATAAATTTATTAAAGAAAAAGTAATAGTCACTTTCTTGACCAGTTCTGCTCATCACCAAACTATTTCCATATCCCATGGGTAATAGTTGTTAATCGTATTTTATGTGTTTTTCAAGTAGCTTCCTATTCAGTGAAATTTTCCTTCTTAACTGTGTGCATATACATTTATCCTTGTTAATAAATATACAAACATATAATTATGAATGAAAGTATTTTAATGGACTCTATGGTCACATCTTAATGTGACCATTTTATAGCTGTTTAAATTTTCGCATTTTTACATATACATATACTACTGAAATGATCATCTTGGCAACAGTATGATTTTTGTTATGGTGTGCACCTATTTATAACATGTTAAAATGGAATTTCTTCATCAATACCAAATACATATGCATATACAGTCACAAACTTATACAATAAGCATATAAAATACCAAATTACTTTCTAAAAGAACTGTAGCATTTTGCACTGAGCATTTTTTTTTCTCCTGCCTATCTGCAAATAATTTCCCATGGGACACCATGGTCATATTAAAATGTAAATCTGTCACTTCTCTGCTTAAAATATTTTGATACTTTTCTACTCCACAGACTATGTGCCTTAAATCACAGAAATATATTTGAGGCTGGAAGTCCAGTACCAAGGAGACAACCGCGTTGGTCTCTGCTGTGACATCGCTCCTTGGCTTGGAGGTGGCCACCTTCTCACTACATCCACATGTCACCTTTCTCCTGTGTGTCTGCTCAGAGACAGGCAGAGAGCATCTGATAATTCCTCTTTTTTATAAGGAGACCAGTCCTATAGGATTAGTAACTTACTTTTATGACCCCATTAAGTTTTCATCACTTCCTTAGAAGACTATCTACAAATGCAGTGATACTAGGGGTTAGAAAGTCAATGTAAGGATTTTAGGGAAGTGAGTTCTGTTTCATAACACCTTATGAGTTTCCATTAGGATCCATGTTCCTTCTTTGTCAGAGTTGTATGATTTAGATGGAATAAAATGATCCTTTTTTACTTCCCATGAATTGCATCTTACATTCTTCCTCGTACTCTAGCCTTAGTGGATTTAAAACTTTTTGCATTCTCTCTCTGTGTGTTTGCAAAAGTTGTTCCATTACCCAGAATGCACTCCCTTGATCCTCAGATACACACACACACACACACACACACATACACGTTTCTTTATGCTAGTTTTGGATCATCCTTCAAGACTCTCACTAAATGTACCTCTTGAAATAGGTTTGCAGGGTTATCCATCTGCTGAGATATCCTCAGTAGCTTCCTCTCTTTTGGTAAGATCATTGTCTTTCCTTTTAAATAATTTAGATTTTTTAAAATTTTTAACCATTGTGCTAATTTTTTGTACTATTCCATGTTTATTATTTCTTGTTTGTACTCTAACATATTTTTACAAACATAAACTTAAAGAAACAAATTTATATGAAATTTTAGGGATCAGGAGACAGAAATAAGTCATAAGGAGCTAAGTTTAAGATTTCCACAGTGGAAGCTCTTGAAAGGGATTTTATTTTATTGTATTTCCAGTTTCTGGAGAAGAGTCACTTTATTGACTCATAGCTCATTTCTTCACCATCAAAACTCACTACTTCAAATTTTACTTCTTTTCTGAATCTCTGATTATTCTACCTTGTTATAAAGAAGTTGAAGGCTGTACTGGATCCAAAAAGCTAATAATTATAATAGCTCTATCTGAAGACCCTTAATTTATTCACATTGACAAAATGCTTTTACCAGGGAAAGTAACACATGCATAAATCATAGGAACTGTAATGTGGATATCCTTAGAGATTCATCAGCCTACCGTAACACTTTAGACTTAAATTTCCTTTATCTATTTTGCCTGTAATTGTATTCTCTGTAAAATTTTGTTAATAAGCTAATTGTGTAAGTTATTTCAGGGCAATAACAGGCTGTATCAAATTTTTGTTAATATGGGTGACAATGGTAAACGATTTTCATTTGCATTAACTTCATTATTCATAAGAAGAGTATCCTTTACCAGAATTGTATTTTTGTTATGAAGTGCCTGTTCAAATCTTTTCCCTAATACTTTTGAGTTCATCAACATTGTAAGATGTTATCACACCTTTTTTGATCTATGAATATTTACCTTTTCCCTAGTTTATGATTTGTTTTATCATTACTTATTTACTTAATTTTATGGTAATATGGTGTCATCATTTTCCTAGACACAAGCTGATTTTTATTTCTATGCTTTAATTAAATCAGAAAAATACAAGGCTAAGCAATACTTCCTGCCTTAGAATTATACTGTGGAATCCACTCCCTTGGAATCCTATAAAGTAGCACATATGTACTTATGGTTTAAAGTCAGACAGGGATATTATTCATGGTTCATTTAAGGGAAGAGGTTTTGCTTCTTTTGCTTTAGTTTAATATAGCTAGATCCAGCCTGTGAAGAACAGGTGTATTAATAATGTCTTTTTTTGTGGGTCCCTCACCACACAATATCCAATCTACAATCATGATTTTTCCATAAATCATTATTCATTAACAGTTACAATTTTTCACTTAAAATTACCCTATTGAATGCCCATATTTGGAACTCCTTTAGCAAATAGTTTGTGCAATACAGAACTGTGATTATAGATTTTTTCTCATTAGATTTTGTGCTTTAAAAATATACTTCAATAGGAGTTATTTATTCATCTATCCATTTATTTCTTCATTCAACAAATATTTTTTGAGTGTCTGTTATGTATACCATGTCTGTCATAGCGGCTGAATGATTATTCAGTCAATGAATGAATTAGTACTGCAACCAGCAATAGCAAACTTACAAGCTTCGTGGAAAATTGCATTACACATGATGGTTTCTAGTTCCATTTATTTTCCTACAAATGACATAACATCATTCTTCTTTCTGATAGAGTAATTTGTATATACACAACAGATTCTTTAATCATTCACTGTTGAGGGGCATATAAGTTGTTTCTTTGGCTTAGATATAATGAAATGCAGTTCAATAAACATGGGTATTCGTGCACCACTATAGTATGCAGCCCCTCATTCTTTCAGAAATAGGCCTAATGTATTTAGTGGGGTCAAATAATATTTCTGTTTACTCTTTTAAGGCATCTCCCCAACTGATTTTCACAGTGGTTGTATGAGTTTAAATTTCCACCAATAATAATTTAGGAGGTTTTATCCCCTTATCCTTGCAAGTATTCTTGGTTTGTTGGTTTGTTTTGTGTTTGTTTGTTTTATTCTTGGTAACAGCTGCTCAGACCTGAAAGAGTTTGAATCTTAGCGTAATGTTAATTTGCATTTCTCTGACAACTAGAGGTTTTGAGCATATTTTATATACTTTTTGGCACTCTAAGCTTCTTTCCACAAGTGTCTATCTGGTTGTTTTGCCCACTTTCTACTAAATTCATTGTTTTATGGTGGGGGGCTCCATTTTTAAAGGTATTCTTTCTCAGAAGAGTAGTTAGCCAACACTCTCTCCTATTCTGTGGGTTGTCACTTTACTTTGCTAATTGTTTCCTTTGCCATGTAGAAGGTTTCTAATTTCAACTAAACTATAAAGCATAATAAGAAAAACAGCATGGTAATTATATGTAAACCAGAAATGTGGACCAAGGGCATAGAAGACTCAGCAACGATCCCAAATACATAGTTGTTAATTCTTGATTCTTTCCTTTATGTTTAGAGTTTTTTTCAGGAAGTTTATACTTGTGTCTGTGGCTCAAGTGTTTTCCCAAAGTCTTCACCATTATTTTCAGTGCTTCTTTTATATGTAGGTCTTTGAACTACTTAGATTTGATCTGAGTACAGAGAGAGACTTAGAGATGAAATTTCAATTTTCTGCATGAGGCTGTCTAGTTTTCTCAACACCATTAGTTACAAAGACTGCCTTTCCTCCTGTATACATTTTTGCACCTTTTTTCAAAAATCTGATGGCTATGATTTATAGTAGAATTTGAAATCCAGGTTAGTGATGTCTCTGACATTCCTATTCTTGCTCAGGATTGTTTTGCTTATACTGGTTCTTATCTAATATCAAATGAAACGCAAGATTATGTTTTATTTTTGTACTCTGTGAGAAATGTTTGTATTTTAATACAGATTGCATTTAATCTATACATCAATTTTGGTTAAATGACCATTTTAACAATATTAATTCTGCCAATCCAACAACAAAGGTTATCTTTCCATTTTTCTACGTTCTAGAATTCTTTTTTCTGATGTCTGTAACTTTTATTTTCACATCCTTGGTTGACTCTTACTTATTTTTGAAGGTACATTGAACAGAATTGGTTTCTTGATTTTTTTCCCTTTGTGTTCATTATTGCTGTATAATAATGCTGATTTTTCTGCATTGAATTTTAGCCTACCATTTTCTGCATGTGTTTATGAGATATAAAAATCTGGTGCAGTATTTTGGGGGCCTTCTATGTAAGGAACCATATCATCTGCAATTAGGGATAATTTAAGTTCTTTCTTTCTTATTCATATCAGTTTATTTCACTTGCCTGATTGCGTTAACATTTTGAGTACTAAATTGAACAGTAGTGCTTGCAGTGTTCCAGACTTTGAGAGAATTCTTTCAGTTTTGCCTCACTTGATATGATGTTGGCAGTTGTTTATATGGCTTTTGTCATTTGAGTTAAAAGTACTTTTATGATTATTTGCAATAGAGTTTTGTAATGAAGGAGTGTTAGATTTTACTGAAGGCTCTTTCTGCATCTATTGAGATCATAATGTGATGTTTCTCTTTAATTCTACTGATGTGGTATAAACTGGGAATGGTAGTGCACACCTGTAATGCCAGCACTTGGAAGGCTGAGGCAGAAGAATTGACATGAACTGGAGGTCAGCCTGAGCTACACAGTGAGTTCAAGGCTCAGCCTGGCCTACACAGTGAGACCTTGTCTCAACCCCCCCACACACAAATCCATTGATGTGGTACATTATATATATATATATATATATATATATATATATATATTCACATAATGAGCAATCCTTGCATCATCTGTAGTAAAACCAACTTGGTCATGATGTATTATCTTCTTAATGTAATGGAGAATTCTGTTATCAAGGAACTTTTGATTAATTTTGCTTCATAAAGTCAAGTATTTTGAATCCAGTTTGGGTGGGTTATTTTGCTTAGAATTTCTTTGGATATTTGAGAACTTTTGTTGGTTACATATGAATACTTAGGATTTTTTTCCACTTCTATAAAGAAAGTCATTGAGGTTTTGATGAAAAATGGATTGAATCTCCAGATCATTTGTGACTAAAGATCTTTTAAAAATATTGTTTTTATACATGATCATAGAATATCTGTAATGTTGCACTGTGTAATTTTTATCAGTTTTTATAGTTTTCACTGTACAGATATTTCATTTCCTTGCTTAAATCCATTTCTAAACATTTTATGATTTTGTAGCTGCTGTGAATGGGATTTAATTCTTAATTTCTTTTTCAGGAAGTTGACTGTTGGTATACTGAAGGACCATTGTGTTTCGTGAATTTTGTACATTTGTGCTTTCATTATGGTGGTCCATCATCCTTGTGTTTCTAGTGTTGAAGTCCCCTAAGCGTTTCATTTAGAGATGTTCTGGTACTGATGAATGTCTTCAGTTTCTGCTTTTCTGGAGGAGGATGAAAATATCAAAGAGGCTATACTATCCATGTGACATGTGCAGAGTAGTGGTTTTTGCAGCAGCTTGGATTGTAGGGGACTGAGGAGCATAATGAGAGTTATTTCTTTGGATCACAGAGGTCACACTTAGATCAGCCACCCTCCAAATTAGATTTAAAGCATGTGAATTGATAGAATTGTTTTCCAGTTAGATCTGCCTTCTGCATCTATGACTGTGGTTGCAAGCCCACTTACTATTCCAAACCACCACGAAGAATGTTCCTCTCCCAGGGAGGGGGTTCCTCCCCCTCTCCCATGGGGTTTGGAGTCACAATTTCCTTTGTTCTATTCTTCTAGATTTCCTTTCTGCTCATCCACACTAGTTCGGGGTCCCATCACTTCCTTTGCTGACCTGCAGAGCGCTCCCTGCATTATTTTCCTAAAAATATAATTTTACTTTTGTTGTCCTGGTTGTTCTCTATGGCAGTCAATTGCAATACCCTCTCTTGGGCTTGCTGTCGTTAGAGTCACTGTACATTTTAAATAAAACTGGTTTCTTATGTAAGTTATGTCCTTTATATTTTCTTTGTTGAAACAACTCCATAGACATATCATCCACATTATTTTTCATTTCTTCATTTATTCCTTTACTCTGTCTTTTTATTTTTCCATTTTTAAGACTTATGATTAGGAATATATTTTTCAAAGGAATATCCAGTTGTCTCAGTGTTATTGTTTTGAAATAATTCATGTTTCCTCTTCAGTTTTAATTAGCACCTTTTTAGTGCAGCCAAATACATACCTATTTTGGAGAGTTCAATCCCATCCCATTAATGGACCTCAAATATGTATTTATTTCTATAAATGTATAAATGTATGTATTTAACACTTGAATGTATGAATTTATACATTAATAATATATTAATAGAGACATTTATAAATATATATATATTTATAAATATATCATTCATATTAAAAATATTGGGAAGAGTCACTCCTCAAAATATATCATGCCCAGATTTTTCTTGGCTATTCATACAGGTTTACTTTACAATTTGGGCTTCTACTGTTATGCAATTCAAAACCTAAAACAAAACAAATAAACAAAACCCTGTATGGTTTGACATTCAATTAATAGCTCTGTTTAAGGAAAATTGATACCTAAAATATTCTTCAAGAACAGAGACATGTTATTCAAGCTTTCTTCAATTTTTTCACTAGTATTTTAAGACATATTTTCTATAAATCTACCCTTTAAATTCAAATAATTCCTTGTGATTTTATCTTTGTGATATTATTTTGTTGGATACCTTAAATAAAGGATATTTTATATTACAATTTTAATCTGGTCATTGTTGTATAGTTTTAATGATGAGCAAATAGATTTTGGGGGACAAAAATCATTTCGGTACTAATAAAATGTTGACTTTACTTTCTATAATGAATGAATCTATCACAATTAAAAAGTAATATATTGCATCAAATGTCAGGCTCTGTTTTAGGTTGTTGTTTTTGTTTTATGTTTATATGTTTTTATGATACATTTCTTTGGTCTTTGAATTTAGTGTCAGTAAAGCAGTGAAAGTCTTAGAATTTCAACACTTTCATTATCTTGTATTTGCTAAAGGTTTAAATAATTTTAGAAGTGAATTTCACTAAATCACCTGAGCAAATATTTGAGTCTATCATAATCCTGGTCAGTTGAAAGGTATAAAACTTTCTTGGTACCTTACATAGTATTTTATTTGTCTATATACTCTTTTTTCACACAATTAACTTGTGCTAATTTGTATTTGAATAAGAATGTATTGAATTTAATGAAGTTTTGAATTATATCTGATAGATAATTAAGAATATTCAAGAATGATTTATAGATTTCTTCAGTATCTAATAATTTTCAGTCATAGGTACTTAAATTGAGCATTTCCCATTTTAATATGGATTAGACTTTTAATATGGATTTACAGGCTTTTTCATAGTATGACTATTTGGTTGGCGCAAATACCAACGAAGCAGTTTTTGTCTTTATTTGTTACAGTATATTTTTCCATTTTTCAATTTATCAATTGGCAGTTTAATGTTATGATGTTCCTCCAATTTTCTACTCTTTTCTTTTTCTAATTTGAAGATCATTAAAATTATCATTATTATTTTTTGCCCATTTCATTATGGTTTGGATAAATTTGGTGTTTTGAGACAGTCTCCCAATGTAGTTCAGGCTGTCCTTGAACTCACTGTAGCCCAGACCTGCCTCGAACTCACAGCAATCTTCTTGTCAGCTGTAGTGCAGGCCTGTGCCACTATATTTGCCTAAATTAAAACCATTATTAATAGGTTCTAAAATTTGTGATTTCCCCCCACATATCTTTTTATCTAAGTCTCTTAGTTTTTTTACCAAATATTTCTTCATGTTTGTTTTTTAAATTTTGAAATGAAAATGAATAAAAATGTTAATACAGAATTTCAAAACAAAATAATAGATCAACAATGGCTATAGAGAATGGGTTTCATCTGGCATACTTGCAACATCCATCTACTTTGCTCATTTCATCCACCAATGCTTCTTCCTCTGCACCTCCTTTCCTCTAAGTCCTCCTTGTACCTTCATGTTGTCTTTTTCATCTTTTCATTTTTTCCCCTAAATTTCACATATGAGAAAAAAAGATAAAATATTTGTCTCCCCACATTTGGTTTATTTTGTTTAGCACGATTATTTCTGGATTTATTCATTTCTTGAAAATGATTTCATTCTTTTAATGTGGCTGAAGAAACTACATATAAAAAACAAACAGGTACAAACAGACATAAAAACATATGAAGAAAGCATTATATTTTCTTTATCATTCATCTGTTCATGGGCACCTATGCAAATTTCATTGGTTGACCACTGTAAATTACGCCACAATAAAATTGGTATCCCTACACTATGCTGACTTTAATTCTGTTGTATATATGACAAGAAGTGGTAGATATGGATCAAATTGGAGCTCAATTATTAAATTTTTGAAGAATATCTATACTTATTGTCATTGTGGTCTTACTAACTTACAATCCCACAAGCACTGAATAAGGGTTACCTCTCCCCACATTTTCACCAGAATTTATATATGACAGCCATTCTGACTGGGGTGAGATGGAATTTCAATGTAGTTACAAAATGCTTCTTTGATAGCTGGAGATAATAAACATTTTTAAATGTAGACATTGTGAGTTTGTACTTTTAATTTAGAAATGCATGTTAAAGTGCTCACTGATGGGGTTTTTTGTACTTTTGCTGTTAAATTTTTTGAGTACATTTTATGTCCTGGACATTAATCCGCTATCAGAAGATAGCTTACAAACATTTACAGCCTGTCTGTAGATGGTCTTTTCATTATGTGTATTATTTCTTTTGCTGTGAAGAATTCTTTTGAATTTGATATAATCCTGTTTCTATATTCTCATTTTTACTTCCTGTGCTACTAGCATCCCGCTGAGGAAGTCTTTGCCGGCCTTATGTTTTCAAGTATTTATCCTATATTTTATTCCAGAAGTTTTAAATATTAAAGTCTTATACTTATTTCTTTGAGATTTTTGAATCAACTTTTAAGTAAAATGAAAAACAGGAATCTAGCTTATCTTCTACCAACTCTTTTTTAACTCTTTTTTAAGTGATGGTCTTTTCTCCAAAGTATGTTTAAAGGTGGATTCGCTGTAGTTGTATGACTTTGTGTCTTGGTTCTCTACTGTTTTCATTGATATGTGTGCCCATTTTTGTGTCAATATCATGCTCTTTTTATTACTATGGTCTCAAATTATATTTTTAAATTGGGTACTGTGATGCCTCTGATATTACTTTTTTGCTCACGTTTACTTTGGTCATTCTGAGGCTGTGTTTCCAAATGAATTTTATGACCAATTTTATCTAATTCTTTGATTAGGATTGTATTAGATTGACCATTTAATATGACCATTTTAAGTACATTAACTCTACCACAGGGGATCTTTCCACATTCTGTATTTTCAATTTATTTATTGTGCTATAGTTTTCATTACAGAGTTCTTTCACCTACTCAGATTAATTGCATTTTGTTTTTCTGTTTTGTTTGGAGCTACCATGAATGGAATTGTTTTCTGACCTAGCTTTTTAATATAGTTATATGGTAAAGGTAACTGATTTTTATATGCTGTTTTGTATATTACTACTTTACTGAACTTCTGTCATATCTAAATGTCTACCAGTGGAGTTTTTAGGGTTCTCTAAATGTAAAGGATCATATCACTTGCAAATAGGTTTGATTAGTGTTCTTTGTTTACTCTTAATATACACTTGATTACTTTCTCTTACTTAATTCTTCTAGGTAAAATGCCATGTACTATGGTAAGCAGAAGTAATAAAAGCAGATACTGTGTCTTTCTCCCAGCTTTAGAGGAAAGGCGTACAGTGTTTCTCCATTCAGTCTGATGTTGGCTTTAGGGTTATCATTTTACATCCATTTTTATCTTGAGCTATATGTTGCTTCTACTTCGGCAATTTGTTTTGTTTTCATTAGATGTTGAATTAGAGATCAAGAATATTTCTATACTTCTTTTCTGTGAAACAATGTACTGCTCTATAGTTTAAACATCAACAACCATATAGAACAACAGCTACCAACTCATTTGTTTTTCCATTCTTAAAATGTATAGAAACTCCGAAATAACTTTTATTTATATAATATCTATAAACATTTACTTAAATTTACTAAAGTATTCTTCAAAGATTTACCTAAAATTTCATTTTACAAAAGAGAACCAAGTACATGTTAACATAAACATTGTATTTTATGAAAAATAATTGTTTGATAAAGCAAACAAGACAGTGATATTCTTTACATTTTTGTAAATATAATATTCAGCTACACAGAACATTAGTGGACTCTCCTACCTGCTTCAGTCATTCTCACTCTGACAGAGTCATATACCCTTTAGAAATTTTCATGGAGAATGAAAGGTGAAAGAGGAAATGAAATTCGAGAGTTTTTGCAAAATTAGTTTTTATCTTGAGTCAAGTAAAACTTTAAGTACTATTTTGGCAGCAAATATTTTAAATCAGTTTTGACACTTCTTATTGCTTGTGGCTATAGACACAATATTTTTTTTCTTACAGTTGATTTCTTTTATCTAACTAAATGCTTAAAAATTTCTTTGTCCTTGAATTTTAACAGGATGATCCTTTAATAGGATAAACTTTGTTGTTTTTGTTGTCATTGTTGTTCTTAATCAGTTTATCACTGAATGAACTGTGTCTGTTTAGGTTTCATTCAAGGCAACAATTCTTTCATCTTTAAGATAAAAAGTATTACTGTCATGTCTGTACTTTTTACAGGAAAACAATTATGTGTATGCTGCATCTTTTTATCTTTCATAGCTATCAAGTTTTTGGGCTCTTTAAAGTTACTTTATGCTGTTTTTTCCCAGAAACCTGTCAAAACAATTGACTTTATTTGCTATCATTTTGGTGATAAATTTGTTCTAATCTACAACAAACACTGTTTTCTGCTTTCACATTTTGTGCCATTGTATTAAATTTCCTCAAAACAGTATGTTTTTTTAATCAGACTATACTTTCTTATATCCAATATTGTCTTTTCTTGAGTGTCCTTGCATGGAACAATTTCTTTTATTTTATCCAGCAACCTTTGATTTATTTAGTTCCTCTTTTTTGTCAATGTAGAGAAATAGATATGATGTAAAATTCTTTATGCCTATTATTCATATAAAATGGAATCAGTTTTATACAGTATGATCTAAAAAATATGAGCTAAGTTTGCTTCCATTTTAATGTGGCATTTCACAGGATTTTCTCCCATTCTGTGGAGGACTTAATACTCAGTTTTTGATATCTAATCTTTCTAATAACTTTTTTTTAGGTAGGTCATTGTATCTATGATATCTTGATAATGATATCTAAAGTTATGTCAGCCTCATAATCCCTAGAATCTCACGTGGAAAAACTGATTTGCAGTTTTAATTAAAGAAATCTGAACTATGCCGTGAATGCTGGTTTTAAAGGTAACAAAAAAGTTCAATGTTTACTCAGTCTTACACATATATTTATATACTATCTGACTTTTGTTTACTGTTCACCTGCAGAAATAAGTGACAAAGATACAATAGCCCAGACCTATGGTATTCATTATTTGAACTTTCAGAAATATCTCCTGAACCCCTGATATACAAGAAGGCGAAAGGAGGCAAGTTCAGAAACATCAATGGCAAACTACTTCTCTTCAAAAAATTGAAATAGCTGTAAAATTAAAAGCATCCGACAAATGATACCATTTATCTAAGGTTTAATTTGCTAGGTCTTATTTTTGATTGATTTTTTTTTTTTTTTTTTTTGCTACTGGGAATCAAACTCAGGACTTTGTGCTTGCCAGGCAGGCATTGTGCCACAGAGCTAAGTCCCCAGTTCTACAGGTCTTCTTTTTAATGAAAAGTAAATCTTATTTCAAGTGAAACAAATTATTTTCCCTAAATAAATAGGATTTTTACCAAAAAGCAAAATAAATGAGATTAACAAAATAAGCTTGTCATTGATGGAAGCAGAGCATTTATTTGAGCAATTTTAAAACAAATCATGTTTATAATTTATTTTTCTGCATTAGTAAAATCATTATTTGTTTTGTTGCTAGTCAGCTATATTCTGTAAGGAAACTTAAAAGAACAAATCAAAAAATAGTAACAAGAATTTTTTACAACATAGGTATCAAATTGTTTTCAGTGTTGAAAATGAAAGGCAATTTCAAATTCCTTGCAGGGCTTTTATATGGTAAGTTGAAACAGAAACTGAAAAGTTTACACTGCCAACATATTCTCAGATATAAGTAGCACTGATATGACAATGTTATTACCACAAACTGTAATTAGAGAAAAATATTAGAATTGAATATTTCAGAATATAGTCAATGTCTGCTAAGCAAATGAAAATGTATAAAACTTTAGTGCCAAAATATGTAATTTCTGGAAATGAATTTAAGGAAAGAATCAGAATGGCAAAGTTTTACTTTTCAAAAATTAATCAAAATGTTGCTAATTCAAAAGTCTGAATGCAATTAAGCACTCATCAATATGAACATTAGCTTGTTGCACATATCCCCCAAACCATATCAAAATTTTAAATATTTTCCAAGTTTTTATTTTACCATATATCCATGTATTATCTTGTTACATTTGTACAATTCTGTGGTGCTACCTCTTCCGTTATTTCCCTTCCTTCTTAATGAATTTCTGCTTGCATTATCCTGAATTCATACAATAACTTTCTAAGAAATTTGATGTGTTTAATGGCAGATTATTCTAAGAGATTTATTCCTTTGAGTTTATGAAATACCTTTCCAGCCTCTTTCCTCATCACTCATAGTGTTGCTTACCCCTGAGCTTTTGTTGTTTTGTGTTAGTTTTACTACATTTTTATCATAGCCAAGAGAACAATTGTCTAGAATTGGCACTTAGAACAGATACTGTATATAAAATTGTCTTTATCTCACTCTGTCTTCATTTGTATATCTTCTACGATACAAATTGATGTCTGCAAATTCAGTCCAATTCTTCATTTTATGACTAGATTTCATCTACTTTTTCCTTAATAATTTGCCATTTTACTCCCATCATATGATTTTCTACTATGAAACACATACAGTGTATGACAAGCTCCTATTCCTGTCACACTCTGCTGGCAAAGTCTTCATTTAGGATGTTACCTAATGTCAGATGTTCTCAGCAACCCCACGTTTCTCAGTATACCCAGAACTATTCTGTAGTTTTTAATTCTGTCTTTGTGGGAAGTATTTGCCTGTGTATAGAATAAGCAATGAAATAGTACACCATTTTTTTCACCAAAGAAATACTTTGTGTCCCAGAGTCAGAAATTGCTTCCCTTCTGTGCGCATTATTTTCAGATGATTTTTATGTAAGGCTGTTTTTGTTCTGAAGTAGGCAACTCACTATATCCATGGTTTAAATTAATAACAACTATTTTTGCTTGCTCCATTTTCTCTCACTCAGCTGGGATAGCTCTGATTCAGGTCTGTTCGCTGTGTGTCCCACCTCGTGGAACTTTCATAGAGACATCCTTCATAGAGACTGGATGAGTGGAAGAGGAACAATTGAAAGCTGCAAAGAGAAAGATTCTAAAGAGAGCAATGAACAGGTGAAAACAAACTTTTTTCAGGTCTTAAGTTACTTTTCAACATGATTTTTCCACATTTAATCATTAACAAAAATTATCTCATCCCTTATTCTGATCATTCTTTGCCAGTTGCAGATAAAAGGAGGATAAATATGTAAATAATGTGACTGAGTTAATGTAAGTTGGAGATATGTTCTTTCATCATTAAACCCTTCAGTTTCTATCTTCTATAACAAAAATGATTGCCAGACAATTATTAAAACTAGGCAGTTTAGCATTGGTTTAACATTGTCTTCTAATGAAATTCCGTATTAAAATTCTATCAATTATTTCAATATCCTTAATTTTGCTCTTACTTTCTCAGTAAATAACCCAATGTAGGATCATTAATTATACCTATTTGCTCTATGCCTTCAGTATGGAACAGTTTGCTGATATTTCTTATTTTCCAAAACTCATATACCTATTTTAAATAAGAGCATATCATACAGAATGAGTTTTTTTGACAGTTACACATAATTAATTTCAGCTATTACATTTTTGGTAACAATATCTCAATGGGGCATTGTCTCTTGCTAAAGGTATCACGTAAGATGGAATATAAGGCTAGTTTGTCATCATATTAGTGAGATTAATTTGACTATGCATTTAAATGTTCAGGTGTCAAGGTTTTCCATTTCATTGCTCTCTTTAGAATCTTTCTCTTTTCAGTTAGAACCCTGCTCATGTATTAAGGAGAAACAGGAAACATTCTATTTGGAGTCCTTGGAGTCCTATGCTTATATCTCTAACAGTCAGAAGTTAGTGCTAACTTCATATATCCTGAACTGCTATGGATAAAGAATCTTTGTAAAGTTGAAATCAGTATATATGTGACCTGACTGAAACATTATTCTACACTCCTGTGTAGATAATGATAAAATTGTTGACCTTGGGATGAGAAATGCTATATAACAACACCAAGTTATATAAATACAGAAGAAACAGTAACTAACGTCATTTATATAGACTCTATCAATATCTATCTAGGCTTCATTTTGAAAAATATACAACTCAGATCTGACACCTTTAATCCAGTTAACCTTGCTGCTAGAAATCTTTAAGGTTTTTTTTTTTTTTTCCCCACAGACTGGTTAAATTTCCCAGATATTCTCATGATCCTCAGAAAGCCACAGCAAAAAAGTATTGCCAAGTAGGAGAAAATCTTAAGGAGTCACTGAAGTGTGATGCTGGAGAACTCTAGATAAACAAGAAAAACAAAGATTTATAGAGCAAGCGTGGAAAGCGAATATGTGTGTTAAAAAATAAAATTGCCTCCAGAGATTTCACTATAAATATATTGCCATCAATTTTTCTGAAGAGGAGGCAGAAAATTGCCCAACGACTTTAAAACTACTGCAGAGAACATATAGGACCAGAATAAAATTTCATCTATTCATAATGTTTATATCTTTATAACTATGGACCAGCAATTCACTTTCCAACTGCATTTTCCTTTTGTAACCAGATGATATATATCATATTGACATTAAATTCCACTCAAAATTAGGATGTGTGAATTTCCAATCAAACACATAATATGGAGCAGAAAAGGTTGTGTTTGGCTTATGTACCAGCAATATAAAGTAATGTTTCTCTCAAAGTGACACAATCCTTTGGTATATGATATACCAGGATTTCTGTGAGGCAAATACACACAAGAACAAAAAATAACTACACAGCCAAATAAACTATATTCTACTGCATGCTTGACCATTGCCAAGGAATAATTCAAGACCACAGAAAAATAATATTTTGCCTGTTGGTATGCTTTATTGAAAGTAAGATAATTTTAAGGTTCATTTCTTTAATTTCTAGTAACTGTGAAAGTCTGATTCGAAAGACATGTGTAAAAATACTTCATAGTTCTTATTGCAGAAAGAAAAATAGCTTATTTTTAATCTTATCATCATCTTATATCATCTTATCATCATCCTATCACAATTTGTTTTTCTTAGCATTTTTAACAAAGAAATGGACCAGTTTAAAACTAAGATCATACGTAAATTTCTCAAATAACACACAGATCTTTAAAAATTAGGTCCATGATTTTCACAAATCCATTTGGCCTGCTAATTGTAGACTAATAACTAAAGGCAAGTCTCAGCACAGCCTCACAAGGGAAGTACTATCCCTGTCTGTGTTTTCTTATTTTGCCGATTTAGAAAATCTATAAGCAATTACACATCAGTAACAATAAAAACATCTAGTGGCCAAATTCTTGTTTCTAAAAACCTTCCTAGCTAAAATTAACCAGGGCTCCTTAATTAAAGGTTTATTTTAGGACTAAGGAAACAAAAGAAGATGCAAGTGGAAAATCTTGTTATTCTAGAAACTAAGAAAATGCCAAAGAATGGCAAAAAAATGTCTGACAAGAATAGAATCATCTTAAGGAGTTCATGCTGCAAAATTTAAGTCACTTTGAACACCAAAATAAGCAATTATAAAGCTTATTGAAAAGTGGGGCAAGTTAAATGAGGAAGGGAATAATTGCATAGTTAAGTATATAGTCCATACACATTACTTAAATACAAAGGACCAAAATGGAAATTTACAGTTGAAAACACCTTATGGCAGAGAGCACCTGAGTCACATGATCAAAGTTCTAAGGACAGACTGGTGGTGCACACTTCTTGGTATAATGGCATACTAGGAATCCCACCCTCTTCAGGTTTATTTCTATAAAAATTGATAATTTGAACTTCATTGTGATAAATCATCAGGAAGAATTGATGAGCATTTTACAGATTAAGTAACTTTTATTCTTCACAAAAACTGAGTTCAAGAAAGGAAAGTAGAGTTTATTGAACTCTTTCACAATACTAGAGACTAAGACAGGATGTCTTAATTCAGTGCATGCTTTTGGATTATTTCCTAAACTTGAAAACATAATACATATGAAACACTTTACTGATATCATTCATGAATATGAATTCTGGATAAAAAACAGAATTATACCAATGTTATTGTGAGATATTATATATGTAGTTATATATAATGATTTTTAATATGCTTGCTCACAATAAGTACATGGTAACATTCTTAGAGTTAATTGGGCATGTTGTCTTCAATTTAACCAGAGGTGATTCAGAAGAAATACTACATGTACACACAGAAAAACAATAAAGCACAGATTAAGGCAAAATACAACAGCTGGTGAATCTAAGTAAGGAGTATACAGCAGAAAGAAGTAAGAGAGCCTTGTATTATCCTTATAGCTTTTGCTAAATTAAACATGCATCAAATTTTAAAATTATAGTTAACATTCATTATAATATATATAACTATATAAAAATTATAGTTAGCATCATTTATAATAGCAAGATAGGGAGCCAACATAATTGTCCATCAATAGATGAAGGGAAAAAGATAATGAGGAGGGAGGTAGACAAGGCGAGTGGGGGGGCAGAAGGAAAGAGATTGAGGGGAGGCAAGGGGAAGGAAAGGGAGAGGACAGATACTACTATGATTACTACTCAGCCTTATAAAATAAAACCTTACCATTCTGACAGTATGAATGGAATAGGAGGACTTTATGGTAGGAGAACTATAAATAGGACACAATTTCATTTTATGAGGAATTTAAAAGTCAAATACATACAAGCAGAGAAAAGAATGGTGGTTGCAGAGGAGTGATAAACAAGGTGCTCCTGGTCACACAGGAAGGAGTTAACAATGCACACTTTGAAATTTTGACTATGTAGAACTAAAGGCACTCAAAGAAGAGCAGAAGCATGATCCTTCTCACCATCTGCTTCTTAAAAGCAAATGTGTACTGGGCTTGGTGGTACACTGCTGTGGTCCAACTACTCGGGAGGGACAAGAGACTGCGAGTTTGACGCCCACCTGGGTGACTTAGCCAGACCCTACATCCAAAGGGCTGGGAACGTGGCTCAGGAGAGCAGTGTTTGACCAGCCTGTACCAGCTGCTGCAACACCATAACGGGTGAAGGAAACCAGTTGTTGCCCTCCCTTCACTAGAAATAAAGCAATGTTAGGTTTCTGCGCAAACTTTTTAAAAATAATGCTTACCTTCCAACATGATTTAGTTCCTTTTTCATAGCTCACTATTCATTGTCCTATTCAGTTGTGTTAACAATTAACTTTTTTTCTTTGGCTCTTTGTTTCTATACAAAGATTCCCAAGCTATGTAAAATCTGCATTAAATAAATATGTATGCTTTTCTTCTATTGCTCTGACTTGTTTCCATCTAAGTCTCAACCCAACCAAAAAGAAACCCTAAAGAAGGAAGAGGCAAAATTCTTCCTTTTTTCTGCACAAAGGTTACAAAATGCCAGTTATGCAAAATAAAAATTTCTGGAAATATAATATAGAGCATAGTAACTATTGTTAGAAAATTTCAAGTGACCAGTTCAGTACTTTTTAGTATAGACCATAAGAATTTGCATCATGAAAACAAACAAAAAGGGGAAATTGATATCTATGTGAAGATATCTATGTGATCTCTGTATAATAAGGTTGAGTATGGTTATCATTTCAGAATATGTGTGCATAGATATATTTTGATATACAGATATATCAAAACATTATATATGTTAAATAAATATAATTCTTATTTATTAATTATACCTCAATAATGATAAAAACCTAAATATCAGAAATCAAATAAAAATGTGAGAACAAAGATAATATCAGCCACTATAATGAAATCTCTCCCAAAACTCATTTTTACAATTGTCTTTCTTCTCAGTCTAAGATCTGGTCAACTACTAAGGGGATACTGGTAACTTCTTGAGAAGTGCTTGACAGTATCTAGTAGTCTATACAGTACTGATTACTTTAACATTTTCCTAATTGGCTTGTGAGAATTTACTAGAGTAACACTCAGTAGAAAATAAACGACCAGGCTTTGTATTCACTATAAATAATAGCCCTTTAAAGATATGATCATCAGTAAGACATTGACATAGTAGAGTACCCAAAGGCGACCAGAGCTTCTGAATAGATTAAGGTTATATGGAGAAGGAGAACAAGTCACTGTCACTTAATTGAAAAAATATGCACTAAGTAGTTATCACAATTGTCACATTAGTCCCATGAATTTGGATTAAGAGCTAGAATGACAACAAAGGCCAAGTGAAAACCACTAAAATGTACATATTCACCTTACCAAAGAGCCAGTGGGAAGAACTACCGCTATTATTCCAGTTGACAATGGCAGAGATTAGTGTCACTTTATAAGCTGATCAAAATTAAAGTATGTGCAGGTGTTTGTACCTATGACTTTTTAAATTTACATACCCTTGCAAATCTAGAAAAATAACAGTGATGAAGTTAAATCTTTTCAGTATGCATTGCTACAGAATAAATTTTAAAAATTAGTGGTTAAAAAGAAGACACATTTATTATCCACAATTTCTTTAAGTCAGAGGTCTGGGTACTGTTAAATTAATTTATGAGGCTGCAAGGTACGTGTAGGTTGGGGCTGAGGTCTGAGGTCTTGTCAAAGGGTCCATTAAGACATTATCTACTTCCAAGCTCCTTCTGACTATAGACAGAAAACTGTGTTCATATGTCTGAGATACCAGTTTGTTGCTGGAGAAAGCTTTTATACAAAGTCCACATTGAGTTTCTAGTGACATGGATTTCTCTAACATGACCTTTAGATCGAAGTAGCTCACTTCTTCAAGGACAGTATAGAGAGCAAAGGGAAGACAAGTTGGTGTATCTATTATCACAAGGAAGTCCAAGTATCTCCTATGTGATGCCCAGGGCTCTTGGCTGGTCCTACTTAATCAACTTCTCCAGGGGCTACTATTTCCCTGTGTTTAAATTTTTATCAAAGGTGAATTTTAGGTACTGCCAGATGCTCAAGCAGTGTGTTCTGGTAGTATTCTTTTGAGGTAGATATAGCAGGTTGGTGGTTTGGATCAGATAAAGTCAGGGGATCCGATAACTTTCTGACTATGGGCTGGAAAGTCCTTTGTCCAATGTCATTCTCAGAGTTTAGGAGATCCTTCCACTTTTTTTTATATCTTAACTCATTCTGAATCAGTAGGTATTTCCTTCATAAAGGAAGCTGAATCTCTTCTTTGAAGGGTAAGCTTTGTTCTAAAGCTTGTGAATGCTACAAATGTGTTGTGGTGCTCTTGCCTCCTGGAGGTCATTTGAGTACTGTCTCATACTGCTAAGTGGCACTCAGGTCCATACAGCAAGATATTTGAGGGCTTGTGAGTGTCATTACTATGATAGTCATGATATGTCAGCAACAGAATATTACACACTTCAATGTTTGTCCTATCCCATTGGTTAAAAGAAAGTCAAGGGGAAGGATTATACAAGGGCATGGATATGAGAAGGAAAAAGGTTTAGTATCTGTCCATCACAGTGAAACTCAATAAATTCTCCAAATGATTGCTGCTGTCATATTAGATGTATTGTAATTATCTGAGGAACAAGGAAGAATTCATAATGATAAAATTAAGTCTCAAGAAGATACCATCATCATAAATCTCTGTATTTGACAACATAGCTTCAAATTGCAATTTGAAGCTAAGCAATTATAACAAAATAAAATTGAACAATATCCAATTTATATATTTCAAACAAGTTCATAAAAATCAATCAAGTGTTATAAATGTGAATGTTTACAAAAATGTAAAGTCAGAAATAGTGACCACATGAAACATAATTTCACACAAAAATATACGTAGTTTATTGTTTTAAAAAGGACAACAAACATTTGTCTTGTGAAATACCCAACAGCTAAAAAATATATGAACAAAACAAATTTACAATTAATTATGATGAGCATGATACATTAATAAACAAATGGCATAATAATGAGAAAAAACAAACATTTCTTCATATATTGTCAAGTAAGTTAGGCACAAACAGAAAAAAGGACAGGATGGAGAGTAAAATGAATTGTTATGAAACAGCATTTCATGTCAAGACAAAAACTCAAAACACACTGCCAACACACAAAATGTACTCTGTTTAGAACTTTACATCCTCAAGAGTGAGAATATATATATTTTTAAAAATTGTACTGACAACGTATGGGATTTGATTTTATAATAAAGTTAGAAGGAATGTTTCTGTGAAGTTCAACATTTAAAAATTTTTAACCAAGAGAAACTCTCTTTAAAATTTGTAGTCATAAAAATCATTTAATGTTATTGGTTCATTCAAATATATGTCAAAAACTAAAGAATCTGTATGAGTTGTAATCATATAACAAATTATATGATTTAAATTTCATATTATTATATCACTTATAACTATAAAAGAGAATTTTATATCCATTTCTTACTCAATTTGATAATGGTAGTTGGGAGAAGGCCCAAGAGGAAGAGAAAAAAGAGAAGTCTTCTAGAAATAAAAATTAATAAAAGGGATACATCCATTAATTCTAACAAATGCTAAATCATGGGATACTTACCATGTGAGATACTATTTAAAACAGGTTACAAATGTTCACGTAATTTTGTTCTCTATGAAAACAGGATAATGTCATAAGAATATAAGAGGTAAACTCATGAAATGTATTAGAAACAGCTAGCAACATAAAAATAAATACTAGTATCTGGAAATATTTAAACATTAAGCCTCATATAGCTGACCATGAAAAGTGACATGCTCTTGCAATTCCTAATGGTAAATTATTATGTTTTTGGATGAAAAAAATATATATATATGATTAGACTTATTTAAAAGTCTTCCTCTTTGGCCCAGAATTTCTACTTAAAAGATTGTATCATACAAAAATTAATAAAAGCTACAAACCATGACTTATATGTGTCACCATTGTGATTTGTGTACTAGCAAGGATGTCTAAGGAATCCACATGTTCAACAACCAAATGGTAAATTTCACCTATACAAATGATACAAAATCACCAACTTTTGAATAATTTTAAGTCATAAAAATTTAGCTATATAAAACTCAGCTTAGAATTACACAATGGAAATCAAAGTATAGTATTTGCACAATATATCATGGTCCTCATTAATCATTTTTTCCTACAAATATAGTTATTTCATATGATACAATGTCATATATTTATAATACTTTTGCAGATAAGTATTGATATTTATTGTTTTTATATTTTTTCATTTTCAAACTATTATTTATTTAAATGAAATTTTTATTCTTTAAAAATAAATTCTTCCACTCTGCCAAATAAACCAAATATCTGTTTTCTTGCCACATCTCAGAAAGATTCTTGCATGCATTCACCTGCCAAATTTAATCCTTGATCACAAATATTCATCACTATTTAAGTAGACAATGTATTGACTCAAATGTAAGTTTATCATAAATGTTGCATAGCACATAGCAACTTTATAACAATTTTTGTCAATGGAGCAAAATCAACAACAAAAATATCCAAATTAGATCATAAGAGAAGGCATAAAAATGACATAGTATTATACAAATAGAAATGTTCCTAAGTCAATAACATAAAAGTGGGAAACCTTGTTTGTCTAGAAATGAGAAGGTTGCATTCCAATAACTAATTTACAGAAGACCAAATTTGCCCCTGAGTAATATAACCTGCTCAAGAAAAATTAGTATTTTCAATAGATTATGCTCTGGGTAGTCTACTAATAGAATTCATTATCCTCTGTTTACATAGTTGCTATACTAATCTGAAGAATTGCTCATAGAATACCTTTTGAGTATTTAGCTATCAATCAGAAAATTCATGTATGCTGCTGATATTCACTACTGTTGTAAAATTGCCAATTCAGCAGGATAAACTTTATGTCAGTTTGGTTGTACCTTTATGCCTCCTCAGGGAATAGGAATAAACATATCTAAATCTAACATTTTCTTTCACATAGCTTAATGAGTTCTTAAAACAGTTATCAGTAATACTCACAGCAGTCTTTTATGAAAAAAATGTGTCATGTTTGGTTGCTTTAAAGCTAAAAGAATTAGTCATGTTCTTCACTTGTTTCAACATTTCACATTCAAGATATGACACCATTCACCTGTTGATGAACATACAGGTTGTTCCTGAGAATTAGCTCTTCTGAATTGTGCTGTTATAAACATGAGTATACATGTATCACTGTAATATGAGGTCTTTACCACTTTCTGGAGCACAACAAGAAAGGAAACAGATGGGTAAAATAGAATTTCTACTTTCAGGTTCCCATTGCTTTCTTTTTATTTATTTTAAGGAGAATAAACCCAAACCAAAAAAAAAAAAAAAGCCAGAATAAAGTTAATGAGAACAGGACAATGAATATGAATGCAGGATTTCAAAACAAGATTTAATAGGGAATCAACAATCGCTACCACAATGTCTCGTTTTCTTCCAAATAGCTGTCTCTACCATCAGCCATAATAAAATCAAATAAAACAAAACATTGTAAAGCTAATCAAAACAAAAGAATGAAAATATACTTTAAAGAGAATAAAATTAAACAAAACAAACCAGAATAAAGCCAATGAATACAAAAGAGTGAAAGCAATACAGGATTTTAAAACAGCGTAATAAGAAATCAATAGTGGCTACCATCAATAATGCCTCTTGTTCTCTTCAAAACTGCTGCCCAATCACACATAATACAATCCAACAAAACAGAACAGAATAAAACCGATCAAAACATAACATGGAATAAAACAAAACAATAAAATGGAATGAAACAAAACAGAACAATATTGTAGCCCTCATATTTGCTATACTGCATGTTGTTATCCTCTTAATAGATGTCCAGACTTCAATGTTAGGCCTACAAAGTCATTCAAAGAATACAAGCATCAAGTTATTTTTGTACCTCAGTTGTTATCAAGTCAATCTATCCTCCTAATCAGCTGGTTTTTGCTACAGGATGGGGAGGGAAGTGTTCTTGTCTCCCAGTCTGCACACTGGTTGGCTCACAAGAAGGGCGAATTGGCTTTTTACTCCTTTTGACCCTGCATGGCTTGCAGCAGCTCATAAGAAGGGTGAATTGCCTGATTGTTACTCCTCCTAGACGCAGCGTACCCTAGTTTCAGTTTTCTGAGGTATTTGAACACTGATTTCTATAGTGGTTATACTACTTTATATTCCACCATAGTCCTTTTTCTCTATAACTTTGCCAGCATTTGTTATTTGATTTCTTCATTATCAAAATGTGATATTTCTAAGATAATCTGGTGTTCATGTGCAATAGAGCACTATTCTGCCATGAAGAAGCATAAACAAGGTATTTGTAGGAACATAGATGCATTTTGAGACATTAAATAACACAGATATATAAGCTTAAATACCACATCATTTCACTTATATAGGAAGCCAAAATTACAGAGCAAAATAAAAGATAATAGGAAGTACAAAACATATTTTTCAAATAGGAAGTGGTTCAAAAGATGGAGGGGTGGAAGGACATGGAATGAAAAAGAATTTAGAAGTATTACGTATATATATGGAACTCCTTACATAGAATCTAATCATTATGTACTGTAAACATATACTAATAAAAATTAATAGTGAAATCATGACATGACAACCATAATACTTTAATTAAATCACCTGCAAATATTTTAAAGGAAATTGGAATTCTATTTGCTATGAAGATGGATTCTGTACAGATGGAAAGGGGTGTGAGGAAGTAGAAAGAGAAAAATACCAGGATGGGTAGACCATGGAAATGCCCAAAATGCATATGTGTGGGGACCAATACCCTGAGATAGTGATGCCAAAACATTTAGAGCTCTCGGTAACAAAGATCCAGCTGCAACATGTGTCATGGGTTTGCCACAACCGCCCCAAGACAAATATAATTATTATGTATCACAAATATATATTATTAAAAAATATAAGAGACAGGAGCAAAACTTGGGTATGGAATAAGATATGTTGACTTATAGTTTTTCTTTGGCTGGAACTTTTTATAGGGAAGTAGAAAGAAGTTTGGTTGACTCCACATTCTGGTAGACTAATTATGGAATCTAGAGGACAAGATGAAAAATATCCCAGCAGAATAATAACAAATTCAAAGTAATGCCTTAAGGAAGGAGATGATTAATGGTCAATGTTAATTTAATTTTTAAACTGCTGTTAAACTATAACCTTAGTGCCACTTTAGAAGTGGGAGTATTGAATTTGCTTCTGAAAAACAATATTGATTTCTTCATGGTTCTGTTCACAGATTTATAATGAGTAAAAGTTCATTTATTCTGGCATCTATTACATGCTTTATGAATAATCTAGGATAGTGTAACTACTTGGATGGACCTGGGAACAAAGGCAGAATGGGTTCAAAATTAATATGTTTAAAGTATTTTATCATATTCATCAATTTTTAAAGGTAAATACCAGGCTGGAAATATAGCTGAACAGCACAGTATCTTCCTGAAAATCACAAGGTCCTGAGTTCAATTCCAGGTACCAATAAATAAATAAAAACAAGAATAAAAAGTAAATAATCATTTCTACTTTTATTGTCACCAACCTAACAAGCCAATATTATCCAATGCTCACAACATTACACTAACCTCCAAAATGATTTCTAAACTTCAGTCTTTCCTCCTCTAATTCATCTTTCTCTATAATTTATATCATTCCTCTCAAAAGTTTTTTCAACAACTCCAGTGACCTATCCAAATAACGTCAAAGTTTTTAATCTGAAAACTTTTCAAAATTGTCCTCAACACATCCAATTTATCTCCCAACTCCTATGTTATGATCAGGTCATTCATAGGATGATTAACTTGTTCCTTATCCATTGAGAGTAGCACCATGCATAATACAAAAGGGATAAAATTTGAGAACCGGCATGGTTTTATTACTTAGAAATTTTAACTTCTTGAGTCATGAGTTGTTATTTTAAAACAATATTTTTTGAAATGAAGACTCACTATATGGTTCAGGCTGACCTCGAACTCACTATGTAGCCCAGTCTGACGAACCAACAGCAATCTTCTTTTCTCAAATGCTGGGATTACAGGTGTGTACCACCACACCTGGTTTATGTAGTTTTTTTTTTTTTTTAACCTCACTCATAAACTAACCGTGTTCTAGGATCTTAATTAGCACTGTGACTAAAATCACAAAATCTTATAGACCAAGATATAAACAAATATGAATTAATTATGGGATTTGAGAGGGTCTACCAAAGTATGTCCTTTTCTCTCTACTAAATTCAAAACTAATGATGAGTGGCGAAAATTTTAATTTTGTTATGAATGACACCATAAGAGAATGTGGTTAGAGCTTACACAGTCGGCTTGGTCTATAGTCTTGCCCCATGTCTTCCTGTTTAACTATGAGAGAGGAGTCAATGCAAGGACACCTATTCTATCTGAAGGATGCTTCGGTCCATAAAGCAAATGCACTCAAGAATTCTGCCTCCTATTCTGCAGTGCATTATTCAATCCTAGTTGATATCATCCATAAGCTGGCTCTTTGGCTAGGCTATTTCATTATATGGTATTTAAATTCATAATAAAGTCCAGTAAAACACAAATAGCAACAGGTTGTTGGCCTATGTACTCACCTAATTAGTTGACTTATACATGTCCTAGTATATATTTTTTCTACAGGAAAAAGTTTATTCTAGTTGTTATCCTCCTTTGTCCCATTTACTCCCCAAAATCCAACTTCAGATTCTAAAATGTGCTTGTTTATTTTCTGATGTTAATTCTCTTATGTTGACATTAATAAAATCTATAACTTTTTAAAAAATGTATCTAACATGGCTTTCTTAACAACGTTACTGTAATTCTTGTTACATACCACAAATGCTGGGGAATAACAATCACATCCCTTGTATAACAACTCCCTTCCCACCCCAGTGCAGCTTTGCATTACATGTCTCTTTCAGAGTTACAGACCAAAATGTATTTGCTAAATCTAAGTCTTTTTCTCAATTTCCATGTTTTGTAAAAATCTTTGTGGTTACCAAAGAAGCAGTTGGGTTTGATATTCACTTTAGATCTTCTATGTCATGATGACCATATAATTTGTCTACTAATAAAGGACAATTGTGACAGTGAAAATAGTCATATAAAACCAAAGAGCATTATATAGTCCCAGGTAAATTATAATACATGATCATCCTACCTGAAATTGATAATGTCTTTAAATCATATATAGATCAATGCAAGGTCCAGAAGCAAGGTATATCTGTCCCTGTGCTCTGTATTTATTTCAAACTACTGCTTGTAGAATAAACTTGTTTGTACTTTATTGGACCGTCTTCCAAGTGTACCACATACATTGAGGTTGATCAACTACTAAGTCATTCACTCAGAAATTTACTTTTTATAGAGTTTCTTCCTGTGAAATTTTGCCTAACATGTTAGTGATTTAACCATTACAAATGCACAAGAGATAAATAAGATATTATTCATTCTTTCTCACCTTGCTACTGAAATCTACAATGATTTTTAATTCAACCAGATGCTTAATACTTTTAAGTTAAGAGGATCTCACAATTCTACACTCTCTCCATTCAGATTTAAACTTATTTTAAACTGAATAGCCTCAGAACTCATGATCCCCCAAATGTTTAAATCTTAGGAAAACTTCCTGTAATCTTGCAAAGTAAATCCCAGTTTCAGTAATAAAATTCATGGATCTAACTCGTCCATACCCCATAGATGAGCAAAGTCTAGCAAAGTGCCAGTACTCCATGGCTACCCTGCTCTCCCACTCATCACGTTTATCATATCCCATTTGGACTCGTAAACAGTTATTCTAGGAGTAGAATAATTTATATTAACAGCAGATCCTTTTTTGGCAAGATTCACAATTTTATGATGAGGATAACTCCAGTCACTTTCTCTAAATGGTGCTGTTATTTAAGATTCTGTTATTTAAATTCTTTTCTGCTTCCAAAATCCACTGAATTCCATCAATGTATTTCTATTTTATTTCTCCCATTTGAAGAAATGCTTACTTTTAGGATCTCATTGATTTTTATTTCTGCTTTCTATTTGGAAATTTGGCCATGATATTATTCTTGTATTTATCATACTTAAAATATATAGCTCTAAGAAATTTCTCCAAATTTCACCATACAGAACTGGCTAAAATAAATGATTTAAAATGTTCAAATTCTCTCTTATTTGAAAGCAGTCATGTTCCTCAATGGTAGCATTATTTTTAAAAGGAATTACGTCTGAGTATGTTAAAGGTGTGTGTATGTGTGCGTGTGTGCGTGCATGCATACTTTACCAATATTTTCATTGGTTTTAAAGGCTGAAATCCCCTATGAACTTCCTCCACCCATTTTGGGCATTCTTCAATTCTTTCCAAATGTATTTTCTATTATTTCAGCAAAAAGCTTTTTGATTACCCTTGCAACTATCCTTTTTCCATTAAAAGGAGAACTCCTAAAACTAGGAGATTATCAGAAATGTGGAGAACCCTTCTGACTGTCACAATGACTGAGAGCACATTTGGCAGTGGTGAGGTTGAGGATGAAAGGTCTCATACACTGTCATAAACAGGATTACCCTCCCAGGGCAACACTGTCCTGAAATACCAGCACTAATAACACATGCATGGAAAACTGAAGAAAAATCTAAAGAATAATCAGTTGTCTCTATTTTCTAATATAAGTCTTTCCACTGATTCTACTGCAATCTAAATTCTGACATATTTTGAATATCAACACTTTCTTGTTATTGTTTTTCATGTTGGTTTGTAGTGGCTCAGTTTCCTTCCTAACACTTTTCTAATAAATATTCCCAAACATGTAGAATCCCAACATATTCCTTATTGTTCTTAATAAAACTTTCTGTACTTATATGAATAAAACCACAAATTGTTTTTCAGTTTTCACCACCAAAGTTTGTACAGTGAAGAGTAAAACCTCAGAGAGACTAGATGTCCTAGTCCCATGGTGGCAAACTTATGACACGTAGGTTATTTACTTTTCTTTTAAGAAAAAAGATGTTAATGTGTAAGTTTTTCCCTAAAGTAAAACCTAAGTAGTCAGGTTTAATTGTAGTGTTGACGCTGCAAAAAATAAGTGGATTTTAGGTTGTAGTTTGGGTACTTGTCTCTAAAATGTTTGGCATCACTGGCCTGGTCTATAATTTTCCTATTAGTCCTATTTGCAAATAATCATTCACCCAAAAGAAAAATTATCATGTATTAGAGCTGTAGCTGAACACACAACCATAGAAAACAAATAACGAGTTTTCAATTAACAACAAATGCCTAGATACCTTCTTCTCAGATTATTTTCAGTGGTGAGATCGAACTCAGGGCCACTCTACCACAGAGTTGCATCATTTCCCAGTCGCCTTTTATATCTGTGTGTACATGAGTGTGTATGTGTGTATATCTGTGTGTGTATGTGTGTGTGTGTGTGTGTGTGTGTGGTACAAGGATCAAGCCCAGGGCATTCACAGAGTGATCACACCAGTCTATCTTTTATTTTGATAGTGTCTCTCTAGGTCACCAGATTTCCCAGGCTAAGTTCAGACTTGTGATCTTTCTGCTAAAGCCTTCCAGAGTACTAGGAAAACAGGCCCTTTTTCTAGGCTGGTCTCAAACTTGAAATCCTCTGGCCTCAACTTCCTAACTGGGTTTCAATTTTAGAAGCATTTTTAAATGCATTCTGATAACTGAGAAGAACTATCAAAGTTAAAAAAAATACATCCAACCATATCACATCTAACCTTTCCTGCATGGGATCACCAAAGCATCAATGTCTAGGTGTTACTTGGTCTCCAAATTGTTTCTTACATATTTTTTCAAATGTTATAGCAAATGCATCACATATTGGAAACATCAAATAATATCCATTTCAGAAGTAATTGAGACAGAAATTCAGTGAAAATAAAACTTTTTAGTCTGTTTTTGGTAATACTGAGGATTCAAGTAGGGTCATTTGTGATAAGCTACATCCCTGGTCTTACCTTTTAAAATTTTTAGCACATTTCAGTACATAATGCTTACATTCCATGTGCAGAGTAAATGTATATAAACACCTTAATTTCTTTCATCATCCCTTTTTGCATTCCTCTCCCCAATTCATGATTCCTTTCCCACTTGACAAAGATTTGTCACCCCACTATTACCTCTTTTATTTTTTACTTTGCAACAGAATCCCACTAAATTGCCAAAACTGGGCTGAAATTTGCAATCCTTATGCCTCCACCTCCCCCAGTGCTGGGATTATAGGTGTGCATCATGCACCAGGTTTATAGTTTCTTCTGTACTGTAAAATTACTAGAGAATGTTAATGGAGTGGGACTTATATGAGTTTCCTATTTTTTACAATGTCTGTCAATCTTAAAACTGCGACCCCACGTGAAATGTTTGATTTGTAGAGCAGACACACCTGCCCACAGTGAATTAGCTCACTGATCTGAGGTCTGAAAGGAAGACAGACTAAATACACAATGCTTACAGATTTTACACAGATTAGTTCCACCGAGCTGAAAACCATTAGTCATAGATACCATTTGGTTACTAAGAAACATCGTTACTCTGTGAGAAGAAATAAAAAGGGGGAACAAAAACTATTCTGGTAAGGATCCCTTTACATGATATGAATAAATAAAACTTTCCTAACAGATATTGTGCAGCAAAGTATGAAGAAAGGGTTGGGACAAAGTTGCAAATAATCAATTCCTTTTCATGTCAGAGGAGGCTGAGAAATGTATTCTTTATATTAAAATCTTAATGTACTGCTAGAATTTCATCAGGTGAAAAGGTTGGAAGGTATCCTTTAAGAAAATAAATTGACATAAGCAAAGTACAGAAGCATCCAACATGCCTGTTGGATCCCATGCCTGTTGGAAACCAAATCAATTGGCATAATTGTTGAATTAAATGCAGAATTAGGAGGGGGATCTGGTAGAAATGGATTGAGGCGAGAAGGAAGAAAACATAACATTTAAGGTCTGACAGAAGATGAGTTTAAGCATTATTCTAATGACTACAGGAAACAGCTGTGGCTTTAAAGCTAGTGCAGTAAATTGATTTCAATGTTCATATTTATTTCATTATGGAAAACGAATAGAAGGTTTATGGAGCTGGAGGTATAGTTATGAATATTACCATAGCCCAAATGAAAATGCTCAGCCTCATCAGGCCAAGAAGATTATTGATAAGAAGTTAAGTCTGAAGCTGAGCACATCTAATTCCAGTTCTCAGGAGGCTGGGGCAGGACAGTTATAGGTTTGAGGTTATTTTTGACAATTCAGCAAGATTCTGTCTCAAAATAAAAGGGGCTGGTGTTGTTGCTCAGTGGCCAGTGTGTCTGAGGCCCTGGACTCGATCCTTACTTTTGAAAATAAAAAGTGAGCTTTGAGAACTCTTTTGGAGCTGACACAGGGTTTATTAACATTTGAGTAAGTGAGGTAAAGAAAGAAGTATTTGCTAACTTCTAGACTTCATTATTTGGTGACTGATTAGCAAATGGGCATTATAAGGAGAAATAAGCAAATTTGGGCAAAATAACAAATATTTGAATAAACATAGAATTTTAATTGATCAATAAATGTCATGTAGAGAGGTATTGTTTGAATATATCATTCTGGACTCAAGAAACCAGACTGGAAATCTAGAATTATGAGTTAGTCATCAGTACACAGGGTTTATGAATAGCTGCTTTGGAGAAAACATTCCAAACAAGGAAAGACAGTGAACCAAGAAGACATTCACATTTAAGAAGGTGGTTAGCAACTTTTGACATCAAGCAATACCCAGATAAGAGTAGTTTTGTTTTGTTTAAGACTTAATTTTCCCTATCACTAGAAAACTAGAGGCACACTCTAGAGTTGTGCCAGGGTTTATCCCTATATTCAGAGACCTGGATCCTCTCTGTAGTTTCAGTCTTAACATAGAAATGTGTCAGGTTTCTTGTTCACACTTAGTGCTTCACAGTAGTTGCTGCACCTCCACCATATATCCACGCTGTACACAGAAAAAAAGAAAAAAAGTTTCAAGAAACAGGAAAAGCAAATCTCTTTTTCCGAAATCCAAATATTATGCATTATTGAAAAAAAACAGTAACATGATCATAACTGAGAGTTAGTAGGCCAACTACTTTTATCTCTTTGCGTTGCTATCTCAAGGAAACAAATTTGATGTTTGTAAAGCATTCAAAATGCTAATTGTAGGTACCTAGTAAACCTCCTCCCACCACACACAACTTTGGTATAGGGGATTTGAAAACAGGAGGTCCTTCTGAAGAATATTGACAAAAAATACTTCAAAAGACCATTCGATACAAGTACAGTGAAATGTAATTCAATTAAGTAGGAAGTAAAAAGAATCCACAAGTATGTAGAATTCGTGTACAAGAGAACTGAGTAATATCTGTTGTTTATAAAGCTTCAAATATATTAGTGTATTGTTTTCCTGCTTATCCTATTCATTTGCACATAAACTTTTCCACTTTGAAAACTTAACCCTTTATCTCTATCTTAAAACATCATCACACTTTTTAGATTTTACTTTACTTAGTTTTCTATTTTCTATCCTTACTTCTCTAATCTTTTATTGAACTAAATATATTTCATCATTAGTGTTGTGATATCTTTTTAGTTAGAAAACTCTTTAATAGTTTCTTTGCATTATCAAGCCTTAAAAAATCATAACACAGAAGACATTGGTATAAAATGCTTGTTCTTTTAGAACAAGCTAAATATGAAGTTGCTGCTAGGTATGAAGTTGACAAAATGTAAGACCTAAGCGAGGATGACATTCATCTAAAATTTGTCTGCTCCGCCAAAAAAAAAAAAAATGAATGTCTTCTTGAAGCAGTTTATAAATATTAGCCTTATGTTGGCTCCCATTCTAATAAACTCTACCATGTCATCTTACTCCAGAGTTCTTTCTGGGATCACAGACTAATTTTTCCTAGATTTAACGCTGTTTTTTGTTGTTGTTTTATTTTCATTTTTGTTGTTTTTTGATTTTTTGAATTTTTCCACTTACATGATGTTGTAGTCAGGGTTTACAAGGGAATAGATTTGATATGAGATATATAATTTATAGGATTATTTTATAATATTCACCCAAAGGGTAAATGCAGAAGAGTGCAAGGCATCTGTCCACATACCAGAGACACAGAAAATCCATCTGAGAGTCCGGGTTCCATGGAAGTCCAGCTGAAGAGCTAGATCCCATAGCAGTGTATCCCATGAGACCAACTGGACACCTAGAGCCAACAATGTCTCATGCAAGTCGCATCAAGCATCTGCACTGGGGGCCCTTAAAGTCAGTGGTGGATGCTGGAGTTGATGCCAGTGAGGTGAAAGATCTGTGTCAGCAGGCTGAGGGATCTGCACTGGAGCCAGGACACTTAACTTAAGGACCAGAGCTCCCCGCCATAAAACCAGCCATCCTCAGTGACAGTGGGGACCCAAGCTCCTCCAAAGATGAGACGAGCTGAGTTCCTATCAAGAAAACCCATGTGACTAGCTTCTCCAGGAGAATCAACAGTACACCATCTTCCCCTCCATTCAGCTTTTCTGCTGAATGGCAACAATGCTCTGCTGTGCCATCCATGCCCACACGATACTGATTAAATTCAGCTGCATGTTACAAGTTAACCATTAGTTAATGCACCACAGGTGACGAGTTTTTCCCGACCGTACTCATTACATTTCCTAGCAATTAATTTTTATCTTGACTCTTTTCTCTAAATATACAATCTCAAAATTAGACATACAATCAGCTTTTTAAATAGAAATTATTAACTCATTCAATCCTTCAGTACATATGCATATGATGTAATACTATCTGCCAGATACTCTTTCTTGGCAAAAAGAGAGCTTAAAACAGAAAACATCTTTATCTCATGATGCCTACATTTTAAAAGATACTGATAGTAAGTAAATATTTAATATCCAATGTCTAGATTGGCAGATAAGGAGTGTTTTGAATGCCATGGCAATACACTGAATTCCTACTAGACAGGCAGTTGGATTAACAAATCTCAAAGTCAGAGAGAGCTTGATTGGAGATATAGATGTAGCTGTCTCCAATAAGCAGATGGCTATGTACACCCAAAAGAATGAGATTACATACAAAGTAAATATTAACAGATACCTTAATCTTGAGAACTGGGCTACTACCAAATGTAGGGGCAGGAGATGAAAAATAACAGACAAAAGATACTCAGAAGTACTGGTAGGTAAAATAGAAATAGAACTAAGAGAGAATCTTGATGAAGTAAGATTGATATGTGAACACAGTGTGGTGGCTCATGCTTACAATCCCAGCTCTTGGAAAGGTGAGGCAGGAGGCTCGCCATGGGTTCGAGGCTAACCTGGGCTAAACAGTGAGTCCCAAAGCCAACCTGAGTTATATGAAGAGACCCCATCTCAAAAAAAAAGTGTGTGAACACAATGTAAAGCAGTATAAAGAAAAAAGGGTGAAAAGAATTCTCATGCTCAAACAGTAAGTAACCGGAAAGGTAAGAGTGTAACTACAAATGAAAGGATGGGAAAAGCATAAGAAAAAATCTGATGTACTTTCAAAGTCTAATTAGATTAAGGGAGAGGCAGTAAAAATGATAGTCATTAGGATGTCATGACAAAGTGATCATTGACCCAAATACGAAAATTAGAGGTAAAGCTAAATGCAGAGAAAAACTCAACCAAAACACATTCTGAATGTGCCTAGGGTACAGGGAACATACTGCAAAACACAAGCTCATAAAAACAAGGAACATTTATGGTAATGATCAAATGAAGGCAAGGGAATAGAGATAGAGATAGAGATAGAGATAGAGATAGAGATATCTCTATATCTATATATACTTTCAAGGGAAGGTGGAATAAAACAACTTTTTTATCGGTAAAAACTGTATTCAAAGACTGTGGAATACAATTTGTAAATTATCTCATTATATTTTCAAGATAACAAGATGAATAAGATATATTAAACTACCATCAAGAGAATTGTAATTTAATGGGAAATGTGTATATATGTTAAGCTCAACAGTGCCATAAAGATTCCATGAAGATAGTAGCATTCTGTGCAATAATAGGCATCTTTTATTATGTACATTATGTCCATGTTCCAACAAAAGCATGAGAGCTTAAGGCACTGGATTAGTATTTACACTCATCTATACATTTAAAAACACTATAACATGTGCTTTAAAATGTGTCTGTTTCGGGAAGATAACTACATCGGCAATAACTGGGAATTTCTAAAGATTTTAAGGAACTGCTGTACTGATTTCCATAATAGTTGTACTAGTTTACATTGCCACCAATAATATAGAAAGTTTTCTTTTTTCTTGCATTTTTGCCAGTTTTTGCTATTGTTTTATTTCTTTTTGACAGCTATTTTTTCTTCTGGTAAGATTAGTGAATCTTGGTGTTAGTTTACTTTGCATTTCTCTAACAGCTGTTCAAAGTTTCTTTCTGTATTTACTGGTCATTTGTACTTCAATGAATGATTATTCATTTCACATGGCTATTTTTGTTGAGTCTTTTATTTTGAGTGATGTAATTTTTTGAGTTCTTGGTACATTCTATATGTTATTCTTTTGTCTGAGGAATAAATGACAAAACGTTTTTCTCATTCTGCGAGTTTACTCTCCATTCTTTTGGTTATTTCCTTTGCTTTGCAGGAGCTTTTTAATTTGACATGATTTGATTTGATTTGATTTGATTTGATTTGATTTGATTTACTATGTTGACTTTTGGTACCATTTCCTTTACAAACAAGATACTGTAAAGGAAGTCCTTGTCTACACTTATTATTTCAACGGATTTACCTAGTTTATCTTCCAGTAGTTTTTTTTTTCTGTTTTAACATTTAGTTCTTTGATCCATTTGGACATAGTTTGGCATAAAGAAAATGTGTTATCAACACACAATCGACTACTACACTGCCTTAATGAATAGTAAACTCAAGTAATATCCAGGAACACGGATGCACCTTGAGACCATAATGTTAAATGACCTGAATCAGTCTAAATACACAAGTTTAAATATCACAGGGTTCCTCTTAAGTGAGAGGCCCAAATCAGAAACAAATGACAAAATAAAAGATAGGAAATGGAGTGATAGATCTTTCTCAAACCAGAAGAGGATCAAGAGATGGAGGAAAGTGAGGAGAACGTGGAGGGGAAAGGGGTGAAGAAGAGTGAAGTTGTGTTAATGTGTGTGCACCAACTCCACACAAGGAATGTAAACATTGTGTGCTGCCAACATGCCCAAATAATAGAAGTGTATGTTTCTCTAAATGTGAAACTTTATTTCCCTCACAATCAAGTGCCATCAGCAAGTTGTATGATGCCTATAACTGGTGATTTTTGTTCCTGGCACACTCTTAACCCAAGGATTATGTGTTCTCTATTGAATAGCAGTTGGAGTTCCTTGCAAAATTAAAGTATTAGAATTTGATTTTATTTAAAGTGTATTTATCTGGAAACCCAGAGAAATCTACTATCATTTTCTGAACATGGCTCCATATTAATTTTAGTGCTAAAACATATTGCCTTACTTAATTTTCTCATTGCTGGCACAAAAAATTTCAACAAGTGAAAATTTAAATGGAAGAGGTTTATCATGGCTCACAGTGTGTCAACGTTTCTGTTTACAGTCTGGTGGCTCTAAGGTAGGACAGTGTGGCAGACGGGAAGGACGGAGAAATAGCTGCCCATGTCCTGGTGTCTAGGAAATAGGGGACAAGAAGGGAGGAGCTGAAAAATGAGACAAACCCTTCCAGGTCATGCCCCCTGTCACCTATCCTTTTGAACAGATCCCACCTCCTAACAGCAAGCCAATTATAAGCCTCCATAATCTAACCACCATCCAAAAGTCTTAACTATGATCGTATTTGAGGACCATCTTGATATAAACCATAGCATTTAATCTTAGATCCTTTAGAATATTATCTGTCTTATTTGGATAACTTTTTAAAACATAAAACAAATTGAAGTTTGAACAAAACAACTTATGTGTGATATTTTTGTCTCTCTGTGTGGAGCTACAGATTTTGCATATGTGTCTTTTATCCCTTTCCATGCTTCATGAAAAAATTCTTCCCTTCCTGGATGGAAGAGAAGTACTCAGCTAAAATGTTTATTTTGTTTCTGTCTGAGTTTTGAAAGATATGTCTAGTTGTTTATTGTTTCTAAAACTTTTGGCAGGACAAAAATAATCTTTTGTTCTATAAAAGCCATAGGAAAAATGTTAAATTAATAAATAAAGAATGAGATAAAGTTCAGACCTTACCTTTGAAGCTAAAGAGGCAATTCAAAGGAAGTCCCAGGAAAGTACATCAAAGAACCATTGCCTAGGAAGTTCTTTCTTCCCACCAAGTCAGACCTAAAGTATGTTTGGAATAAATCATACAGCTATTTGAATGTCAATCTTTTTTTTTCAAATTTGCTTGGATTGCATTTATTTCCTTTGCTTCAATATCATTTGTCTTTTTATTCCTAACTGATCTGTTGGTATTTGTATACTAATACCTTTTTCTCAAAATCTCTAGCATACCAAATCTATTACTTCTGACAATCTGTAAAATAATAAAGTAAGGTCTGAAATGTTGAGACTATATAAAAACACAGAAATGAGGAGAGTTTCTAGGAATATAATGAAGCAACTTTAAGTATTTTTAATGGCCCAGGCTGGTAAACCTGAAAAATGACACAAAGAGATTGGAAGAAAATCAAAAGACATTATTATTCTTGCAAGAATTTCAGTTGATGAGACTATTTCAATTTACAAAAGTGGAAAACGGTGCTAAACATTACTGAGAAGCGAAGTAAGACCACTAACACTGTTCTTTGAGTTTAAAGATAAAAAGATCATTGCTGACCCCATGAAGAACTGTTTGGGGGGAAAATGAGGAAACTGGTACAGATCAGAGTTTGAAGGTGAGGCCTAATAAATGAGAATGGCAATTATAGACATCTTTTTTGAGAAAAAATTAACTTCCCTGGTCCGTATTTTTATAAAATGCTTCAAAATATTCACAGAATTATTGGAAACATAATTATTGGTCTACACTTACATTTATATTTAGCTTTTCTCCTATCAGTTTTGTGTGAAATTTTTGAATTTATTGTTTTTTGGACCCAGGACAGCATCACAGCCTAGAAAAAGCCATGCATTTGAATCCCTGAACCCCAAGTCCATCTCTGGGCGGCAATATGAATTTGGGCAAGTTTCTTGGCTTCTCTGTTCCTTTACTGCTTCATTATAGAACATCCATAATGAAACCTCACTCAAGTACCTGAGAACTATGAGATTGCATGTGTAAAGCATAAAGTAAAATGAGTAGAGATAGTACACATGAAATAGGAACCATTTTAAATGGAAAACATACATATTTTTTTTTTTCTTTGTCTCTTTTTACTTCCCATATCAATAGTTCTGTTTTTGTTCTCAGCAACTCCTGCTGGTTTACTTCTGCTGAATCCTAAGTAGACTTCCTTCAATTTATCTTCAAAGTAGCCACCAGGATGAACTTGCTAACAGGTAATTACCATCACATTGCTGCCTTACTTGTAGCCATTCAGACATTTCAAGGCTTCCCCATGGTTTCCAGCATAAAGTGCAAATTTGTTAGATTAACAAATAAGATCCATCAAGTTCTGATATCTGCCTTAAAATCATAGCACCATTTCCTACAATTTACATAGATGAACACTTCTAATCAGCCCTAGAGAACTTCCTTGCTGTTCTCAAATATCAAACTTTATTCTACACATTTTTATACAGGCTTATTACTGTTCTGAGAACTTTTCTTGTCTCCTTTCCAAAAGCAAACTCAGCCTGTACTGTAAAAATTGTATGGACCATTCAGTTGAGTGATATGGATTTTATTTATCATCCAAGAATATCATGTGTGTTTTTCTTCCTATGTATTAGGTTAAAGTATAGACACTGAACATACATTGCTAGGCACACATACTGGTTTTAATATGTTTTAGTTGCCTTGAAACTCATTAATTTAGTCTTTGTAATTCACTATTCTCATGTGTAAAATTAAGGCCACAATTTAAAAGCTTATCTTTTTAGGTTGTCATAAGGAATAACAGAGTTAATATAGTATATGTAAAGTGCTTAATAACACGTTAGCTGTTAATATAGTGTTACATAGATGTTATGTGGAAATAATCTACTCTATTGTACTGTGTTCTCTTTGAAAAATTTCTATTTGTTTTAAAGTTAAAATGGATATTACTGTGGTACATAAATTTAACAGTAAAGGTGGCACTAAAGAATAAATTTCATCACATTACATCTGCAATCTAAAAATTACTTATATGGAATAAGGAATAGTATGAAGACTGAGGAAAATATCTCACCAAAGTATAATAAATTAAGAAAAAACTTGGGGTAACTGCCTGCCATTATTTACATCCTCTTATTTAGTGCTGGTTGAGGAAATGAACCATTATAAGTACCAATATTAATAGTTCTCTTAGAAATATACATTTCAATTAGAAAATTTAAATATATCTCAATTGAAACTTTGCTAACAGAATGACAAAAATTTTATTTTTGAAACATCAGTTCTGTAAATTACATGTAATTTTAAAAACATGTGGCTCATACTTTAACAAGAGATTTTATTTTATTTTATTTTATTCCTTAGGATTTACTAAGGAAAATAAAAATGAATGAATAGGGTTAATAGCACTAACTTCCTCCTCTCCAAAGAAGAAACAAAGTAATATGTATAGCTGCATTTCAAGGTGAATGTTCATATAAAACATTGGAAATTAGTAACAGAGAGATTAGAATTTTGTGAGACTCAAAGACCTGAGACAATAACATAGAAAGAGAAAGGACCCCTCCCCCAAACTGCTGCCATAACTGCACACCCAGGACAGGGCGAATCTCTCTTGGCAAGAGTAAAGGCACAAAAAAGAATCTCAGCAAACTCTACCAGGTAATCCCACTCACTGGAGACTTTTATAGTCCTCATAAATTTGTAGGTCAATTACATATGCGACCTGAAATCTGCACAGATAACCTGGTTTTAGAAGATAATTTCATATCATCTCTCAGTCACGTATCAGGTTGCTGTAGCTAAATGCCATCTGCTGAGTGGTTCCATTTGTGCTTCTGTACAAGTCAAGATACCCAGCAGGTACCATGGCTGGGATCTCACAGACATTCTCCTGCACTAGCTTGGGGGAAGCTGTCTTGGGAACTCAGATTAATCAGGCAGATACTGGATTGTAAGAAACGGATATTACAGCACAGAGAGGAATGGAAGGCACTAACACTGAGAACCAGGATACCTACATACTTGTCTTTCAAGCCCAATGGCATGACTAGCTGCATTTGGACTCACCACATCACCAGGATGGAGTTTGGCATTCAGGGAGTTATTCCTCCAACCGCAGTGGGGCTGTGTGTTTGTTACTGAGGTCCAAGGCAGAACACTGTTTTGTTTTTTGTTTTTTTTTTTCTTATTGCCCGCCTACAGGTATAGGTAACTGGACACTGAGCAACTGCAAGTCTTCAGCCTTGTTCCTGGTCTGACACTGTCACTGAAAGGATATGGAGAGAGGCTCCGACTCTAGATACTGCTTCACTCTCAGACAGAAACATTGGTGGAAAGGACTGAGAGACCTGCAGAGGTTCCCACTGACTTCCAGTGTGCTGGGTTCCCACCACCGTATCACATCTGAGCACACACTGCTGCCATTACTGAGTGTGAGAACTTCAGAGGAAGTGTTCACCATCACCCTCTCTCCCTTGCATTTGTTGGACCTTTACCGCAACCTGGTCAGAGGTTATGAAATATGGTAACATGATATCTCTAAAACAACATACACTCTAGCAATTAATTCCAACAAAATATCTTATAAAGAATTTAAAAATGGTTACAACAATGTTCAATGAGACTGAAGAGAATACAGATGGACAATTTTCAAAAATTGGAAGAACAATGAACAATATAAATGAATAATTCAGGAATAAGGTAAAGATTTTCAAAAAGAACCGAACAATTCGTGGAAATGAAACATGAAATAAATCAAATAAAAATACAGTTTTAAGCTTCAAAAACAGACTAGTTCAAGCGGAATAAAGAGTATGTGAACTGAAAGACAGGTCTCTGAAATATCCCTTTTAGGAAAAAAAAATGTAAAGAATCAAGAGAGAATTCAAAAGCTTCTGGCAGCAGATTTACTAGCAGAAACCCTAAATGCCAAAAATAAATGGAATGGCAGAGTTTTGAAATGTCCCACTGAGGAAAAAAGAAGATAGTAAATGAAGAGAAAGTTCAATACTTTTTGAATACCACTAAACAAATGTCTGAATTTTTGAAGCTCTCCACACCAAGGAGAATTTAAAATAGCTAAGATCATGGAAAACCTTTTCAAAATATAATAGGAAATTTCCCTAATTTTTAATTTTTAATTGAAAATAATCGAATGACATCTAAATCCTGAAAGAAAATAATTGTGCACCAAGGATATTATACCCAGCAAGTCTATCCTCCAAACTCAATGGGAAATAACACTTTTCATGTACCAATTCCTCATAATAAATGTAATTATTATTTACTGCATATATGTTCTATTTTTAAAAAATCATGAAAGCATGTAACAGTATATATTTCACCAGAAGAACTGATTCACAAACAGAAATAGAAAATAACCAAACCACAAAGATGAACAAGAGAGCAAATAGTACTCAAAAAAAATTAGAAGAAAATCAACAGAATGACAAGTGTGAATTTTCACATGTTAACAGTAGTCTTGAGTAGAAATGCATTAAATTCTCCAATTCCAAGACACAGGCTGATAACTTAAAAACAAAAGACAAGATGGTATCTACAAGAAATTCAGTTCACTGATGAAGACCCACTCAGACTAACTGAAAATAAAAAGATAGAAAACAATATTCCAAGCAAATGGGGACCTAAACCAAATAAGAGTAGCTATATCTGATGAAATTGACTTTATGACAAAATTGCAAAGAGACTGTTGTAGTCAGGGTTTGCAAGGGAAACAGTTTAATACAGGGCATAGTATTATTTTTTAATAGTCACCCAAAGAGTCAAACACAATAAGTGCAGGAAACCTCTCCACACAAAAAAGATCACCAAAATATCCAGCTGAGGGCCTGGATTCCATGACAACATCCCACATCAGTCCAAGTGAAGACCTAGAGTCCATGACAATGTCTCATGCAAGTCTGTTTTGTGGCTTTGTACTGGGAAGGCTCAAAGGTTAGCAGTCGAAGCCAGAAAGACTGTGCCAGTAGGATGAAGAGTTTGTGCCAGTTGATTGAGGGTTCTGCACTGGAGCCATGAAGTGATGCTCAAAGTAAGGACCAGGGCTCCCCCATAAAGTAGCACAGCCATCCTCAGTGAAAATGAAGCCCCAAGCTTCTCTCACAAGAAGAACAACCAAGTTTATATCAGGAAGATTTTTCTTGGAGATTGAACAGCACACATCTTCCCCACTGGAGCCAGGAAGTGGTAAAGATACAGCTTCCCCAAAGTGAACTGTAGCCCTTTTCAGTGACAACAACATCTCAGCTCTTCTGATGATGAGAATAGCCAAGGTCATACCATGAAAGATGCTCTACAAGCTCCTCCAGGAGAACCAACAGCAACAGGAACCAGTGACACTATTTCTTTCTCTCCTATTCTCCCTTTTATGTTGGCAACATTCCTCAGGTGGGCTATCTGCACTCAGCACCATGCTGAAAAAGTTCAGCTAGCGTTATAAGTCGACCAACAGTTGTCAATCCACCACAGAGATGAAGATAATTACATGTTGATTAAGGGACAATGTAACAAGAAAATGTAATTATTATAAGTTTTATGGACCTAATTCAGAGTACACAATTTTATAGAATAGGTACTGTTAGGCAAAAAGAAAGAGAGAGAGAGAGAGAGAGAGAGAGAGAGAGAGAGAGAGAGAGAGAGAGAGAGAAAGAGAGAGAAAGAAAGAAAAAGAAAGAAAGGCAGGCGGGCTCCAATATAGTAATACCCAGGGACTTTAACACCATGACATTAATAGAGAGAGATTCCACACAAAAGAATTCAACAATAGATCAAATATTTTGGATGTTTACAGAAATTTGATCTAACACCTATAGAAAACATATATTTTTTCATCAACACATGGGAACCTCCTTTGAAATATACTATGTAGTAGGCCACAAATCAAGTGTTAACAAACTTTTTTTAAAAAAATGAAATATGCCTTGCATCATTTCTGATCAAAATGGAGTAAATAGAAAAACTTTAGAAATTATACAAATGAATAGACATTGAACAACACTCCTCTGAATGAATAACAGGGCCATTGAAGAATCAAAAGAAAAATTTAATAACATCTGACAGCAAGTGAAATTTGAAACACAACATATCAAAATGAACAGGATACAGCCAAAGCAGTATGAAGAGGAAAAAAATAAGTACTTACCTCAAAAAAGAAAAGAAGATTTCAAATAAATAACAATGCATCTCAAAATCCTAGAAAAGTAATCCATTCCAAAATTATGAATGGGAAAAAATAGCAAAGATCAGAGCAGAAATAATTGAAAGAGACCAAAAATTAAAGAGTATTTTTTTTAAATAAGCAAAGTCAACAAACTTTTAGCTTAAAATTAGAGATGCAAAAGGATATATTAGAACTGATACCACAGAAAGTCAAAGCTTAAAATTAGAGACAAAATTAGAAAGCTTAAAATTAGAGATAAAATTAGAGATGAAAAAGGATATATTAGAACTGATACCACAGGAAGTCAAAGGACTTTTATGTAAGAATATATGACAACATTCAGAAACCTAGAAGAAAGGGATGTATTTCTGGTCACATAGGACCTTTCAAAGATGAACAATGAGGAATTAAATAAACTGAAAAAATACATAACATATAATATGATTGAATCAGTAATAAACAGTCTCTCAAAAAAGAAAAACTAGGCAGAGAACATCACCATGGAATTATACCAAACCTTTACAGATGTAATTCCAATAATCTCAATAATTTTGAAACTATTTCATGTAATAGAAAGAGAAGAAATCCTCTCAAATTATTCTCTGAGGCTAGCATTCCCATTACACCAAAACCTGACAAGTATACAACAAAAATAGAACCACAGACCAATATTCCTGATGACCATAAATGCAAAAATTTTCAATAAAATAAGTGATTTTCACAGTGCATAAAATATCATCATTCATCATGATTAAGTTAATTGCAGCCTAGGGATTCAAGAATGTTTCAAGATATACACATTAATAAGTATAATATACCATTTCAACAGAATAAAGAATAAAATAATTCAATGGGTACAGAAAAAAATTGGTAAAATTCAATATTTCTTCATGAAAGACTTTCTGAATGACACAGGATAGGAGTATCATACCTCTACACAATAAAGTTTTTATATCAAAAATCCACAGCCAACATCACACTGAATGAAGAAAATATGAAAGCATCTTTCCCTAAGATCAAGGATAAGTTAAGAGTATGCCACCTTCACTACTACAAGTCAAGTTGTACTAACAGTTTTAGGTATAACAGTTATGCAAGAAAAGCAATAAAAGGTATGCAAAGAGGAAGGGTGGAAGTCAAGTTATCTATTAATAGATGATACAGTACTATGCACAGAAAAACCTAAAGATCCCATCATAGACTATTAGAACTACTACATTTAGTAAATTTCATGCCAACTAAAAATTTTCTGAGTAAGAACTCAGGAAAGAATTTCATTAACAATGGCTACAAAATAAAACCTAGGAAAAGAATATAACCAAGGAAGTAAACAACTTCTAAAATGAAAATTGTCATAGAATCATAGGCTCAATGATAGCTATTGGAGAAAAATATAACTTAGTACTTGTAGTGTTTAGTGTTACACTGACTTTGCAGGTCTAAAGCAAGTAATTTGATCACCTTTTTGGAAGATAACAATATGCAATGTAGCATCTATGAGGGATCTCCTTCTGAAGATGGTAGCCATGGTTAATTTCATATTACATTGTTTTGAAGTCCTGTATCATTTTGTCTTGTTTATTTGGGGTGTATTGTGTTTTATCTTGTTGCTGTTGTTGTTGTTGTTTTGTACTGGGGATAGAACTCATGACCTTGCAACTTGCCAGCCAGGCACTCATGCTGCTGAGCTAAATCCCTGGTCATTTATTTGGTTTTATTATGTCTGATGATATGGGCAGTTACTACAATGCTAATAAGATATATTACAGTAGCTACTGTGGATTTACTGTTATCTTGTTTAGCATTTATTGCATTCATTGTTTGTGTTTTATTGGCTCTATTCTGTTATGGTTGATTTTTACTATGCCTGAAGTTATAGGCAGGTATCTTGAAGACAACAAGAGGTATTATGGTGACCATTCTTTATTTCCTATTATCTTGTTTTGAAGTTCTGTGTCACTTGTTCTGTTTTGTTTTTATTTGCTTTATTCTGTTTTGTTCTACTTAATTTTATTCTCTTTAAAATAAAAATTATAAAAAAGAGAAAATTATAAAATAATTATAAATTATAAATTTATAAAATTATAAAATAATTTTAATAATGAAATATTATTTCATTATTATGAATTAATGTTAATTATATGAATTAATGTTGTTAAAATGTCCAACTACCTCAAGTGATGAACAATTTCAATGCAATCACAATCAAAATACTAATGATATAACATTCTTCATAGTTGAAAAAGCAATCCTAAAATGCATTTGGGCACAAAACAACATCAAATAGCAAAGAAATCTTGATCAAAAAGAACAAATCTTCAAACATTGTGAGTGATTTCAAGACACACTACACAGCTACAGTAACCAAACAGCATAGGACTAACATAAAATCAGACACATACACCAGTAGAACTGGATACCAATATCAGAAATAAACCATCACATCTGCAAATAAATGCTTCTCAAGAAAAGTAGCAAAAATCATAAAATTGAGAAAGGATAACCTCTTCCATAAATTGTGCTGGGAAAATTGGAAGCTGCAAATACATAAACATTTCACCTGAAACTACTAGAAGAAAATATAGAAGAAATAATTCAATATATTGGTACAAGCAATGATTTGGAGGTTATGATCCCCAAAACCCAAGAAATGAAAAAAAAAAAACCTTAATAAGAATACAGCAAATACTGAAAAGCTTCTGCATAGCATGAAAGATAATCAATAGAATGAAGAGATATCCTACAGAATAAGAGAAAGTATTTACCAGCTACTCATCTGACAGGGTTAAAATTTAAAATATAAGAGGAACTCAATAACAAAAACATAAGTAATCCAATTTTTTAAAAAAATGGTCATGTGATCTGAATGGATTATTCTCAAAAGAAATACCAATGACCAATAATTATATGAAAAATGCTGACGATTATAAAAAATAGCAAAGGACAAATGAAAAGTAAAGGGAAATGCCACATAGCCCCAATTATAATGGTGGTACCAAAACTAAACAAATACTGGTGAGGATGTACAAAAAAGAAACTCATGTACGCTATTAGTGAGAATCAAAATTAGTGCAACCACTACAGAGAACAATATGAAGTTCCCTCAAAACACTAAATCTAACATGTGATTTATCTTATTTCTCGATATTAATATACACAAACAAAACAAAATTAGCATACCAAAGAGACATTTCTGTTTTCAACCATGGAAGGATTTAACAGGAAACCAATTGCCAAAAGTTCCATTTTATGTAACTATTAAAAACATGGTTATTATAAATCATTCAATCTCAGGTGTTCTGTTTTAGCAGATTCCTTACTAACAGTCACTTTTTGATTTAACATAGGATCTTGGGCAATTAATTACTGTACTCCTCAAGTCAAGCACTTAATCATATATAAAATAGAACTTCATTTTTCTATAACTGGACCTACCATTCTTGGAATCTCAATTCCGTGGATGTTAAAAATGTTGAATTCTACTAATTCATGGCAACTACCCCAAATTTGAATCTATTAGAATTACATTTCCCACATACAACACCACTACTGCAATTATTATATCAGAGAGAGAGAGAGAGAGAGAGAGAGAGAGAGAGAGAGAGAGAGAGAGAGAGAGAGAGAGATTGGCTCTCTTTCTCTCTGAGTCATCTGGCTATTGGAATGGAAAGTGGATTTATGTCACTTTGGTACTGGGAGGGCATCCTCATAATCTTCAGGCCATCTTTTTGGCTGCTCTGGTCTTCACTCACATGTAGCTCATCTCCATTCAATTTGCTTTGCTCTGATTTCCTTTAGTGAATTTGTAGCTTTAATTACCAGAACCTGTATGATCTCACATCCTTGGTCCATTCATCAATTCTGAACCCCTGGTGGGACTTTGATGCTCATGAATCTTGGTTATTTTCTCCCACTGCTCTCGGTGTTGGTGACTTGGTGAGACTGCACAGTTATTGATGTGAGAATTTCCATCAGTAGCTGCCGTTCAACACCTTAGTCAGGGTGTTTTCCATGAAGTTGCCACTTTGTACCTTACACGATGCGAAGCCAAGTAATTGGTGTTTTATCTTTAAGTCTAGAGACAAACATTCTGTCCTTTGACCAAAATTTTACTCAGGTTCTTCTGAGTCTTCCACTTGTGTACACCTAAATTTGGGCTTCCTTTCTTCTCATTTCAATATCCAGTGTGAGCAACAATCACACTTAGAGAATACAACCATCTTTGGTACCCAAACACTCTCAATATCTCATTGGAACTGATATATTGGCTTGCCATTAACAATAATCCTATGAAGTAGGTTTAATCATAAGCCACCTTACACTTGATGTTTTTCCTTAGTAATTTTCAATCCATTGAGCCCTACCCCATTTCTTGATTATAATTCTTCACTTGTCCTTGAGTTATCATTGAGGTCAGTGTCTCCCCACAACTCAATGCAAGATTCTGCTGTCATCATGCCTATACCTACCATCATAGCTCCTCTTTGAATAAGGTCTGCCTTACACCTTTGGAAAGTACATGAGTAACTGTTTAAAATAAGATTTACAATATTTCCTTCATTAGATAAGGCCTGTTTGAAAAAGGCAGGACACTTGGTGCATACCTGCACCACTGTTTCTAAGGTCCAGTCACAGCTTTGTGATTTCTCTTCCCAGCTACTAATCAGCCTAAACCTTACTATTTTATTCTATGATAAATGTTCTTGGCTCAAATTCCAATGGACTCTGACTCGATATTTAAGTGGAACCTTATGACATCTAAAGGGGGAAAAATAAGTAAAACTTTTATCTTAGCGTGTTTCTTCAGTTGAAAATGTCTTTACAAACATTGTCTCTACTATAAGGTTAGACTTTCAGAAGTAAAAATTTGACTCCTTGTTTGTTTTTCTTTCACTTTTACATCTCTTCTCTGAGTGGATGGCCTATAGTGGTTCTATCCACCTCCCTGCTGCTTCTTGGCTGAGCCCTTGGAGTGGGATTAGAAGAACGTGATTTCAATGTCAGAAATTTTCCCAGTGGTTTTGCCATTGCCAAAAATAAATGTTAGAATAGACTCAAGAATATATGCATTTAACTACTCAACCACATGTGCTTCCTGACTCAGTGGTTCTCCAAATTTTACGATAAAATCCAAACTATACTCCTAGGCTCAATCTTGACTTCCATAAATCAAACAACTTCCAGTCTAAGATACTCTCTCTCACTAGAACAAATATGGAAGCAAATATGCATTGTTGTCATGACCTAAGATAATTCCCACTAATCATGGACACTTTTTGTTATGTTTTATTTTTCTGCATTGTATTTTAAATGTCTTAAATATATTTTCTTATCAAAGGCCCTTATTCATCACTAGTGGTCTTGACAAGCAAAGTGTCTTGTCTTTGAAAAAGAACGAAATAAATTAACATATATGATTGCATCTGAATAAAACATTGCTTCAATTTACAACATAAATGGATCAAAGCACTTAGCTTTCTCCAGAGTCTTTCAGTGTATAACAGCTGCATTAGTCTCCCAGCTCTGCCATAACAAAGTTCTACAAACTGGGTGGCTTAGAATCCCCAGAAATTCAGTCAAGCATAATGTGCATCTCAGCACTCTGTGAGACTGAAGCAGGAGGACTGCAAGTTTGAGGCCAGCCTGTGCAATTCAGTGAGACTATGTCTCAAAATTTTAAAACTTTAAAATGTGCAAGAACATATTTAGGTGAAGTCCCTGAGTTCAATCCTCAATACTTAAAAAACAGTTCTATTATTTATGTTTATGGTAGCTACAAGACCAAAATCAAGGCAGTGCCATGTTTCTCCCAGGTTTTCTCTAAATCACAAAAGGACAAAACCCTCGCTTCTCTTTTCTTAGCTCCTAGTGGTGTCTATCAGTCCTGGGTACTGCTCAGCTTTCAGTTCTTCACTCTGACCTCTGCTTCTGTGTGGCCTGGCCTTCTGGCTTGTCTGTGTCTGTTCAGCACCAGGTGACCAGGCTTACTGTGCATGTCCATGTCCAGATTTCTCACATCTCATATGGACCCCAATCATACAGAATCAGGGCTCATCCTGATGACTTTGCTTTAGTTTGATTTCATCTGCAAAGATACTATTTCCAAAGATACTATTTATAGCACCTGCAGGATGGGTCTTAAACATATTTTAAGGGAGATCCCAGCTCAATTCATAATAATAGCTAATCATATTTTTTCATGTAGTAGCTATTAAATAATAGTTGAGTAATAGAAAAAAATTGACATCAGGTATTTTCATAATTTAATTCTACCTAGTAAGTATTGCAACTTATCAACATTTATCAACATGCTAAGTTTAGTCTACAGATTTAATTATTTGATTTATACAAAATTACTATCATTGTCTACTTCCTCTTCTTCGTGAACAGGTCTTCATTTTTATTTTAATGCTTCTAATCTGAAGCCACTTGCTACTTTAGCTTTCCTGTTAATAGGCTGAACCAATTGCATTTCATTAGTTTGGGTATGTAAATCTATTTCCTTACAAATCACAGAATAATCAAAGCCAAAGAAATAAAGAATGATACTCTAAAATACATTCATTTTCCTGTCTTAACCTAAGTCTATGGGTCAGCTGTTCAATTTCTTTGAAAATAAATTAAACATAATTCACATTTATCAACCAACAGTGATCCAAGTATGTGTCATAGTTGTTGAAGTGTTGCTAGAGGATATTCCACTGTATCAAAATGTAAAAGGCAGCTATGAAAACTAAAGCAGCATTGTATCACATAAATGGTATGTGTAACTATTGATAATGATATAAAAATTCAAGGGTAAGTCATTGATACTATGGACCAAATGACAACAGATTTGTGATCTCAATCAAAATTGCTTTCAGCATGAGTGAGTGATTAGAATATTATCACAGTCCCCCTGGAAAATAGTACACTCCCATAATACTAAATTCTATAAAATAGTATCACTTATATTGGACATTACTTTAAAAACCCCATTCAGAATGCTTTATAGCCACTGCAAGGTATGCATAATGGCATTTACAACACGGTAATGCATGGGAGAGCAGCACAGAGATAATGTTTGATATAAATAATTTTGAAAGCATTTCCATATGCAAGTGTAATATAAACCTTTCAAAAATCCACAAATAAACAATTCTAGGAATTTCACATTAATGTTGTAACTCACTGAGAAAATGTATCACCAAGAGTATAAAAAGAATCACATTTAAATACACTTCATAAATAACTTTATCTTTCTTGCTGTAATACAGAAACAGACTGAAGTGTTTTTTAATATGCCATAATACAGCAAACATATTGTTATGTAACATTATATCTGAAACTCTAATCTGATTTAAAAAAAAACAGCTCAAATCTTTTGGAGTTTCATGAAGTCACTAGTTTGTTTTTCTCATTGTGATCATCTGCCTTCACTTTCCCTACTTCTGTTCCTGTACATGTTGGCACTCCCATCTCTGCCAGTGATGGCGAGCCTTTTAGAGCTTCCAATAGTTAACAGTCAGCTGTGGCATAAGTGCCAGAAATTAACCTCCACGGGCTGCACATATTGTCCGTTTTTTCAACTGTCCTTTTACTAGCATGGCCCTCTGGAATTTTTACATTTCCTGGTAGAAAATATCACTTCACATCAACGTGAATGCATGCTTTTCCTGAGCAATACTGTGTTACAGTGCTAGCTCAGATATTTACTAATATCTTGAGATCATGCAGCACAGACTATTTGAGTTACTTCATATATAAAACTAGTACTAATCAGTGCGCTGATGTTTGAGATATTATAATCAGTTTTTTAAAAGGCTGGAATATAGTATGGCATGTACAAATAACACCCACTCCTCAGAACTTCTTGCCAAAGAGCAACTTATTGAAAAACATCTAATCATGCTAATGACTCTTGAAAATGGATAACATCTCTCTCCCCAGCCCAAACCCCACTGGACATAAAACTCATTCATCTCTAGTAGGCTCTTTACCCTTTCAACAACTGATTCTATGTTTTACCAGTTTCTAGCCTTGAATAATGCTATTTAGCATTTACAAAGCACTAAAATTGAACAAGACATTAAAAATGGAAATAATATCAAAATACTCACCTACTCAAATGTGTAAGTCGAATACAATTTCCATGAAAATACCAATAATGTTCTTCAAAGAGCTAGAAAAAAAATCCTAAAGTACATATGAAGCACAAAATTCTCCAGATATCCAAAATAATCACAATACCTTATTCTAAAATATTAATCAGTGCCATGGTAAGCAAAACAGCACAGTAACCGAAATGACATGATACTAACATAAAAGCACTTATACCAAAGAAATAGAGTCGTAATGCCAGAAATAAATCCATGTATTTATAGACACTTAACTATCAGCAAAGATACCAAAAAACATGGGATAGGATGGTATCTTTGATACACTGTTCTGGCAAAATTAGATATCCACATACAGAAGACTGAAACTTAATGCCTTATTTTCATTATGTGCAAAATAAAGTATACATAGATCATAGACTTAAATCTACAGTATTACTGAAACCAGGAAACTACTAGAAGAAAACCTAGGAGAAGCATTTTCAAGTTAATAATTTTTGGAGTAGGACCCCAGAAGCACAAGAACCAAAAGCAAAAGTTTAAAATTGCAAGCAAATAAAAAGCTTCTGTGAGAAAAAAAAAATAATAAAATGAAGAAATACCTACCAGAATAGGAGAAAACATTTTCCCACTATATATCAGAATATAAGGAGCTCAAAAGATTTACAAACAAAAAAAAATTAAAAACCAACTCAATTAAAAATGGGCAAAAAATCTCAATGGATATTTCTGAAAAGAATAAATACAATAGTTAACACATATTTGAAAACAATGTTCAATATCTTGAGCCATCAGGGAAATATAAATCAAAACTAAAAATAGATATCATCTCCCCATAGTTATAGTGAATAGTACTAAAAGAGCATAAAGCAACAAATGCTGAAATTGCTGGTGAGGACATGGATATAAAGGAGCTTTTCTATTGGCTTGTCTTTAATATGAAATTTGTTTTTCACTTAGGGGATTGGTAAAAATATGCTATAGCATATTTTAATCATGTTCAGTTGCTCCCCCACCCCAGGATTTTCCCTACCACTTCCTCTGCTGCTTTTTCCTTACTTCAAAAGATCAGCCATTATGTTTTAATTTGTATTGGCTTGCCCATGTGGGAGAAACTGTGGATGGATTCTGAGACCATATTAATAAGTAAAATAAGTAAGACATAGATCTTTGAAAGGAAACTCATATACACTGCTGGCAGGAATATAAACTAGTTCAGACATCATAAAAAACATTATGAAGATTTCTTTGAAACTAAAACTATATCTGCTATATGATGCAACTAATCTACTTTTGTTATACATTGAATCATCAAAGTATGCAGTGACTAAATTTTAAAAATATTTATTACAGCAAAAGACACTTTGCCATTAATGTCCCTCAAAATATTCCCCTTCACATTACTTATCCCATTGTTCCTGCCACTTTCTGAAGCACTTCCAGAAGTCCTGCTTGTGGGTGTTTTACAAGCTGTAATAACATGTACAGTGAGTGCTGGTGCTGAGTGCCATGCAACAGAGACACGGGTTCACAAAACATGCTGTTCGCTCATCCACCTCCTTCACCACGTCCGGTACCATGTGACTTCTGGCTTTTCCTTAAACTTAAAAAGGCCGTGAAAGATAAACATTTTTAATCAGTTTAAGACATTATGGCAGCCACGACCAAAGACATGAAAGAAGGTTTCTAGAGGCAAGAATGATGGTACAAGTGTGTTTGAAGCAAAGGGGAGTATTTTGAGGAAATTTCATGGTAAAGTGTAACTTTTATAGTAATAAATTTATGGTAATTTTTTAAATTTAAGTATTGACCATATTTTAATCATACTTCATACGTATGAAAGAAATGAAATTAACATACCATAGAGACACATGCATGTCTATATATCTTGCAAGAGAAAACACAATAGCTAAAATATGAAATTAGCCTGAGTACCAATTAACAGACAAATCATTAAAGACACTGTGCTATAAATCCACAATGGAATACTGTTAAGTTTAGGACTCTAACAGAAATTAGAATCCTGTTATCTACAGCTAAATAAGCTGGAGGATATTATTTTAATAAGGCAGACAGAGAACGATAGCACATGTCATTTCTCAGGTGTTGAACCTAAAAGCTGTCAAAATGAAAGTCTAATAATGATGTTAATTTTATATATATTTCCAAAATGCATTCAGTGTGCACAGATCAAATTAAATTCCTTTTATCCACCTCCTTCCCAATGTTTAATAAACACATGTGAATTAAAAATTAAAAGAAAAGGTAACAGAGGTGAGTAGATATTACAAATAATATTTGACACAAATTTATTTTATTCCACATGTTAAAAAGGATAGAATGTCTTCCCCATGCATTCATAAACAATTAACATGGCCAGAAACCCCTTTCAGAAACTCAATAACTCATATCATAAATATTGTACGGATAGCATTTTCTGATTAAAGAAAAAGAAAACTGGAAAATTGAAACATCCAAATAAGAAGACCTAAGAATCTTCACTAACAGAAAATAATACATGTTTCTTTAGCCAAAGGGAATTATCAAGCCAAAATGAAAATGAAAAGACAGTATTTAAAACATAATTAAATATGTAATAAACAGATAGTTTAACAAAATATAAGAAAATAAAAATTCACAAACTATCAATAAAAAGAAATGAACTATCTGGCCAAAAGCGTTATAAAACAAATCATAAATCCAAAGAAAAAATAAGGAGTATTATTAATGTTAAAATCACAAACTATATATACAAGTATAAATTGAAAAAATATTTTCATAAGTATACATATTTATAAATTGAACAATATTAAAAGTTTTTAAAATAACCACTCACACAGTGCCAACCAAGTGATGAAAAAAAGAAAAAAAACACAAAATTTAAAATATGGAATAGAAGCAAAAAATGAAAAAATTTAAAAATTATTAAAATTTTTGGCTCAATAAAATGAATTTGAAAATCTGAAGAAAATAAATAAATTTGTAGAAAATTTACTCCACTTGCAACAAAACTCTAAGCAAGTATTTTTGCAAAAAAGAAATAATGGTAAAATTAGACCACCACCAAAAAATTCTAGGTAAAAATTTATAAAATTCTTAATATTTCTTAGAAACTAAATACTATCGAGTATTTTAACTCTTCTAGAACATAATTAAAAGTAAAGTAGTATATTATTTTTAAAGCCAACATAACAGACACCAAAATCTGTCAAGTACTTCATATTTCATATTAATATCATTTATCAATCATAAATAACCCAACATGAAATATTAAAAGACAAAATTCAAAAGTATATTACAGAAATAATATATCATTTCCAAAAGAATTTCAGCCCTAAATTATGAGGATTTTTTAAAATTAGAGAAGCTATTAATATAAATTTTCATATTAATGGATCTTAGGAAAAATATTATGTTAATATATGTCAATACAACATAAATATAAAATTATCAAAATGGAATATAATATTTTCTTACTGCATTCAAATCTATTCATCTTATATCAAAAGACTGATTTTAACTAACACTGTACCTAAATTATTGGTGAAAATCATTTTACATAAGAAACTAGAGCTATAAAATTTGGAAGTAATGTGGGAGTGTTTAGCTATAAAATAGAAGAGAATCCAGAAATATGCTAAAAAATCCAGAATAATATGGAGTAAAACAATATTTATAAATAAATACATTTGAAATAAAATAATCTGAACCACACTGAAAGGTGATTTTGTTGGTCAACACTCCATAAAATATGAATAAAATCAATTAACTACTACCACTAACTATTACCACTAGTTAGGACAAAAAATACCATTTAAAAGACTACAACAATGGTACTGAACCTGTACAGAGGCACAAACAGAAAGGTCTTTTTGTCTGTAGAGTTTTAAATATGAAGGAAGAAGAGTAAAATAATTAGAATGTAATGTGACAACAACATATATTTTGGAAAAACAGATTTTTTCAGCTTCACACAAAAAAATGCATGTGAATTTTCTATAAAGTCCTTTTGAGGAATGGCCATAATTAAAACAAGATGGTACATTAATAAAGCAATATCACACTGAAGTAAAGAACACATCAGGAAGAGATCTTAGTTTATCTATATGATACTTGAATATATGATAAGTTTTAAATCTCAAATTAGAATAAAAATGCCCCAGTCTAAAAAGACATTCGGTTACCTGGGTAGCCATTATAAAGTTAAAATTTAGACTTAGGGCTCATATAATTTCCTGGGTAAATTTCAAAATTTATCAAGTATTGAAATGTCACATTTTAACAGTGACATGCCATACACATGCTTAATGAATGATCCTAATTTTCTCTTGCAGAATCACAATGACCAAATAATTAGAGGATCTCATTCGCTGATTCTTAAACAACTGTCATATTGAAATATTTCACAGACATTCATTTCCATCTGAAACTCTAGTCTTTGGCCAGTGACCTCAGGGTTCAAATAAGGCTCAGACCAGGCCATGAACTTGTTCAGAATGTCTTATAGAGAGAGAACAATGCAATGTTATCAGCCACTAGAAGAAGAGGAAGACACTTCTAAGAGTTCTCATTTCCTTTCTATGTAAACAAAGCTGGACGGAGCAGCTTGAATCTGTGGCAAGTTCCCTAGATGGACCTTCCCATGAACATTAATGAACATTCTTATAAGGAGGTAGATCTTATGAACTCTAAGCATATTTGTTTTGCTTTGTGTTATGTAAACTGAGGCACTGTCCATTGTCAACATTCTTCCTTGCAAATGTTTAGCCTCTTGGCATGCAATACAGGGGCTTTGGAGCATAAGGTTTGAATGGACACTCACGGATTAGCTTATCCAAGGTTTTCCCTGTTACTCTGTGCAATAAACACCAAACCTTCTAATTTCTTTAAACCTTTGAAAGCTTCACCCCTCAGGTTTCTACTGTTTCTTATAAGTTATGCTTTCTAGATGGGTCAGACAGAGGACTCATTTATTTGCATAACTTGAAAATATTTTTAAAATATTGATGATTCCCAAACCTATGAAATACACCTTTCTTCTATGAAGAATTTGATTCCAAACCATTAGGTACAGCCCAATTATCCTGGTCAAGTCCCAGGTAAACCTGTTACTACCTATGTGATCTTGGATAACTTGCTCAGTTTCAGTGAACTTCAGTTTCTCTAAATAACTAAATCAACTGCAGTAACAGCACCTCATAGAATTTTTAAATAACCATTCAATATTTGCAAAGCATTGAACAATGCCTAGCAGAAAGTAAAACACATAATTTTTAAATGTATATAAATAATAAATCAGAGTATCACATGATGGGTGTGCTCCATAAAATCCTCCAAAAATCTTACCCACATGCTGCATTAAGCCTCTGTCACTCAGAACTTTGATGGCCTCCCAGCACTGTCCATGAAAATATGAAAGTTGATAATATGAGAAACAAAATATGGCCCTTGCAAATCTGATATATTTCTTTCTAGAACAGTTATAGGTGATAAAATGCGTAGGGTAGATAGTGGGGAGATACCCCAGAAAACTACACTATATTCTCCCAGGGATTCTCAGTGATAGGAAATTAAAGTGCAGATCAAACCTCCCCATTCTGAGTCTCTGGGCCCCCAGATCTAGCCTCTACTAAGATAAGGAGTAGTTATTGGTTTCAAAGTAAACAAACATATTTCTTTAACAACTTACAGTAAACAGAAGTTATAGAATATGGACAAGATATGACTACTTGATCTGACACCTATCAGGAAAGAAAAATGTAATATTGTACAGTCGGGGCACTGATTAGAGAAAACAAATCATTTTTGATTTTGAACCTCGCCAAGTGAAGACTCTCCAAGAAACCTGCTACACTACATATAACTGTATAAGTTCTGAAATACAAGAAGTAGGCCATGACATTCAAATGGTTCTGGTTAGAAAAACTTTGTGCAAAATTTAAACTCTTTTTATCAGGTAAAAATAAAGAAAGATCAATAAGATCTGATAGAAACCAGAAGTCACTCAGGATAGTTTATATTAGAACTCGTTTTATTGCCATAACAATAAAAAACTAATATTAAAATGATTCTTTTATCTTAATATAAATTATTTCAATAAACTCTGGAATTTCTATAAGCAGGTACGCATTTCTTTGCACGTACATACACACACGCATTCCAATTTGAAAAATGAAGTCATATGTTAGGTTTATCTTAACAGATAAAAATTGTATTTTTAAATACTGCTATGATTTGTATCTAGATATAGTCCCAAAGCTTCATAGATGCACTCACAGATGGAATTTGGCAAATGTGACCGGATTTAGAGTGTGTGAAGGCTGGAATTAAGAATGCGATGCTGGGATTTATTCAGGGTGTAATACTAAGATTCAGCTTGTTCCATACTGTGTGAGAGCTGGAAAGAATATAAGGACAGAAAGCGGGCTGCTGCTGTCACTGTCTGCTCCTGCCTCTTCACCGCTTTGTTGCCTTCTGCCGGCCATGGACCTTTCCTCCTCTGTGATGCCCCCTGACATGCCACCTTGCCTTAGAGCCAGCCAGCAGGAACTGAAACTTTTATTTTGGGAGCCAAAATAAACCTTTCCTACTTTAAACCTGGGTGTTGGGTATTGCGTCTCAACAACTACTAAAAAGTGACTAAAACAAATACTATCTCCTTGTTACCTAGACCATATAAATAGGATAAAAATGATGAACAAGGCAAGTAATAAACAAAATAATGGATAACCACATATATAGTATTATTTGAAGAATAGCAAAACACCTATCAAACTGAGAAATATTTTTTTTATTCCATTTTATTTATCCATGAATCGATTCTCTCTTCCTTAAATATAGCTATTAAGATCATTTTGGAGTTAGAATAATAAATGTAGGATAGGGGAGAATTATTTTCAAACTTAAGTCAGTTTATTAACATATAAAAATAGCAATGTCACAGTCACCTAGCAAACATTAAACATAGGTAAACTATTGGTTATTATTATTAATCCTTAAAATGTAAAAGGTTTCTGCATTTCTGTCAAAGTCAATGAATGTGTTACAGGGTAGGATTAAGACTGGAGAACTTATGCCTAATATTTGGGAAAAAGAAATATAAGGCTCAGCTTTAGATTACTGAAATGGAAGACTAGAGCAGGGCCTGATGTGACAGTATTAGTGTCTTAAAAATCAGATCACACGTGTTCATTTGTAAACAACAGGTCCTTTGGAGAAGGAAGCTTCAGCTAGTTCTTCTTGTGCTTAAAATATCTCACCAAAATCATTTTGTTTTTAAACTCATAGTAACACTGAAGGAAGACACAAAGAGCACCATGAAAGGTAGATGACATAGGGGGATAAGAACTCTACAGAACCACAGAGGAAGAGACTGGAGCAATGTATCTGCAGCCAAGTGACTCAGAGGATTGCAGGCAACCACTAGAAGCTGGAAGAGACCAAGAAGGATCCTCCCCAGAGCTGTCAAAGACAGCACGATCTTGCCAACATCTTGATTTTAGACTTCTGGCCTGCATATCTAAGAAAAAATAGAGTTCTATTGTTTAAGCCACAAAGAACTTTATTATGACAACCCCAGAAAACTAATACAGATTTTGGTTTTAGAAGTCTGCCTAGCATATGAAAGACTAAACAAGATGGAGATGGAAGATCTCTGCTTTGCGTTAGTTTCATTCTAGTTCCATTCACAATCCCAAGTAATCGTAATATAAATCCATAAATGTTTTAAAGAATATTCACCACAAACAGCTTCTCCAAGTCAACTTCAGATGGTTCCCTCGGGCATTTCAGACATTCCTTACACTTCCAGAATAGCAGGACCTATCAGTATCTTGATTTCTTCAATTCCTTTCCTACTCTTTTGTTTCCTCCTATTTTCTGCCTCTGTCTCTCCATCCCTTTGTCTCCTTCCTCTCTTTCTTTCTCTCCTCTATTTTGCTGTTGCCTTTTATTTCTCAACTTCTCAAATCTTTATTTTCAAATACTTCCCTGAAAACTCTTCAGGAAACTTTATTCTAACCATTGCTCATGACTTCTGCTGGGTTACACAACTAGTTGGGTCTCCAAGACCTATTTTCTCCTCTTCTGTACAAAATTTCACTGAAGTTTCTCCAGATCCCTGTGGAAGAAAGCATAACATAAAAAGATGATTATTATCCAGGTATTCTCTATATCAGTGGTGCTCATATTATGGTCTCCAGACTCCCAGAATCAGCAACACATAGCATTATTTGGGAAGACAAGTTTTCTAGTCCCAATTGAGATCTACTAAATCAGAAGCAAAGGGATTGCAACTGTACCATTTTTGTTTTGTAAAATCTCCAGGCAATTCTGACGCATGCTTAAATCTAGAATTGCTGTCATATATGATTCTCAGCAAAGTATTCTCCAGTGAAAGAAAGGTGTGGAGTAGCTGAGTCAGGGTTGAGCTGGAAGTACATCAACAAGGTTAACTAAAGAAATGGTGAAAAACCAAGTGCTGTACACTGAATTTCCTTACTGATATCTACTCAAATGACACACAGAAGGATCATTATCAACTACTTAACCCAGTTTGACTTATTTATTGAGTGACTGTTTTTCAAAATTTTCTGACAAAGAGGATACTGTAGTCTTCAAGTTAAAGATCATGTTTCACAGAGTGAAATTATAAGAGAAGATGTGACTAAAATTCAAATATTATATAATTTTAAATAGTAGTAAAATCTACATAAATCTTTGAAGGGGATTAGTTAATGACTGGCTTGGCTGAACAAGGTAAATACAGACAGTCCTATAAAGGGAATATTTAAACTGAAAAAGGAAGTTTGAGAGGAATTCTTCAATTTGAGGACAACATATTTTAGCAGAGAAAACAGAAAAAAGCAAATTTCAGTACCATAGGGTGAACCTACTTTGAACTTATTTTTTAAGACAACCACTAGCGATTCTTTGATGTTAATTTTTTAAAATCATTATTGTTCTACCCTTCTTTTCTGTTTTTCTATTTTCTTTAATTTTCTTTTCTTTCTTTGGAGAAAAAAGGGAACAATATGCAATATAACAACCATTGTTAAATTTCTTTCATTCTGTTTTAAAAGCCTATATTGTTATTGTTTTGAGTTTCCTGTTGTTGTTTATGTCTATTGCTTTTCATTTTTATTTTCTGACTTTTCTCTTTTTAAAATAAAAAAAAACAGGGGCTGGGGATTTAGCTCAGCAGCATAAGCGCCTGCCTTGCAAGCAGGCAGTCGTGAGTTCGATCCCTGGTACCGATAAAAAAATAAAAATACAAAAAAAATTTTAAAAACCCTGCAAGATCAACATAGCTACAGCAGAGTCTGCGAAAAAGGAAAAATTTGGTAGATAGATGAAGAGAAAAAGGCCAAATCATGTTGGTCCTTGAAGACATCCCAAGGATTCAAATTTGATTCAGAATATTCTGTGAATGCACTGTAAAGGTTTTCCACAGGAGAGACTGACATGGTTTCCTACTGCTGTGGAGAGCCTGTAAGTGGGGCATACGTGAAAGTTCACCTAAGAGTCTAGTGGAGATATCCAAGCCATCAATACCAGTAATTTGGAATAGAATGTAAGGAGAGGAAGGTAATGACACAGATAGATTATGAATATATTTTAAAATTGCACCTAACAGAATGTATGGGTGAATTGGATATGAGGGGAAAGGTAGATTGCAAATTTGACCACAGCCTGGAAAATGTAGCAAACTAGCAAGACCTTGTTTCAAAAATAAAAATTAGAAAAAGCCTGGGGATGCAGCTCAGTGTGAAGGCCTTGCATTCAATCCCTGGTACAGAAAAAACAACAGCAACAGATATATATATTTGTTAATTCTGAAGATAACACAATGTATAATCAATATGAATCAAAGGAAAGCATTTACAAGTCACTGGAGGTCTCCTGAAAGTCCTATGAAATAAATGTTCACTTAGAAACAAAGTGGCAGGATGCGGGTGAGTACCAAAGATATTTGTCAACAGCATAAAACATATTCTGCTCATGTATTTATTTGAGTGGCTCGGTAAATTGACAGATCAACAGGAGCTTAAATTTTCTTTCCATCGACACCTCTCAATAAATGCTACAATAATTCACATTCATTTTTCACTGATTATTGAGAGTTTTTTCGCAGATTTAGTGATACATATTTAACTACTAAAATTGAACATATTTAAGATACTTAATTTGATGATTTGATATGTGTAATTATAAAGTAATTGCCACAGTCAAGCTAATAGCATATCCATTACCTTATATAGTTACCTTTTTTTAATGATCAGAGCATATAGACCTACTATCCTAGTAATTTTCGAGAATATAATACAGTATCACTAGTTTTAGGCACATTGCTGTACATTAAATTTCCAGAATTTATTCATTTGGCATAACTTAATCTGTACCTCTAACCAGAATCTCCCAATTTACTCCCACATCCTTAGTCAACACATTTTTGCTGTTTGCTAATATAAGTTTGACTAAAGTTCCATATATATATAAAAGCACCAAGACATAATAGGGAAGGAAAATTGCCCCAAAGAAAAAGTAGAAGTCCAATTTCAGATATGTTTTTCTCATGTCCAAATGAGGTGGAAGAGGATACTTATTTCAAATATAATATTATTCATAACAAAAGCACTATAATAACAGTAGATCTATAGCCAAACTTTAATGATTTATATAAAGCATTGCATAGTGTCAAGAGATTTTAATAAATGTGTTCTATTGCCCACTAATGAGGTATGCAGGAATAAATAACATGATATATTTTCTCCAAATGTTTCTATATATTTTCTTATCCAAGGTGTAAAAATAACTTATAAGTCTAAGCACTTCTTAGAGCCTCAAGCCACAAAATCTATTTTTGTGAACTTGTTAATATATACCTATTAAGCAACTCTAGTATTTGTATTAGAGAAACAAATTAATAAGTATCAATTCTAGATGTTGTTTTTGAACATTATAATTTTAAACAGATTACTTTTACATCTCATATATAAAAATTTCATGTTAGAAATAAGGAAACCCCAGAAAAATTATAGTTCAACAAGAGAGAAAAATACTAACCATACAATAATGAGACATCCAATAAATTTCATGAATTTTACCAACAATACTAGTGGATATAGAAATCAATCTAAAAAAAAAACTTGTAGGGGAAAAACATCTTTTGTAAACAATACATTTTGGTTTCAAACTTACACTAGTAATTTCATAGCAAATATATAACACGTGTACCACTTGAAGACAGGACATGCTATAATCAGACTGCTTTGTAAATTTACTAGAACAAAATGATTAGACACTGGATTTAATCACGTCACGTCCGGGGTTTGGCATTCTAACAACTGCGGCACAGCTGCCAGCCCCACCACAATGGTAGAAACTTACCAGTTCTTTGTAATAAGCATGTCTGGAGTTACTCCTTTGATTATTTGAGAGAAGGGAAAATATAATTACATGTATCATGTACATTTACAGAGGTAGCTTGACTTCTATGTGATTAGAGGCTTTCCTTACATATCTTACTACTCAGTGATACCCATGTGAGTGATTATATGTCTGATGTCAGGAAATTGGTGTTCAAATAGTTTTCATGATAACATCGATTAATCTAATCAATTTTGAGAAGATGCACTAGTGCTGTGTCCTCAAAGATGTCAAAATATGTTATGATTCAAAGTAAAGCCATCTACTATAGAGATGCTGCATTATAATAAAGACTTTGATTTTGCTGCCAAACAATAGATAATAAAGTTTAACTGAATGTATCTAAGGTTTGCAGAAGAATCATTTCTTCTATGGTCAGATACTGAAATGCCTCTGGTTCCCATTCTCTCCAAAATCCCACACTAGAGAGCTGGCATCGAATTTTCTATTGTGACAACTAACTTCTGGAATGATGATAATATTATAAACAAGAATTTTATTTGAAAAGAGACTGTCTGACAGGGATACTAAGGTTTTGGAAAAGTTTATGGTTTAAAATATCAGGGCATTATATAGACAAAGACTAAAGTGATCATTTGTAATTATCTCAGCTATGTGCTTGAAATATAGTAAATAATTCTGGCTATTGTTATGGCAATAAAATGCAGTAAAATCTATTCCTTTCTTTTTTCTGTTGGGAACAACCTCTTACACTATTTAGTGGATCTCTTTTATTCTTGTGGCTTTGACTATGTCCTGTGTCTCCATTCAGATGGTAAACTAACATTAGGAGAGTGAAATGCTGTGTGTGGAAATTTTTTTGGAACCTGGCCTTGGAGTGGCATAATATCCTCTTTCTCATATTCCACTGGGAAAAAATTGTATGGGAGATTTGAAATACACTCTATTTACACACCTAGAAGTAAAAGGTGAATCTACAACAACTTACCAGATTTTGATCGGCTGAAACCTGAGAAATCATATTAGGGCAGCACCATAGATGGGACCCTCAAATGTCAATAATGGGCTGTATTTTGAAAAAGTGGATACCATAGTATCATAAAATTGTTTTATTTTTACAGTATATTAATATTAAATTACTTCTTATTTTTACAGTATATTAATATTAAATGACTTTTCACACATATTAAATTATTTTTAAATATTTTTGCCAATAGGACAAATGAAATGAAAACATTGAGCTAAAAAGATCCAAGTTCTTTTCTATTTAAGGTTATTATTCATCACTTACTGCGACATCTAAGAAAGCAAACTTTCTAAAAAAATGAAGTATACTGACTTTTAGATTGAACCTCTGTGGAGATATAGTTTTTTGTTATTTCTGAAGAAAATATTTATATCAAATCTAAATTTCCATGATAGGAACTACTCCTATATTGTCTTCATAGGCACTGTTTTAGCTCCATGTTAAGCTACATGAAAACTATGCAAAATGAAGAACTAGCCATATTGTTTGCCAAGGCTTACAATGTATAAATACTCGGGTTCAGCACTTCAAATTAAATATCATAAAAAAGTAGCTGCCTGTAGATAACATCACAAAAGATACTTCCCACTAGATATTGTTAACTGAGATTTATAATTGAAATTCACCTCAAAGTTTTTCTTAAAAAATGATAATTCTTTTTCATGTAAGTGGCTGGTTTTTCCCTTTAGCTGCCGCACTCTAATAGCCTCAACGTTCATTTCAGCAACAGACATTCACTCCGACAGATGTTTCCAACAGAAATGATTATTTCAATATTAGCAGAGAAACAGCTGTTTCTTGAAGGAGAGAATTGGCCTTTTTATTTCTCCAAATCTTAACATAGGTCAGTGGCTCATCAACAAAAACAACTACAATTCATCACGGACAAACCTATTTATGTTGTTAGAAATGAGCAATCTTCTTAATAGTCTATGAAAATAAACTTTCCATCCTCCTAACTGAAATTTTTTTCAATTCTGTAACTTTTCATTTACTCATGAAACTTTAAAAAAAACCAAAGGTGAGATGGAAGACTTGTAACCCAGCTGAAAATGATTATAAAAGTATAATGAAACAGTATAATTTTAAAAGCAATTAACATCTTTACTAGTCTACTCTAAAAAATCCTTCAGCCTCAAAAGAGACTTTTCTCTTTATGAATGAAAGAGTAGAAACAAAACTAAACTTTTCTTGAGTTCTGTGATTGTACAGAAAAGTTTTATCTTGACCTGATTTTTATTTTTCAAAATGTTTTTGAAGAAACTGAATTGCATAACTCACGGCATACATCTTATTATCATCACCTTTTAGGAGAAAGTGAAACTACATGAGCTCTAATGAAGTAACTATTTTAGAAGCAAAAACATTTTTCATAAGCAAAACCCAATGTTTCTAAAGTTAATATTCCTAAATATGATTATTAACTCTCTTCTTGGATATAATAGCAAAAAGGAAGAGATAAATTTAACATTTCTCCCAACAGCAGGCTGAGCATAATGGAAATAGCTATACTGATTTCAGTTTGTTTTTTTCTAAGCCAAAAAAAATTAATGACATCATCTTTTTATACAATAAAATAATTTAATCAGGCAAAATAAATATAGGAGCATCACTTTACTACACCTCACTAATTCTCAAGAATTACAGTGGAATAAACTTATTTGAAACTTGAAAAGACTAATGATTGGTTCAAGGGCTTCACGTAGTTCATAGCTGTGGATGCTTTTCTGTACTGAAGCGACCATTGCAGCAGGAAGGCTAAGGACTAAATAAGTTGGTTTCCATAGCTACATAGTTATACGGCTTGGACAAACGAGTTGACCTCTCTAGTTGTCATCCTTAATTCACGGGATTATAACTACTAACTTTGAAAAGTTCTTATAACATTATCTGATCCACAGTAAACTATTAGTGCTATTAATTGGATATGTATAAATAAGAAAAAAGTTTGTAGGCAAATATAAAGGAAATATATAGCTTAGTATCACCATTTTTATTTTAAACCAATGAGATTAAGCTATATGACACATTGGTTCATTCCTCCATTAAGTATTTTTATGTCATCATCAGTATCTGACAATTCTTTTGGAACTGTGATTACAGAAATGAACAAGAAAATCATGTCCCAGTCACTACAGAACTGAGAGACTTCTATCATTCGATGGTATTATACCACTGTTTACAGTTAACAGAACTGTACTGAAGCAACTTCTATATGCTATAAATCTTTGAAATTAACATTGTAAATTTTAATCAAAAGTTGTTCTACATTTGTTACTGCTAATCTGCAAAGCAGATTTGGGTATATATCTATGTAGATTTTATATATATATATATATATATAGAGAGAGAGAGAGAGAGAGAGAGAGAGAGTATACATTACACAGGATTTAATACCTTCTCTGAAGCAAACATCTGGTAAAGTTACAGAATCACAATTCAAATACTTTTATGCTCTCCTCTAGCTATTAGAAAGCAAAGATCCTCTTTTGGGAACCCTTCTCATCTGTATTATGTACACTTTTTTTCTTTTTCATTACTTTGCTTCCTATCAGGGAACCATTTGCTATTTCATCCCAAATCAAAAAACATCAGTATTTAAACATCTCTCAAACATGTGTAACTATCTGATTTATTATTTACTCATATTATTGCCATGGCCTGACCACTAGAAATTCTGATTTCATTGTGCTGTTGTATCTCCCAGGTATTGAAAAAAATTTGAAACTCCTCACATGATTTTAATGTGTTGGGAAAGTTGAGAAGCAATGAAATAAAACATAAATGACTATTTTGATGGTGCTTTTAAAAAATCAGAGATTCAAATTAAGGAGATTAAATTATAAATAATTTCTCAAATTAGCAGATGGCAAGAGAAACAAAACATAAGAAAAAAACAGGCATAGGATATGGAGTTTTAAAAATCTTCATTTATGATAAAAAGAGATAAAAAGAGATGATATGATGTCTGGAAGGCAACAAGGGATAGTAAAGAATTAAAAACATTCAACAGTTATGCTTTGAAAGATGATGAAATAGAAGCAGGCAACACTCACAAGCCATTCCAGAGACCCAAACCTCAGTCAGGTACGTGGCTGTGTGAGGAGACAGTGCAGTCATAGGAAAGTGCTGAATTTTAATGTGAGCAACTTAGCAACTGGTCAAAAAAGGTTCGCTGGTCTTTAAAAAGGTATGTACCTAAAACTTCAGCACAGATACAGAACAAAACACTGCTCAGCAGGCAAGAGAAAGTCCTGTCTACACAGCAATGAGAGAAAAAGTGGAGCATATTCTTATGATTACAGACTTTGCTACTAGACAGAGATACAGCTTCAGCAGAAAGAAAACCTGAGTTTGCCAAAGTAAATAGGGACAGGAGTGGTGGTGGTAACTTGTAGCATTCTCATCTAACTTACTGTCTGGAAGCAACCCTTCCTCTGACCTCTCAGAACAGCTAAGAGAAAAATTTAAACAGATTGTAATTGGAAGCCATTGCGTCTTTTTTTGCACACAAAGAGCCCAGTGTGTTTTATATCTCTAGGTGACAACTCCTCCTGCTTTACAGAAAGACAGCAGCACCTGCCCTAATAGTTGGCTTGGGACCTCAGGGATGCTGTCTGTGACAGAGCAAAGCTCATGTCACAGGACAGAGAGTAATGCCTCAATACCTAGGTTTGCTGGGACCAAATTTCAGGCTAGGAAAGTCTCAGGGGGAAAAAAAAATTAAAAGTGACCCCTGTAAAATAGGGAACAAGATAAGATGGTACACATTTAACATTCCTGTTTAACAAACACTTGAAATATTAGCCAGAGGAATTAGACAAGTAAAAGTTATAAAAGGGATATAAATAAAAACAAGAACTCAAATCATGCATATTTGCAGATGATATTGTCCGTAGAAGATCACTAGAAGATTTTTAGATCTAATAACTAAATTCAGCAGACTGGCAGGGTATAAAATTACCATGCAAATATCAATAGTTTTCTTATACACCATTACCAACATGATATGAAAGAAAACAGGAAAAGATCTTCATTTCACAGTGCTTCACACACACACACACACACACACACACCCCTAGAAACTGACACAATTGACTGGTGAAAGACATCTACAATGAAAAATTACAGAAAACCAAAGGAAAAAGTTGAAGGCATTAGAAAAATAAAAAGACTTCCCTTTTCATTGGTTGGCAGAATCAGTATTTTCAAAGTGGTGATATTACCAAAAGCAATGTACAGATTCAATGTCATACCTACCGAAATACCAGCAACATTTTTCACAGCATTAGAAAATACAATCACAAAGTTCACAGGAAAGCACAAAAGACTCAATAAGGTCGAAGCAATTGTGAGCAAAAACAGCAATACTGGAGACATCACAGTACTGGTTTTAAGTTTATACCGCAAATCTGTATTAAGAAAAACAATATGGTATTGGCACATCAACAGACATATAGGCCAAGGGAAATGATGAGTTAAAAATAAATGTATCTACAGTCATGTGATAGGTGATGAAAAGATAATGCAGGAGAAAAGATAGGTTCTCCAATACATGCTGCTGAGAAAACTCAATATCTGCAGGGGGAGGTTAAAACTAGATACTTTCCTCTCCCCATTTACTAAAATTAGGTTAAAATTAATCCAAATCTCAATATATACAGGACAGAAATTTTGAAACTACTGACAGACAGCAATGAGGAAAAACTTGAAGCTATAGCCACATGCAAAGATTTCCTAAATAAGCCCTCATAGCACAGAAAATAGTATCAAGAATCGATAAATGTCCCGGGCATGGTGGTGCACTGCTGTAATCCCAGCACTTGGGAGGCTGAGGCAAGAGAATCCTTTGCAAGTTTGAAACCAGCCTGGGCTACAAAGTGAGCTCAAGGCCAGCCTGAACTGCATAATGAGACCCTGTCTCAAAAAGGCAAAAAAAAAAAAAAAAGAAAGAAAGAGAGAGAGAAAGAAAGAAAGAAATAAAGAAAGAAAAAGGAATCAATTAATGAGACTACATCTAATGAAAAAGCTACCTTACAGTGAAACACAAAGTCAACAGTTAAGAGATAACCTGCAAAATGGAAGAAAATCTTCCCTAGCTCCTCTTCCAGTAGGGGATTAATATCTTGAATTCAATAAAAACTCAAGAAAAAACTAAACTCCAAAATAAATAGCTAAATTAATAAATGGGCAACAGTGAATTTTCAAAAGAACAAACATCAATAAGTATGTGGAAAACTATTCAACATCTTTAGCCCTAAGGGAATTGCAAATCATGACTATATTGAGATTTCATCTTACTCCAGTCAGAACGTCTATCATAAAGAATGCAAAACACAGTGAATACTGGTACAGTTGCAGAAAAAAAGGAAACCCAATACTGTTGTTGGGTATATAAATTACTACAACCACTATGGAAATCAGTATAAAAATTCCTTTAAAAAGCCTGGCATAGTGGTGCATGCCTGCAATCTTAGCACTAGGGAGACTGAGGCAGGAAGATCACTTGGAGTTGAGACCAGACTGAGCTACAAAGTGAGTTCAGGGCCAGCCTGAACTGCATAGATAGTGAAACCATGTCTCAAAAAGACAAAAACGAAAACTAAAACTAAAAGTATATATACCATTTGATCCACCTAGGCTATACTTTGTAAATTCCCCAAAGAATTAAGGACAATAATATACAATGGTATTTTATGCATACCCACACAGTACAAATCCTAATGGTGAAATAGGGACAATCAAGATGTCCATCAACAGATGAATAAAGAAAATGTGGTATTCATACACAATGGAATGTTATTCAGTCTTCTGAAGGAAGAGTTAATGTTAAGCAAAACAAGCCAGTGTCAGAAAGTCAAATATCATGTACTTTCTCTTACACAAGAAATCTAAGATCAAATAAATAAGAATATTGCAAATACAAAAAAATAAAGGAGGGAAGTCAGAAAACTAAAAGGTAGTCTTCCAAGATGAGAAGAAAAGTTAGGGAGGAGAGTATGGTAGAGGTATAACTGAGATGAATAATCAAAATATAATATTTGTAGATACTGATATAAAATCAAATATCATAATGTGTACCAGTAAAGGAAGAAATTATTCAAGTGAACTTTAGAAAAAAGGCTTAAGTATTTAGTTTCCTTATTTCTAAAATTACTGTATCATTTTCATTGGTAAAATATGATGTGTGACTATGTGGTCCTCTAAGATTCCTGATCCTAAGACTAATGGTGTATCTCAGACACTGCACTTGTTTAGTAAGTGGGAGTTTCTGGATTCAATGCCCCGCCATATAAAAAAACAGAACCAATGAAAAACACAGATTTTAAAAGCTCATTGCATGTTAGACTGCATAGAGTTGGTTTTGGCAGAGGCAGAAATCTATATAATGTATTAAAATATAAAATAATATTAAAATAAAATTTACAAATATCTGTCATTATTATAGAAAATTTTAAAAATCATAAATGATAATATTTAGGAGCCAAGAAATATCATAGCTATCTATAAAAATAATGCTGTTTACTAATGTATTGCCTGAAATACTAGCTTTCTACATTTTAGCTGCATAGTTTTAATTCTCCCTTTATAATGAAAGTTCTTTATAATATTTTCTATAAATAATAGAAATACAGTTGATTAAAATATTTGACTGCTATTGCTAATATTAACAATGAATCAATACAAAATCTTTTCAAAGTTCCATGATTAGATTTGCCACCAACTGGCTTCTGGTATCAAACTTTACCTTATATCCCCTCTACTATACACATATCTTGGTGCTGAAAGCCAGAGAATAAATGCACATTTCAGTACAACTTCTAAACTTACCAGAAGGCTCGGATGTGCTTACAGAAGGAGCATCAGAAATATCTCTCAACGATATTCATAACTGGAACAGCAAACAATTATTTAGCACTTACCCACCAAAGATGCTATAAACTACTTAACAGCCTACTAAAGTTAGAATACATACATTCACAATTGAACCTTCTCTCATATGAATCCCAGATTACCTGTGGCCAGTACCCAGGAATACCACTAGGGAAATGTGATGGATGGGAAAGTAGTATATGGAAGAGACAATGATCGCAACTGATTGTAATTATTATATCACTTTTGAAAATTCTAACAAAAGTGGATGATGCTTAAGTGATTCACACAGTAATAGATCCTGAGTCATAGCTTCATTATATCCATGGCAAATCCATCTCTGAATATCACTAGCCATTATTATTTTCACTAGCCACTCCAGAATTCCCATAGGGGTTTGATTTATTGTCGATAAATAATATTAGTATATGCCATTGTTAGCATTTTGTATGTAATACATTTAAGCCAGACACTAACCTTACTATGTGTTAGTTTTATAATCCCCATCTCTCAGATGATGAAAGTGAGGGCTACAGAGGTATATGGCTTTAAATCTCACAGAAAGAGAAGACACAGATGTCATGAAGCTCCATTAGGCAGCCTCTCCTATTATTCTTGAGCTGTAAATGCACAGCCCTCTGTTTACATTTGAGGATCTACCAATAATTCAAATAGCTAAACTAGAAGTTGATAAAGACAATAGAAAGTTACTGAGACAGGTGAAATGAAATATAGCTGGGTATAAGAGGATCAACCACACACTACTAACACAGCTCGCATAAATACATAAAGGTTTAAGGGAGCCCCAACAAATACAAAGGGAAACCACTGAAAGAAATCCAGCCAGAATTAAAATTGCATGCATTTATAATATAGCCTACTAAATACACAAGTCTAAGAAAAGGGAGTCCTATGTTTGCTATTTAGGAAAGATTTACAGTAATGTAAATAAGTTACAAACAAAGTAAAAGAATTTATTCTGTTGGTGATTTCTTTTGTTGTTTAAAAGATTTGTAATAAGATAAGATGCCATTTATTGATTCTTTGCAATATTTCCCTTACAGTGTGGGTTTTGTTCACAAGGTCTCCACCTACACCTATGTCTTTGAGATTTCTATTTTTCTTTTCCAGTACATTTAGTCTTTCTATTTTAATAGTTGGATCTTTGATCCATTTTGACTTTAGTTTAGTGCTTGGTGATAGATATGGGTCTAGTTTTAGTCTTCATCATGTGGAGAGCCACTTGTTCCAGCCCCTTTTATTAAACAGACTTTCTTCCAGTGCACATGGTTGGCTCCTTTGCTAAAGATAAAGTGACTGAGAGTGTTTGGGGTTACATCTATTTCTTGTATTCTAATTCACTGATCCTCAGGCCTGTTTTTTGTTTTGTTTTGTTTTGTTTTGTTTTATTGCCAGTACCATGTTGACTTTATCACAATGGCTTTGTAGTATATATAATTTCAGGTCTGGGATTATGAGGTTCCCTGATGTGTCATTGTTGCCCAAAATTACTTTAGCTATTCTAGGTCTCCTCTGGTTCCAAATGAATTTTAGGAATGTTTTTTCTAGATCTGTGAGGTATGTTAATGGTATTTAGATTGAGATTGCATTAAATCTGTACAGCAGTTTTGGAAGTATGGTCATTTACATTATGTTGGTTCTTTGAAACCAAGAGAAAGGGACATCTTTCCATTTTCTGGTACCCTTTTTTATCTCCTGTTTTAGGGTACTATAATTTTACCTTACAGATCTTCTACATGCTTTGTTAGATTGATTCCTAAGTATTTCATTTTTTAGATGCTATTGTGAATGGTTTGCTACCCTAATTTTTCTCTCTGTGACAATGTTGCTTATGTATAGGGATAGGAATGCAACTGAACATGTAAATTATATGCAAAATGTTCAATACATATTGTGAATTGGGAAGAATTTGCTCAGAAGAAAAGATAAATTGTGGTGGGAAAAGAGGAAAGAAAGAAAGGGAAAAAGAAAAATATATCTATACACAAGATAGTTAAGAGAATTATACAGCTGATTTCTCTTATTTCATTGAAAGAAAGTATCTTAGTTACTTTTTATTCATCGCAGAGACAAAATACCTGATGCCAAAAGTTGGGAAAGGAAAGGTTTATTTCTCACAGTTTTTGGAGGTTTCAGTCCACGCTCAGTGGCTCCAAGGCAGGGTGGCATGATGGGGCCGCAGTATATATATATAATTGTTCATCATGGCGGCTGCAAACAGCAAGTGGAAACCTGCAAGAGAGAGACACACCCCTTCTTCCTGCCATTACATCACATCCTGGCTACACCCCCTAGGACGGTGTAGCACTGACACCACCAATCCAAGCACTAGACAATGAACCAATCACAAATGCACAATGCAAATACATAAGGTCTGGGGGCCACCCACATAAACCATGACAGAAAGTTTTGTGCTAGTATTGTTTGGACATGATTTCATGCCTATATCTTGTACTCTGAATAACTACTATGAAGGCACCAAGACATAATATATTAATTATTGCAACTCTCCTACTAACCTGTTTTGAAATTCTGTTTTATTTTTATTTTCTCTTAAAAATAAAAAAAACAGTTTACAAACAATGGAATGAAGTATCATTAAATAAATATCTAATCAGAAATCAAATTTTAGACTGTGATCATTGTGGACAATTACATACATTCAATATGTCCTAAAAGTTATATTAAGGATATTCATTGAGAGCATAATTATAACTAAATTCAGGCTGAATATCACTCTCAGTGATAAGTTTAGCAGGTCAATTCTGACTCATGGTAATTCAGCTTGGTAGACAAAATCAGATGCAAAAGGTGATCAGAAACCCTGCCTGGTCACACACACACACACACACACACACACACACACACGCACATAAACCCTTTCATAGTATCTATCATGGCATATTTTCATGGTTTGTTTTTCTTTGCCCCCAACCCTGCTGATCTCATTAATGAAAGATAGTTTATCTCTTTGCTCTGCTGCTGTTGTATTAGAGAATGACAAATGGCCAGATAACTAAGGTTGGAAGAGGTGTAATGGCTCAAATCCTGCTTACCCTTCATCTCAGGGTTTATTCCAGCTCACCCAGCAACAGCCAGGGATGTGACTCATGATTGTCCACGCATCACACAGCAGCATGTGCTTTCTGAACATTTAAAATAATTTTGTACTTCTACGATGTTTATCACATTCATTTATCCAACAAATACATGTCGAGTGCCTATTATAAGACAGCCATCGTGTTGGCTAATTATGGAAAGTTATGGAACATTGTTATGACCATGTTCTATTTCTGTACATATTGTTATTGCCTACTCCCTCTTATATTAAAAACTTCTTATAACCTATTTGATGCTGTATCTCCCATAACACCTAGTAATTTATCTCAATACTAGTAAGCCCATTTTTACTGGCAAAAGTTATTTATAGTGAACAAAGTTCAATCACATATTGACACCTTAAAATCTAAATTCATAATGAACTCATATGTTTACGCTACCACTAGCTCCATAGGACTGTCTCCCCTTCCCACACAGAATAAAACATAGGATACGGTCTTGATGAGATACTGTCTTATAGTTCATAGCATTTTATGGTCTGCGAATAGTGATGTGGGAGAATACCACATAATATGGTTAAATTTCCAGCACCCCTTGGGATCAACAGTTGATACCTGATTTAGGACTCTAGATTATATCATTTCTTCTTATTAATGATAATTGAAATTCTGATTTCTACATCAATTTAAGTATTTCATTTGAAAGCTATAAAAAATACCTATAGAATCTTTTTTTTTCATTAGGTGCATTTAAAGACATTTTGATTTTTACTTTTAAAAAAATATCCTGGCTTAAAACAGGCACTTTCAAATTTTCAAACATTTAATTTACCAACTCAATTAAAGCTCCTATGATTCAAGTATTATCAATTGTTTTTTTCTTTGTTTTTAAGAAATGAATGCTTTTTAACCTTACCAAAAAATTTTCATGCAAAGGCAGTATTTATTTCATTGTTTTGATTTTATTTCACCAGTTTTCAAAAACAAAATACAGTTTTATAATTTTGTTTATATTCATAGTCTAGTTTGTTCTTTCTAAGAACAATACATGAAGAAAACAAGGCTAAAAAGAAAAAATTATACACTTTAAAAACTAATTAAATACTACAAGCTATTTGGAATATAAATAAAGACAAACTCTTAAGCATTTTAATTCTTACCATCCCTTCCTCTTTGAAAGATATGTAGTGTAATGTGTAATTCTATTTAGAAAATAGCCTGTGGTAAATTCCTTACATTAATTAACTACTTATATGTCTGTGATACAATGTTGAGTAACTTTTCTTTCCCCTATAGAAAATTAAGCAGATTAAGTCTGGTAAAAAGTATATTTGTTCTAAAATATTTCACCTACTTCAAATTATTGTTTCTTGAATACTTAACACATTATCATTTTTAGAGAATTAAGTAGATAATTAAAATACATGACACTGGACTAGTTGGTAGTCTTTTCAAAGTCAAAAATTAACTTACACTGGCTCATTTTACCTTCTTACCTGTGGTGCTATGTATACACTAATAGATTAAATTTCTTTAAAATTAACACATGCCAGTTCACATCTGTTTACCTCCATTAATTGTAGGATATTCAATTAGTAAAAAGGTTAACCTATTAGTTTTTATACTAATAAGGTAAAAAATTTAGATTCTGGACAACAGTATAAAAGTCAGAAATATGACCACTTTATTCACCCCTTCCTTGGTAAAGCGTTATTCACAAATAGCAAGAGGAAAATCTACTTGTTCTTTATAAGTAAAGATATGAAGCTCAGTTTTCCACTGTGAAATGCCTGAACTAAAGATGCCAGTATGACACTCTCATGCAAATCTATGTGGAAGAAAAATCCAAAAATATAACAAGACATTTAACACTGTGTGAAAAGAAATAAAATGTCAAAAAACATAGCCCAATTCAAAAGGCTTCTATGATAGTACCCTCGAAAATTCACTAGGTCTTTAATAATTTAGAGAAACCTATCTCATTCAGAGTGGGCAAAAGGCTATAAGAAACTTTCATGCCGTATTCAAGAACAACTCAAAAACATCTTGCACACCATAGCACTGTCAAACTAAAATTCAGAGGAAATATGTGCCCTGTTACAAACTAGAAAATACAAAATACAAAATGTAAAGTGAAATATGGGATTGCCCAGCATTTGAGATACAAAGTGGAAGTTCTGTGTGTGATTCCGCTACAATCTCATTTTTGGCCTTTAGGCTAATTTAGTGTTTCTACTGAGGACAGGAGTAACTGAATCCAAAGTAACCTTGTCAAGTACTAAGAGGCTCTCAAGTGGTTGAAGCAATCAAAAAAGGAAGGAGTTACTAAGCAGAAGGAATTATTAGTGTCTTTGGTGATGTTTTGCTGGGAATATAAAATCGCTGGTATAATGCAAGAGTTTTTTTCAGCACTCTCTGAGCTCTCAATTTAAAGGAGCCCCAAGAATGCCTTAAGCCCCGTTCCTGCTCATCGCATTTCTATACTCTGGTGCTTGTTATCCTTTCCATAGGATATCTTTCAGCACTTTAGCATCACCTTCTCCTAAAAAGGATAACAGGTCCTTGAAGATATAGATTTATATTACTTTTGCTATATATTTTTAGAGTTTAAATTCCAGTTTGGTTAATAGTTGGCCCTCAATAAATAGCTACCTTAGCAATGAATGAAAAAAAAATTTTTAAATACTATGTGAGAAAGAACAGTAAGACAATAGCAGGAACAAATATTTAGATTGAATGAAAGGTTTTTTTCTTTTTTTTTAATTTTAAGGAGAATAAAACAAAAGAGGGCAGAACAAAGCATATCAGAACAGAAAAACATAAGCAACACAGCACTTTACAATAAGACAACTGGACATTAACAGTAGATATCAAAATATCTCTTTCTCTGCTATAGTTGAGCATAGTTTCAAATACAATAATATCAAACATACCAAAATAGTATAAATCCATTCAAAAGAATGAAAGAATTACAGGACATTCTGAACCGATTAACAGAGAATGATCAATGACTACTATAATATCTCATTTTCAATAAAAAATTGTTTATACAAATACAAAAAATTTGTTTAATATATCACATATATTAAAATCCCAATAAGACACAACGTGATAGAACCGATGGTAACAGCAGAGTAGAAGCATGGTAGGGCTTCTGCAAGATGATATTAAATCAGCAATGACTGCCACAATGTTTTGTTTTCTTCAAAACAGCTGTTCATACCATCACGTGTAATAGAGTCAAACAAAACAGATTAAAACCATTACAACTGATGAATGAAAACATTGAAAGGCTTCAAAGCAGTGAAATGGGAAATCATGATTACCATAAAATTTTATATGCTCTTACCACTCTCATACTAGGGAGACTATTTTGAGTGAAATTTTTATTTATTTGAGTTTATTTGAGTGAAATTTTTTTAATTAATACTTTTATCTAATTATCTACAAAAGTCAAAGACCTATTAGAGAAAGCTAGCTGGAAGATAGAAAAGAGAATTAATCAACGCTGGAATGTCCTAGAGCTAGAGAAAGGAGGACATTGCTCATAGGAGCCATAGCCTAAGTTCAGAGATTAACTTTACTAAGAGCAGCATTTTACTATACAAGGAGCATTTCAGTATGAATGAATCAAGATGAGGATATTTTCTTATAGGAATGGTAGTAGAAAACTTGAGAGACAAGTCACATGTGTCTTCATGTTGGGAATAGTTCAAAATATTGGTGGTGAAAGGTGTTATAGAGGTGCAGGCTACAGAACAAAAAATGACTAAAAGTGGAACCAATAAATAGACTTATTTTTAAAAGATATATAGAAAAGACAAGAAATAAGTTAATGCTTCTATAGGTTAAAAAGTGGAACATCTTGCCTTTGTTGTTCTTACTGGTAATACAGCATTTCAGAGAAATTCTTAAAGCATGAAAAGATGAAAAAAACAATAAAACAAAAAGCAGAGGTATATATATTTTAAAACATATTACTTGATTTCCTTATGCAGGAATGCCCGTGCATGATCCTCCCCCATTCAAATCCAAATACTATTGTCTTGGAGGATGAATTTCTTTCCCACATCTCTTTCTTTAATGTTTTAAAATGCTCACATGCTCTCCAACGCAGGTCAAAGTCTTATACAACAAGAAGGTGCAACTGTATTCGCTGGACCTGTACAGAAATAAGCACTGGTGGCTCTGGTGTCCCCAAACCCCCAATCAGGAGTAGGTCTTGAAGCCTATTCTTTATACAACTTCAAAAAAGAGAAAATTGGTATAAAAAAATCTCCTTGGAGGGAAAGTGTAACTTGGAGCAAAGAGAGACACAAGTGATATATAAATATCTCAGCTGTTCCCTCAGAGGTAGCAAGGAACCCAAAGGAATTACAATGTAAAGGAAGATATAATAAACATGAAAGAACTGCCTGGATTACAACAATTTACATAAATGTAGGGAACTAGATAATTTTTTAAGAAAGATAACACTGAGATGAATCATGTATCTATGATTTGGGGTTTGAAAAATTTGAAGGATCACTGAAACAGATCTGTGGGTGAGATAACTTGATATAATGGGACATAATTACAAAGGCCCAGCTGATGTTAGGTAGTACAAACTTGTAGTTTAAAATATCAATTAATTATCAAATTACAGCAACATTCAATTTGGTTCAGTTTATTTTGGTTTATTTTCTCAGTAACAGATGTCCACATTATTTGCCAGTTGCCAAACCACATGAATCTGTTTAGATAATAACTGTGGGACTTACTTAAAAATATGATTTGTTTTATTGGACATAAACTGAATATTTAAATATTAACAAATGAAATTTAAAAAATAAGACTACAGAGTTCCAGCAAAATTACTCACAAGTCTTCCATCTGTTATACAAAATATTTCAGGCTTAAAATTTTTAGTATGTATAAACACTTGGCTTTAGCACTTGCACGTATATGTGATTTACTAAATTGTTATATTAAAAGAGCAAAAAGAATAAAGTGAAAATGGAAGCATCAAGAAGCGACAGGTTTTATTAGCCCAGTGAGACATTATACAGAAATGTCAAGCTGACCACCTACTGGAAACTGCTAGAACCCTGAGTTCTCTCTAAATGTCACCAGCTTGTACCAGATAAACACTATGGATTGATGTGCTACCAGCCTTGTATGATGCTCTTTAAAGTTACCTCTATTTCGCTCATTGTTTGTCCCTCCAAACATACATTGTTTGGATTTTATTTTGCTTTTTCCCAAGCAGAAAGTCTTGCTTGATTTTCCTTCCAGGAAACTTTTGTTGGTAAAATTCCTTTCATACATCCTTCCAATACCTCAAGGTTGGCTGCAGTTAAGCATCAAAGGACACAGGACTTCAAGTATGAATTTTAGTTCAGACTGTCCTTTCCTGATAATGTGAGACTTGGGCAAGCCTTGGTCCATGTGCACTAGTTTCCTCCTCTGGAAAAATTGATTCTGAATCCCTTTTTTTGCAACCTTAAAATTCTGATATTCAACCATATACTAAAGCACTGAAAAGCAGAAATAATAGATAAAACAATAAAATTAAGGTCAAAAAGAATATCAAAATCTTCATAGAAAGAAAGCTGAAACTTCTACATCATTACTGTCTCAAATTTGTCATTTGAAGTTCAAATTTTTTGTAGTCATAAAAGGTGTATTTCTGAATGTTAGATAAAAATATGTATGTGTGTATACATTTGTTATGTATATTTATAGAAATATTTTTATATATTTTAGAAATTCAATATACTTTAGAAATATATATATATATAGTAGAAACCATTTTAAAATCCATTGAAGTCACTCACAAACAACTAGTTGACAATGTTAAAGTTTGCTTACTTGCTAAACTATATCCAACCATATAATTGTTACAAATGTAATCATATAAAAACATCTCATATATTGTTTGTATAAAAATATGCTTCAAATCACAAGATCAAGCTAGTTCCAAGAAGTTGTTATACTTCCCAAATGTTTAAATTATTTTGATGAAAGGGCATGCCATTTAAAGAATTACTATAAATGTGAATTTACATTTAGTTTTTATTTTTTTAACCTCTCAAATAAAACTAAGCTATCTTGCTAGTATCCAGAGAAAACATGTACAGAATGTTTTCCAAAATAAACTATTTCAATGAACTTGCCATCTATTTTCCATGGAAAGAACAATTTCCACATACTCATACATATAAAAATACATGTAAATACATATGTCAAATAAGTGATAACATCACAACATCTTCAAAATCAGTAAAATCTTAATATTTCATCAATATTTAATATTTTTACGTAGCATGAATGTACATTACAGCAAAATTGAGGGCTATTGCAAAGATTATCTTAAAGTGTACTGTTTTCATAACTCCCAAATTTGTAAAAGTTGTGTGCATTTACCCAAGTCAAAAGGTAAATTATACACACTATTGTGATAAAATTATGCAGAAGAAATCAAATCAGTTCTAAGAAGTATTTTGCATTTATAGGACATTGACTAAACCGTTATCTCAAACATGCAGAAAGTTGTTAAATTATCTCCTATTAAGTGATTTCAAATGTATATATCCAGGTAATATGGGATCTTATATAAAGACAACTTTATTATTTTTCATATAAATTCTTTAAACTTTTATGGCTTAAAAATACTCAGAGTTAAAAACTTGATTTTAAAATTACATTAATTGCAAACTAACTCAGAGAAGAATCCTTTACATGGCAGTGTAAATCTTAAAAATGACATTTTGAAAACAAACTCCAAATTTTGTGTCAAAAACCTGATCATATTACAGAGCACTTGCCTAAATTATTAATGTGTTTAAGAAGGTACCCTTGCCTGGCATGCCTGGATCATCTTGGACTGCTGCCATAGGCCTGCCCCTTGGCCTGGCACACCTGGATCCCCTCAGATTGCTGCTGTGGGTCCACTTCTCAGCACAGAACACCTAGGATGCCCACAGCATGCCTGGGTCACCTCGGACTGCCACCGTGGGCCCGCCCCTCATCCCAGCACAACTGAGCTGCCTCTGACTGCTGCTGTGGGCCTGCCCCTCAGCCTGGTACACCTGGAACACGTCTGGCAGGCTGAACCGCCTCAAACTGCCACCAGGGGCCCATCCCTTGGCATGGCACGCCTGGGATGCCCCTAAAATGACTGACAGTTTGGACCTCTGCCACAGGCTGCCCCTCATCCCAGCAGGCCAGGGACGCCCATGACTGCCACCGTGGGCCAGCCTTTTGGGGAACCCACCTGCCTTCTGGACCTATTATCAAGGTTGATCTTTGGATCCAACATGTTCTCCCAGAACCTTGGACTACAGTGGACTACTGTACTGGTTAGATGGGAGACTCAGGAACCCCTCACCCAAACAAAAGACCTCAGCAGGCTCCAGTCAGTGTGGTGAGTTTGCCCTGAAAATAGAGGTCTGCAGTGGACAAATAGGAGTGGAAGTGAAAATTCCTCCAACTGTAAGACCTTGGTGAACCTGGCAAGAGAGTGGGTAATTGCCTCCTCCACATGGAGAATGTTGGGCAGGTTGAGGAGTGTGCTAATAAGGCCTCCCCGAACTTGGAGAAAATTAAAGAAGCTTAGGGGATCCCCAGTGACACAGTAGGCCCTCAGCTGACACAGACACTATAGACAGGGAGATCTGGTGACCTGCAGCGGCCTGAGGACATAACAACAGCAGGAACTAGGAGTTGATCTGCATCAATACTTCTAGGCTAGTGAGCAAAGAAAGAATATAGGACTCATCCAGCAGGCCCTGTAGGGGCAGTTTGAGTAACTGGCTCTCCTCTTCATTGAGGTACCTAGCAATTGGACAAACATCGGCCACACAGTAGGACCCTAAAATTTACATTACAGACAGTTGAGACTGTTGGGATTGAAAGACCAGATATTTATCCAAAAAGTGAAAATAACAAAATGAAAAGGCAAAATGCCATCTCAAACATCTAGTCCATCAGTAGCAAGTAAATGTTACATTGAAATAGAGGACTTTAAAAGTCATACATCAAAAATCTCTGAAAGATAGCAAATAAAGTAAAGAAACAAATCCATGAGGCTATAGAGGAAATCAAATTAGAAATAATGTCTTACGTAAAAACAGAAATAACAACCTTAGTAAAGGATTTGCTCAACATAGCCAGGGAAGAAATAGATAAAAAAAAAAATACAGCACCATGGGAAATTGATTGAAACTTTGAATAAATGAAGCATAAAACAAGCAGAATCCAAGAAACATTCATAGAGATATCCAAGAAACAAAGAATTCTATTGAAAGCCTGTAAAACCTTTTAAGTGATGTTGAGGATAGAATTTCAGACTTGAGGACTGGATTGCAGATAGCAATCACGAAAGGGCAGAACTTATAAAAACAACAGGGCACCATGAAATGACAACCCAGAAGCTTCAAGATGATGCCAAGAGAAACAATATTTGAGTAACAGGCATCAGTGAAGATGCAGGAGTCGATGCAAATAACAGAACTAAAGTATTCACAGAAGTAATAGCAGAAAATTTCCCAAACATGAGGAAAAAATCTGATATTCAAATAAGTGAGGCATACAGAATGCCAAAGAGTCACAACCAACATAAATCTACACCCAGACATATAATAATTAAGATCCCAGACATACAACATAAAAACAGAATAATAAACACTGTTAGAGAAAAGACACAACTCACTTATCAAAGAAAGCCTATTAGAATCACAGTACACTTTTCAGCACAAACCTTCAGGTTAAGATAAACATGGAGTGAAGTATTTCAAACCCTAAAAGAAAACAACTTTTAACCCAGACTAATGTACCCAGCAAAATTGTCTTTCAAATTTAATGTAGAAACAAGGTACTTCCATGACAAAGAACAACTGAAGAAATTCATGTCCACCAAACCAACCCTAGAAAGAGTGCTAAAAGACATGTTAGATAGAGAAGGAACACAACATGGCAAAGTCAAGCCAGTACACACCAGTGATATCCATAAATGTAAATGGGATCAATTTTTACTTATCAAAAGAAACACATTGACAGAATGAATCAAGAAACAAGATCCCATAATATGCTATGTATAAGAAACACATCAGACTAAAAAAGAACTCATAGATTAAAAGTCGAAGGATGAAACACAGTATTCCATACAACAGGAACCCAGAAAAAAGCAGGGGCAGTTATTATGTTTGCAGACAAAGTAAACTTCAAACCTAAAAGAATTAAAAGGATTAAAAGAGGTAAAGAAGCCCACGACTTCTAAGACCCCCAAAACTACATTAAAAGACTACTAGAGGTAATAAATAAATTCAGCAGTGTAGCTTGCTACAAAGTCAACCCTCAAAAATCTATAGCATTCCTGTACACAAACAAAAAACTCACCGAGAGAGAAATTATGGCAATATCGCCTTTCACAATAGCATCTAAAAAACTGAAATACTTAGGAATCAACCTAACCAAGAATATAAAAGACCTATATGCTGAAAATTATACTACTCTAAAAAAGGAAAGAGGATATTACAAAACGGAAGGGTATTCCTTGCTTTTGGTAAGGAAGAACCAACACTGTGAAAATGGCCATATTCCCAAAAATGTTATACAGATTCAATGCAATCCCAATCAAAATACCATTAACATACCTTACAGTTCTAGAGAAAATACTCCTAAAATTAATCTGGATACATAAGAAACCTAGAATAGCAAAGGCTATTCTGGTAAACAAAGGCAAGACAGGAGGCATCTCAATTTCTGACTTGAAAGTGTACTTCAAAGCCACAGCCATAAAATCAACATGGTACTGGCAAAGACATAGACCTGAGGATCAATGGAACAGATTAGAAGATGCAAACACTACTACAAAGACACTCAGTCCCCTGATATTTGACAAAAGGGCGAAACATGGTCACTGGAAAAAAGATAGCTTCTTTAATAAATGGTGTTGGAAAAATTGGCTTTCCACATGCCAGAGACTGAAAATAGACCCATGCCTATCACCAAACACTAAATTAAAGTCAAAATGGACCAAGAATCTAAATATTGAAACAGAAACAACTATATTGGAGAACAAGATAGGTAAAAATCTTGGAGATACAGGGGTAGGGAGAGAATTCATGAATAAAATGCAAACTTCATGGGAAATACTTCAAAGAATCAACAACTGGGATCTCATATTACTAAAAAGTTTTTGCACTTCAAAAGAAATCACCAACAATGTGAAAAGAAACCCTACAGAATAGGATAGAATTTTAGCCAACCATCCTTCAGAAAAAGGACTTATATCCAGAACATATAAAGAATTGAAAAATATCAAGCCCCCCAAATTCAAACACCCTCTCCAAAAATGGGCATCTGAGATGAACATACAGTTCTCAGATGAAGATATACAAATGGTAAATACATGAAGAAATGTTCACCATCACTGGTCACTCGAGAAATGCAAATTAAAACAGCATTGAGATTTCATCTTACCCCGGAAGGAATGGCTGCCATCAAGAAAACAACTTGTGTGTGTAACATATGTTGGCGAGGACATGGGGAAAAAGGAACACTTCTGCACTGTTGGTGGGAGTACAGACTGGTGCAACCACTATGGAAATCAGTACGGAGATTCCTCAAAAAACTAGGATTGGAAGTTCCATTCAATCCAGCTATTTCCCTCCAGGGTATTTTTCCCCCAAAATTGAAAAGGTCATGTCTCAGTGATATATGTGCACCCATGTTCATAGCAGCACAGTTTGTGATAGCTAAATCTTGGAAACAACCAAAATGCTCATCAACTGTAGAGTGGATGAAAAAAATGTGGTATTCTTATACAATGGAATACCATTCAGCTATAAAAAAGGATGATTTTGAGCCCTTTATAGGTAAATAGAGACAACTTGAGAATATCCTCATTAGTGAAATAAACACTCACACTAGTAAATTTCACATGGTCCCTCTAGTGTAAAAATAATAAGAACTGACTGAATAATGGGATCCAAAACATATAATAGATATTGTAAAAGTGAAAAGGAAGGAAAGTGCTCTAAAGGATATAACTGTATGTGTAGTGTGTAAGAAAAATGACCATATTACTAAATTTCTGTTAGATCGTTGAACAGAAGGGTTTGCACTGTCAATGTTTGAGTGTCTAGCCACTTTTTATGCTTTGATTTTATAACTTTAACAACTATTGTTAATATGACAATATGTAAGGTATCAACTAGTGATTTTATGTTAATTTTTAAAAATTCTGTATGATTCTACTTCTTTCTTTTTTATATTTTGCTTTTTAATTTTCTTTTCTTTCTTCCTTTAGATAAAAAATATTGGGAAAAAAAGGTTATCCTTCAATGCAGGCAGCTGCAAAGATAGAATAAGATGCTTATGACTTCAGTAGCCTGTAGGAGCTAAATTGTAATATTTTCTTTAATTCAAAGATGTTACATCTTAGGCTCATATCTCTAAACACCAATTTCTGCCTTTTCAGATTGTTTTCTATAATGATTAATCCTACTCCAATAACTGTCAACCACTGAGAAATGAATCCACTGACAGTAGTATTTTTTGATGACTACCAGTCCCTTTAGTCTCATTTTCTCTTTATCCAGTTTAGATTCCTGCCTCATATATCTGTCCTATTGTTTAAATAAAACAACTTCCTTGCATTTTGTACCTTACCTATACTAACTTAAAAATAAGAGTAACCTAGTTCTCAATTAACTTATCATAACTTTACCACACTCATTTTGCTGAGTGACTGTAGAAAGCAAATGCACTTTTTGTTTTATTTTAAAAAGCAAAGGATAGAAATAATACAGAGGTTTAAAAAACAGTAAGAAATCATACTAGTTGATATATTGCAGATTGTTATCTTAGAGGTAGTTGTTCAGGTTATAAGATTCAAGCATAGACAATGGTCAATCAATCAAATAATGAGCACACAAACTGTTCTTTTAAAAACTGAGAGTAATATGATCCAAAATGTACAATAGATATTGTAATAATGAAAGGAAAGGAAAGTTCTCTAAAGGAAAGAACAACTGGGATAGGGAAAAGGAGAACAAGAGGAAAGGAAAAGATTATGTGTATGTAGGTATCCACATATCACTCTGTGTATGCATATGTGTGCAAAATAGATAAGTACGCTACAATTATGTTTAGACTTTGCATCAACTATGTTTAGACTTTGCATCCATGACTTTTTGTCTGAACAGGGAATCAACAGCATCCTCTGTGTTTCTGATGTATATATTGCCCGTGAGCTTACTGTCTCATTCTCTAAGAGCACTGTGCAAACTGAATCGAGAGAGAGAGAGAGAGAGAGAAACAGAGAGAGAGAAACAGAGAAAGAAAGAAAGAAAGAAAGAAAGAAAGAAAGAAAGAAAGAAAGAAAGAAAGAAAGAAAGAAAGAGAAAGATCTCTCTCCCTTTGATGATTCATCTATTATGTCTGTTAACAGCAACATTTCTCAAAGGCTTTGTGTTTATTTCTCCATGTCACATTTTAGGGCTTTGATGACAACCATTCCACAAACATCACTTTGTTCAAAGAAAGTGACAAACTCCACGTTGGAAAGTTCTGGGGTTTTTTGGTCTATATTTAATCTGAATGTTACTCTACTTCTCAGCGGTATTTGACATAGACATTCCTTCCTTCTTGAAATGTTCTCTTCAGTTCCAAGACACTGAATAATCCTAGTTTTTATTTTATTGTTCATTTTTTTCTCTGACCCATATTCTGTTTAGTTCTTTATGTTTCTTATTAAGTGCTTAAGTGATGCAAACTACAAATTTTTCTCTGTGATTTTCTATGCACCCTTAGTTATTACCTGTTTTTACTTAATCTTAGGGTTTTGGAAATTGTGTATTTGTATTTCCATCTCAGAATTTCCTCATTGTGTCCTGACTTGTTCATCTGATAGCCAAATTTCAGTGTCCTCATTTTAATTTTAATAGACAATTCCTGTTTAATGCTTCTAAAAGAGAAACTGGAGAATCTCTTTCCTTCAAAACTTCACATTACTACTGTCTAAATAATTTTTCAGGCCAAAAGTTTTTCAAGGTTTTTTTTTTCTCTTATTCAAAAATCAAGACTTAAATCTTAAGCAATTATTTGGTACACATTAAAATTGCTTAAATAAATCCACAATAGCTGGAGTGGTTTTAATTGTTAAAAATCGAAATATGATTATTCCCCTGTCAAGACCCCCATGACTTCTCTTCTGCTTTACCATAAAAATCTTATGTCCTGGTAGACCCTTCGTGATCTCATTTGTTACGATCTCTTAAATTCTACCCTCTGATACTTTCACCCTTGTATTCCAGACTCACTGGATTTGCACTTATTCCTTCTTTCTCATATTCTCCTCACCCATATTTAGAAGTTCTGTTCATTTTTTATTCAAGTACTTTTTAAACTTTTCCCCAGAGACTCTTTACTTAAACCCTTTCTAAAATAACTCTCCTCTTTCATTTTTTATCTTTAGCCTTTATTTTTCTTCCTAGCACTTACATAAAAGAGACAGCACAATATGTTTATATGTTTAATTAATGATAAAGTAACAGAAGATATTAGAAGAATCACAAGAAAAATTCAAAATGCATACTTATGATTCGATTGAAGTTTTATTATCTAGCATCATTTGTCATAAATATTATAATTATAGCATCTTGGGTTTAGAAAATTGTTTACTATGTTTGTTAACTTTGTAATTTAAACACAACAGTTGTGGATACTAACAAATTGACACTATATTAGCATTATGTATAAAGGTGAATCCCATTCAAACTGAATCACATTTGGCCTATGATCTTACCTTTTTAGTATAGAATAGTATGTCATTTCAACTTTGGAGTCAAACTACCTTATAATCAAGACTCTCTTCTTTACTAGTTGGGGATGCTTAAATTATTTAATATTCCTGCCTCTGTAGCTTCATCTGTATAATGGAGATTATATTGGTCAGCTCTTTTAGTCAAACTAACAATTAAGATAAAATGATACAGAGATAATCTTCATAATATGTTGAATATTAAAAATAATATATGTAATTTAGTACTAAGTTCCCAACTTCACTCAAGAACTGTTACCTATCATTAGAATATAAAAACTTTCCTAAGTCTTTCCTGAGTGCTTTGTCCCTAACTTAACAAAAGAAAAAATAGTTCCATGGACCATGACTTCCTTCTACCTGAAAATTATTTTCTAACAAATCTTATTGGTACTAATTTAGAAAGCAACTAGAAATTCTAGAATTAGAACTCAATATACTCTTCTTTGTCATAATATTACTTGTTGGAATATCTGCTCTTGGACTCAGAATTCTATTTACCTCCTAGACTTCAGAGAACTGACAGTCTTTCTCTGTTTAGGTTCTTAACTAGTACTCGACTATGTAACTATTGAGCATGCTACTTGCTCATTATGTGCTAGTAGTCTAGCGATATTTCCCTGCCATTTGCCTTATCATTGTACATCATAAATCAGCTATATTTAACTCTGCTACTGACTTTTAAAATCATATTTGTGGTTTCTATTTTCTGATCTTGATCCATTTCTGACTTTCATCAGATTTCATGTTTATGCTACTATGTTACTATGCTACACTTTTTAGTACAATTTTATATTATACTTTTAAGAGTGCATAGAGATAAAAGAGTTTTAACTCATGTCAGTTGATTATAGTTCATGTGCTAGTTCATTACAGTTTGTCTTATCTGTTTTATTTTTCAGAGCAATAGTTTCTCCATTACAGATATTTCATTCCTCTGAAACTAATGTTTACTGGATATAGGAAAGAATGCACATGATCAAATCTTAAATATTATTTCATTTGTTTTTTTAGAAATATTTTATATGATGGCAGTTATTCTCAGAAAATAATTCCCCCTAAATCATAGGAGAAAATATCATGTTACCAATTATCTACCTTGCTTAACCCTAGAGAAGAAATCCACAATTATTGTTTAAACGTTAAGACAACACAGGTATTGACTTGTGGCTAATATGTATTAAATATAACAGCTACCTCTCTGTTAATGGTTAAAAAAAAGTTTTACAGACTTTACAGAGTTAACTAACAAATGGTTAATAAAGCTTTATGGTTATATTATTAAAGATACAGGGCATAGTGGAATGTAAGAGGAAAAACTTGAAACCTTAAACTATATGATATGAGAAGGAAGAGAGAGAAGTAGTACAAAGCATGCTATTGGGGAGTACAAAGATTTAGGTAAAGGTCAGGTTAGGTAAAGGATGAGAAAAAGATGAAAGGAAGGAATTAAGAAAACAAAAACAAAAATAAACAAAAAACAAACAGGAAAAAAACCCAAGACATAAATTTGTGATTTCAAATGTGTGGTTTTCTTCTAAGATCCACAATTTTGGGGAAATGTCCAAGTAAGGAAGGGTCCCTGCCTACACTGGTAGATAAAGGCAGTAAAAAAAAAAAAAAAGAAAAAGAAAAAAAGAAAATATCATGTTATACCACAGTGCTTGATTTAAATATTCAGCTAGAATTAGAACAAATAAAATAATTATAAGTTAATAACAAAATTAAAAATACAATCTTCCAAAATAAATTTCTATTGCTATTCTTGAAGTTTGACAACTATATTGATTTATCACTGTAACTGGTTTAATCTAGCATGTTCAATATCATTCCTCTTTAGTTGAGTATATTGCTGGAAAATAATATAACAAAAAGACCTTGCTTTAGGACAGAATAAACTCACAAGAGTAACATATGTACTAAGAATGAAAGTGTATAACAAATTAGCCATGGATTTTATGAAAATGTATAATCATCATAGAGCTAAATTTCAATGTGCAAAGGCAGACATTTTATACTTTAATTCTATTAACAAAGAAGCAATAGCAGAACTAAAACAATGTAAATATGAGACACAATATTGAAATAAAGAGAATACTGTGTTTTCAAAATGAAATTGAAGTCCTGAAGGTCATCTGCTATTAAAGTTAATGAGTTTCTGAGGTGCTTTAATAGGTGGCAGAACTCAGCAGCATAGCTGGATGGTGAAACTTCCTAAATTACTGAAGTACAAGAAAATGTAGAAGAATTTGGACTATATTCAAAATAAATCCTAAGATACGAGTTTGGAGATGTTTGACATAATATTGAAGCACATAGTACATCAAAGAGTGATGAATAATTGTTCCCGAAGTATACTGCAGATGGAGCAAGACACAGGATTAGAGAGTGGAGCAAATACAGAGTCTTATAATGAAATATTGTAATAATAAGGATAGATAGGGGCTGGGGATTTAGCCCAGCGGCATAAGCGCCTGCTTGGCAAGCGTTAGGTCATGAGTTCAATTTCCAATACCAGGAAAAAAAAAAAGATACATCCTGTACTGACATCAAGTCAAGTTACAAAATCAATTGCCCAGAGAGCTTTTTAACATAAACGAGGTCTTCAGTTGACACAGATGAACACAGTGTTTTTAAGCGCCAAGGCATTTGATACGCTCCAATAAATATTTTCTAAACATTCCTATTAAAAGAGAAATTGGCACATCACTTGGCATTTCGTAAAACCTCTTTGACTTGGCATCTCTATCACTAAGCTTCTTAGTGAGCTTAGATCATATTTTAGAATTATAAAAAGTAAAGCAGAATTTAGAACCACAGCACCTGACTCTGAATTCCAGTCTTTCCTTCCAGTGCAACAATGCGAAGAAGATTTGTCAGTCAGAATAAACGCAAGCACCCATGTTAATGTTATACACACATTCATGTGGCCACAGCCATTACGACTGATTTAAAAGTATGCATAAATTTAAATGCTAATAATCAAGCTGTAATCTTTTTGATAAGCATATTGATAAAAGTGACAGTTTTATATAAATCACAAATATTCTCTGATCATTTCTGAGTGTATTAACATATATTTTAACAGGATTATTAATAATGCCCAAATTCAAAAGCAGATATTCCAGCACAAAATCACAGTTGTAAAACTGAAAAACAGAGAAGTCAAATTTAGAAAAAAAAATTGAATCACATGGAGAACGGCCTTGTCTATCAGTTCCAAGTTTATTAATATAAGTGATTTCCCATCAGAGGAACTGGGAATGGACATCAGAAATCCAATATACACATGCATAGTTGTTCCTCATTATGCCTAAACAAAAAAAAAATAGGCAGATTTCTCATTCCTTAATGGATTCAGTCACTGCCAACAAATCTGTTTGTCATTGTCAATAAATCCTAATTTAAAAAAGAAAAAGGAAAGGAAACCTTTCAGGTGTTGCTAGGAAAATCTCCATCAACTAGATTGTCCATTTGCAAATATTATAGAATTAAACGAAATTCCAGTAAGTAGTATCCTTTAAGATGACTATCTAAAGGAAAATGTGATTCTATTTTGATGAGTTACAAGTGAAAAAGCTCCCAGATTTGAATCTGAGAATTCAAGTCATTTGAAGTTCTAAAAGATCTGAAGGTATACTCACTTTAACAGTACATATACTAAAGAGCTTAAGGTACCAACGTTTAGTAGTCAGCAACAGAAATGGTAAGATTATAAATATGAAGTGATGGTCTTTGAAGATAATTATGTAACTGTCAATTATTTGTAATATACACTAAATTTATACATATATACATAAATATACAAATATAAATCAAATAATAAGATATTACTCTAAGATAAAAATATTATATTATTTGTTAATCTATTCAACAAATGATAGGTTGAAAATTATGAAGTTATTTGTAGGTCAGCAGCATCTGAATGTTAATAATGTCTTATCATTTTACTTAATATTTATTGAATTGACTTCTGGAATTCTGAATAAGTTGTAATCACTGGACATACACCATGAGCAAAACCAGAACCTGATGGGTAAGTAAAGATGGTTTTTAGTGTCTCTAAGTCTGTTTTAGAAGGCTATTTTCAATCCATCCAACCAACCATCAACTCATCCATGTATTAATTCCACAAATATTGATCTGGCAATTAAAACATGCTAAGACCTGACCAGGAATTTAGAATGCAATCTTTATCAAAATACACATAATTCCTGTGCTAATGAGGTTTCAGCCTTCAACACAGAAATAGAAAATAAAAGTCACAACAGTGTAAGTATATATGACTGTGTATGTGCATTACAAATAAGTATAATAGGATTTAAAAGAATAGACTAGAACAGTATTTTGTTTTCATGACTCCACATGTTGTAAACTGGAATGCAGCCTCTTTGAAACATCTCAAGGCTACATAGGAATAACTTCTAACAGTGGTCAATATCCAGCATAACTTGGATATTGGGTATAGAGCTTTTATCTAGTTTGTTTAATTGTCATGCCAGACAGATTGCCGCCCCCACAACTGGTCCCAAACTGGCTGATTAGGAATTGTCAGTGAATGCAGTACTCAAAGACACAAAGCTTCTTAGTTCTGATATTGGAATTTAGACTCTAAACTGGGAAAGCTGGAGTAGGCCTGGAAGCCAGCACTCTGAGAGGGTAGGTAGGAGGACTGCAAGTTCAAGCCCAAGTTAGCTAACCCTGTCTCAAAAAAAACAAAGAAATAAACAAAAAGATTGGAGGTATAGCTCAGAGTGAGGACCATGGGTTCAATCTATAGTAGAAAAGAAAGAGCAGGGGAGAAGAAAGAGAGGAAGGAAGGAAGGTAGAAAGGGCAAAAGGAAGAAAGAAAGAAGAAGGAAGGGAAGAAAGAGACAGAGAGAAAGAGGGAAATAAAGAAAATTATATTCTAACAGTGTTTCTCCTATCCCTATGTCAATGACCAAACAGCCATGCTTACATTACCTCCTAAAATATAGCTTTCATTTATCCTGCCTCACCTGAAACGCTAGAGTCCTAGGCCACAATGTGAATAATAATTATTCCTAGGATTTTCCAATTACATTTTTCTCACAGTGAGCTGAAATAGAATTGGGAGACAGCAGATCAAGAGAAAGAACACTGACAATTACCGGCATGGTCAGTCAGCCAAGTAAGGCTGGCAGCCAAGGGGGCCCTCATCTCTGTTCACATAAGCCTGTGAAATATCTTGTAAAGTTCTCTTCTAGTTCAGGACTGATAGCTAAATACAATATTTATGAATTAAAGCAATCTTTAACCAGCCTCAAAATTCATGCTACAAAGAGCTAAACCTTACAAACGATGGTATCAGAGTCTCACAATTCTTAACAGATGGTCAATTTGAAAAAAAAAAAAGTCAACTTCAGATTTTAGCAGATAAAATGTAAAAACTAAGGAAAACATATATAATATTAAATCTTTAAACAGGTTTAATGTAATTTAAAAGATGTGATGCCTCTCTGCCATGCCACCCTGCTTCAGGCTCAGCAGACAATGGAATGAAACCTCCACAAACTGTGAACTAAATAAACCTTTCCTACACACCCCCCCAAAAAAATATATTGGAAAAAGAAGAGTAAATGGAAAAAGATCAGAGGAAGACAAAGAACTGTGCTTAACAGCAACAAAAACAGACAACTACAAATTGTACTAGATTTACCAAGGCATCAGTACTACTACTGGGATCCAATATTAATGATTTGTTCTGTTTTGAATCACTTGGCTGAATGTTCAGTTCCCTAACCCCCCCCAACAAAAATGAATTTTGCTAAGTTTGGGTCAAATCCTCTGTGTTTTTCCTGCAGAAAGAAGAATTATAGTAAAGTTCTAGTAAAAGCAGCCTCCAAGGATCACTTCTGGTACTGGATCAGGAAAGCCTGACATATTGACTTGAAAAGACCACCCATAAATGGTGAATCTTTTCTTCAAAAGAAATCAGGATGCAGGTACACAGGGTAAGTTAATATTAGTTGACCAAAAAAAAACAAGAAAACTAAATGATGTAGAGTGAAATACTGGAACACTGGTGACATGTTTTGCAAGTGTTTTGCAAGATGAGCAAACAGTTCTAACTTCAGATAGATGATAAATGGGCTGAGTAACACATCTGGGTCATCACGTATCACAGCTGAGACTAAGGGTCCTCTCTCTCTTTCTCTCTCTCACTGGGGAATTGCGGGTGATCATCTCTCAACAGCAATAGGTTGATCTCTCTTTTCAGAGGAGGAGGAAAGAAAGGTAGAGGAATCCCTCCCCTCAAATGAGATTGAGGAATGTATAAAATGTGAGAAGCAGTGCACAATTTTGTAGAAAATCACCATTCAAGGCTACAGTGGCAGGAGTGACAAATCTGTTTAAAGGCAATGCAGTGTCACATTTCCATGAAATCATTAGAGGAGGCAAAATCACTGGATTAGTCATTGAATCAGTTTCTTGTTATAGATGCATGAGAAGTAAAAGATCCCACTGTGCCAATAGATAGCAGTGATTCCATTAGTGACAGTGAAAGTCATCCCTCTTCTCTCTCTTGTCTCTCTCACAATCTGCCACAAAGATTTACAAAGTTAATTTTTTTTTACATTTTGAATATTCTTTATTATTTGTATTATATTACAGTATCATAATTTTTATATGAATATTTTTGAGTTGTGGAATGAATCATTTGTGTTTCCATTATTTCTTATGGAAAAGTTTGCTTTGATGTACAAGTGCTTCAGATTACAAACATGTTTCCAGAATAAATTATGCTCCAAAACCAAGGTTTCATAGTATGTACAAATCCTATGACCTAAAATTAGCACTCTTATGAAAAATGAAGTACATCTTTTGTTACCAAAAGTTATTTATATCAATACTCAGAGAAATGTTTTCTTTAGTAGGTAAAAATTAGAAATTACCCATGAACAGCAAAATGGATAAACACCACAGGCAATAACGTAGGTGAATCTCACAAATACCGTCGTAAGCGAAGTACAGAAATAATGAAGAGCACCTAGTAGATGATTCTGCAATTGAGTGTAAAACTTGACAAAACTAACTTGTATTAGAAGCCAATATATGGATAAGGAAGACAAGGACAGCCTGACGAGAGGTGGACAGGCCATGTACAAGTAGCTCATTTCTTGATTCTGGTGTTGCTAAAAGATCATATTTGATTAGTGGAAAATTATTCATCTCTGAAAACTATGAAGTGAGTGTGTGTGTGTGTGTGTGTGTGTGTTATATCTGAATCTGAAATTAGACAATGTAAATAAAGCATAGAATTCTAGAACAAAGTTTTAAAATATTAAAGGGCTATATACATATATATTCTTTATAATGTACAAGTGATCAAAAAAGAAAGCTGAAGCTGCATAATATTCTCAATGCTTTTAATGAAGTAAAAAATGTGAATCATGTACGTGGCATTGGGATAGCATGCTTGATCTCTGGAGTCAGAAAGACCAGGGTTCACACATGCACTCCCCTTTACTCATTCTTAACTTCCAGTTACTTAACATCTAATTTTGTATTTGTTCATCAGTAAATGTGTGAGATACCTACATCGTAACATGCTAGATATTATACAACTAAATATCTATGTAAATGGTTTAGCATGGGCTAGGACACATAGTGACAATTACTGCTAATGCTGAAATGCTTTCACATGTATCTGTAAGTCACTCTAACCCTACAAGGGGATCATGCCAGGAGAGACGTTGTATAGTACCCTCCACAATGCGGGAGAAATACCCACTGGGGACACAAAAATTGGATTCAGAAGGCAAACAGGCATGGCCTTAAATAACACTGAACTGCATCGTGAGAAAATTGTGCTCTTTCAAAGCCTTTGATTACATTAAGAAAGTTCCCAGTTTGGTGCCAGTATGTCTTCAGCCTCTCTCTATAGCTTGCTAATCTCGCTTTGTAACAAAGAAATATAAAACCTCAGGCTAGCATTTGATAACACTGATTTACTTTTGGTTTTACGCTGTGCGTGTGTTTTATGAACACCCCCCGTTTATGGTAAATGTTACTCATTATCCATTTGCAACAACTATATATAATTTTCTTTGTGCAAATTTAAGTTAAAGGGGAGTCAATTAAAACCTATTTTGGTTATACTAAAACATTTGGAACACACACTGTGAAAAATAGTAATTTGGTGATACCACTTGGCTGAAAAAAAAACCCTGATAGAACTGAGAAGAAGAGTACAGAAGAAACAACAACTGTATTTGCTGTTTAAAATATAACTGTGTAGTGATACACTGCATAGTTAGTCTGTCCATAAAATAGATTGTAGATGGAAATCCATACCTTACCGTGCAAAGCTCAGAGCTCCAGAGCAAGATACCTCCAAGCTTGAGCCACTTTAGGTCTGTATTTTATAGTTAAATTAAGAGAAGAGAATCAAAAACAGTTTAGTGAATATACTTCTGTAAGCAAAATGGCATGCAATTGAAATCATCATTATTGTTTAATTAGATCTTTTAAAAAAAGAGTCAAGGAACAGAGACTTTTAAGTGATTTGTCTAAGACTGTCCTGCTAGTAAGGGCAGCACATACCTCCCAAGTACCTTAGGACAATATTCTGTCCAGATCACACCTGCTTTCACATTAAGGGCTCTCATAGCCTAAAGGATTTGTTTTCAGAGATTGTAGTGAGGAATGGGATAAGTGAAGTCCTACAGTGTCAAGTGCAATAAGGTAAGGTCAAAGAAACATCTTTCTTGGAGGACACTTGAAAGGGAAAGTAACAAGCGAGGGAGCAGCGATGCTACATATAACAGACAAGAACATATAACAGACAAGAATTGTCGGACAAATCTGCATGAATCAATCCTTGACTGGACTTAGACGCTCTGTCACTGTGCTGCTACCTCTTAGATAAGCTAGCAGTTATTTTCCAAGATCAAAGGCCTGTGTGAAGATTTGTAGATAAAAATTGTTATTTAGATAAAAATTGAATCACTTATATCACCCATGGTGATACACGTCTATACATATTTTTCTATGTATTGTTCTATAAGATAATCTTCTCCATGTTAAAATTTGATAAGGGCTAGGCTAGGATAAAAAAAGAAGAAAATACAAACACATTCTTCCTGTTTTTTATCGAATTTTAATAGCTAATATAGAATAAATTGAGTACTATGTAATATTTCTTTGTTCTATTTTAAACATCTGGGCTCTAAATTTAACTCCTTTATTTATGACTGATGACTTTATTTTAGAAGGGGATTATTTAACATAATTTGAAATAAAATTAACTTACAGTGAATGTTTTATGATAATGTAATCATATTACTAAGTTGTACAGACCCTTCAAGAAGAGTACAGTGTATTTTCCATGTAAAAGTCATGCAGTACATAAAAATCTCTCCAGGTGACTAAAATTTCTGCAGATTCTGACTTATGAAAAATAAAGGAATTTTCCATAATATACAGTATATACAAGACTTTGTAAAATATGAAATATACAGTATATTAAATTACTTTGAAAAGATTCCCAGATGTTACTGTAATCTACCATAGCTCAGCTTACGATTTTTTTTCTTTTATAATGGTGTAAAAATGATGTACTATACTCAGTAGAAGCCATGATTCAATTTGTTTTTGTTTCAATCTTTTGCCGGGCTACTGACATGTAGTGTGATACTCTTTCACAATGGTAGGTACTAGTAGCAAACGACAGGTCCCAGTCATCTCTGTGTGAAGTGTAGCTATCTGCATACATGGTGTAATATTTAAATGGGGTTAAACATCTACTTTTCCAACATTTATCATTTTTTGTATTTTAAGGGACTGTGATTTAATGAACTGAAGTATACTTTCTGTAGATGAAGCTTTACCTTATGCACTTCTCTCATCGTTTGTAACACAGTGCTGAGATTACAGGCACTCTGATAGTTTGTAATCACGTAATGCAGTTCACAGACAATGTGTTTAAAGAAGGTGCTTCCAAAGATTTCCAGCACTTTTCTGAGAGGTGTAAAATCAACCATGATAAATATGGTCCTCCACTCAACCCTCAAGCCCCATGGTTTTAACCAGGTACATTTTTAAAGAGAAAAAAATAATTAAAACAATGATATAGAATTTCATATCAAGATAATAGGAAATTAACAGTGGTTAATATATTGCATATTATCGTCAAAGTAGCTGCACCAGTTACAAGATATAGGTACACAAAATTGATCAAACAATATAAGCACAAATGATTCTTTTCAATGAACTAAAAGAAATTAGTAGTACAATTACCTTAGCCTCTCTCTCTCTCTACACACACACACACATATATATATGTATACACATATATAGATATATATACTTATATACACATACACACTTATATATACATACATATTCATTTCCCTTCCTTCTTTTCTTTTTTGCCCCATTCAAGTTGTTCTTTCCTTTTGAGCAGTTTCTTTCCCCTTTGCTATATCTGTTACAGATTTTGGATGTTATTTACTATTTAAGATTGTTACACTGAGGAGAAAATACGATGTTACACATGGAAGTGTGACTTAATTCACTTATGAGTATGGCCTCAAGTTGTATCCACTTCCCTATAAAAGCCTTGAATTTATTCTTCTTTACTGCTGAGGAATCTCAATTGTATAAAAATACTGTATCTTTTTATCCATTGCTCAGTTGATGGGCATTTGGGTTGTTCAGAATTTTTATATCTGCTTGATTTAGCTTGGGTAATTCATAATTTCTATGAATCTTCTGTGTTTTCCATCCTGTGTGAAAAAAGATTTTCAAAGTAGGTATTGATGATCTTCTGAATTTCCACAGGATCTGTAGTGATTTCATCCTTTTAAACTCACAATGCACAAACTTGAGTTTTTTCTTTCTCTTTTGATAAGGTTGGCTAGAGGTTTATAAACTTAATTATTCTTTGATTCATTATTTCTTTGTATCATTTTCTTAGTCTCGATTGCGTTAATTTTTGCTCTGAGGTTTATAATTTCTTCCCTTGAATGGACTTTGTGTCTGGCTTGCTCTTGAGGTGAAGCACTCAGTTGTTTATATGTGCTTGTTCTATTTTCCTGAAGTGAAACTTCACTGCTATAAATGTCTATTTTAGGACTTCTTTCATTGTGTCCCACAGGTTCCAGTAAGTTGCATTTGTATTTTTGTTTGATTTTAGATATTGTTTAATTTCTTCTTTAATTTCACCTGTGCCTCATTTGTTGTTGAGAGGGTATAATTTAATTTCCATTTGTTTATGGAATTTTTGAAGTTTCTTTTGTTATTAATTTCCAATTTCATTGCACTATGGTCAAATAATATGCATAGAATAATTTCACTTCCTTTGCATTTGTTTAAGCATGTTCTATGGGTTAGTATATGGCCTATTTTAGAGAACATTCCATGTGCATCTGAGAAGAATGTGTGTTCCGATGTTATTGGGTGGAACACTCTGCAAATATTTACTGTTTATCTGTTCACAGATTTGGTTTTGTTCTGATATTTCTTTGCTGAATTTTTCTACTTAATCTTTTTGTAATAATAGGGTATTAGGTTCCCATGTTACCATTGAGTTATTGCTTATTTGATTTTTCATGTCTATTAATGTTAGTCTTACAGTGCTGAGTGCTCCCATATTTGGTATATATATATATTTACAATTGCTATCTGTTACTCCTGAATATTTCCCTTAACAAGTATGTAGTTCTTTATCTCTTTTGATCATTTTTTGTTTGACATCCACATGTCTGCAAACAAAATAGTTACCCCTATTGTTTTCTGGGTTCTGTGGCATGGAAGATAGTTTTCCATTCTTTGACTTTCAGTCTAAAAGTTTCTTTTTGAGTTAATGTGTTTCTTGTATGCAGCATATTGTCAGATATTGTTTCTTCATGCATTCTGCCAATCTCTTTCTTTGGATTGGTGAATCGAGGCCATTTACATTGATGGTTATAAGTGATCTCTATTGGTTTATCTTTGTCATATTATTTTTCTGTTATTATTTCCCTGATTTTATCCTCTGTTTAACTGCTTGCCCTTCCTGGTGGTTTTTTTGTTGTTCTTATAATTTTGGTCATTTTTACTTCAATCTAGAATATCTTTCAGTACTTTTTATATGGTTGTTTTTGTTGTCATAAATTTCTTCAGGTGTTCTTTGTCACGGAAGTATCTTATTTCTCCATTAATTTTGAAATAGTTTTGTGCAGTGCATCAATCTGGGTTGGAAGTTGTTTTCTTTCAGGATTTGATATATTTCACTCTAATCTCTTCTTGACTTGAGGGTTTATGTTGAGACGTCTGCAATGATTCTGAGGGGCTTTCCTTTATAGGTGATCCATTTATTTTCTCTAACACCATTAGTATTCTGTTCTTGTGCTGAAGTTTTGGGATAGTGAGTTTTATGACTCTGAGTGTAGATTTATTTTGCTTCTGGCTAATTGGTGTTCTATATGCCTCATGTATCTGCATGTCAGATTCTTATCCCATTCTTGGGAAATTTTTTGCTATTACTTCTAGAAATATTTTTTTGTCATTTGTATTGCCCTCTTTTTCAAACGTCACCTATTACTCTAATATTTCTCTTTTTGTTATCTTGTAGCTGTTGAATTTTTGACCCCTGATCTTTTTTTCCCAGGATCTTTCCTTTCATTATATCTAACAAGTTTCCTGCTTTCAAAATATGAAAGTCTATCTTCAGTTTTGTTGAATAAGTTTTTCAGCTTTCAATGGAATTTTTAATTTCCTGGATATCTCTTTGAATCTGTGTCCTTGCATTCTATTTATTTATTTTATTGATCATTTATGGCTTCTGTCTTGTTTATAACATTTTTAATGGAATAACTTTTTTATTCCATATATGAGTATATTTACCAGATTCTAGATTTGCTGAACATTTCCTTTATATATGTTGACATTTCTTTTTTTACATGAGATATTATTTCTGACATGATTTCATCTATAGCCTTGTAGATTTATTTCCTTTCTTAGGTTGCTATTATTTCAGAAATTTCTGGTGTCTGTCTTCCAGTTTCTTTTATGTTGATGCCTTTTGGACTAGTTTTGTGTTTGTTAGAAGTCTAAGATTGCATTTTGTTTTTTCAACTTATCATTTTACTATTCAAAAAGGTATAATTTTGCTTTTTGTGATGATCCTTGTGAGTTTTTTTCTTAAGCAGTTAGATCACTACTATCAAAGTCTCTCCAGGAAAAGTCCATTCTTAAAGGGTGTCATCTCTGTAAAGGAAATTCTTTGCTAGTGTCTGGCCCAAGATCCTACCTTTCCAATTAATTAAGAGTAGGATGTTGATATATTTTTGCCTCAGTCTCCTGTCCTTTTGTGTAGGGCTGTGGTGAAGTTATTACCCCAGGGCTTCCCAGTATTGTTATAGGAGGGAGAACAACTGATTACAGCAGGTATGATATCCTCACTAAAGTAATAAAATTGGCAATAACAATAGCACTAAGCATGAGTTAGAAACTTACAAACTGTGGTAACTATTGATTTTGTATTTGAGACCATAGAAGCAAAGTATATAGTTAGAGAACCGAACCGATATAAATTAGGAGTATGCATACAAAGAGTTTTCTCTTAGTAGAGTGATTTTACCTTGTGCTGGTGAAATTTAAGGAGGATAGTGCATAAAAAAATGTAACTAGGGAGAAAGTAGAAGCAAGGTTGGAGGACAAAGGGTGGTCAAATGAGGTCTGGAAAACCAGATAAGGGAATAGAAAAGAAAGAATGAAGGAGTTTTTGAGGGTTTATCTGAACTTGGTCTCTGGGTTTGAAGGATGGGATTAGTTTTTGTGGGTAGAGTTTTCCCCAGCCATTTAAAAAACAGAAAAAGAAAGAAAGAAGAAAAAAAGAAGAGAAACAAAAAAGAAAAAGAAGAGAAGGAAAAAAAGACAAGGAAAAAGAAAACTGAAAGCAATAGGCCTATTATTGAGTCCTGGCTTCTTGCTGTGCTGGCTGTGGGTCCTTCAGTGTAGTGGGGGGTTTCAAGCACCTGGATTCCTCTAGTAGAGTCAGTCAGTCACCAAATTATAGCCTCTTCTCATGTGGGTTGCAGGCCTCCTATTATTTCTTTATGGTGAAAGTTTCAAACTCCTTTCCAATGGCCTTTGAAAATACACAGTACATCATCACGATCTACAGTTAACTTACTCCATAATAATATATCAGAACTTCTTATATTTAACTATGATATAATATTCATTGATCAAATATCTCACATTCTTCCTTCTTTTCTTCTATTCTTTCAGCCTCTTATCACCCACATTCTACTCTGAACCTCCATGAGAATAATTTTTTTATTCCATATATGAGTAGATTTACCAGTACTTGTCTTTTTTTGCTTGGTATAGTTCACTTAATTTAATGATCTTCAGTTCCATACATACTGGTGCAAGCGACAGCATTTCATTCTTTTTATGGCTAAATAGTATTCCACTGTATATATGTGTTACATTTTCTCTACCCACCTTTTAATTGATGGTGCTTAGATTATTTCCCTGTTAACTATTTAAAATATGGCTACAATAAACATAAGAGGGCAATTATGTTTTTAACATACTGATTTCATTTCATTTGGATATACAATCATGAGTGGGGTTTCTGGGTCTTATGGTAGCATGGTAGCTATATTTATAATTTTTTGAGGAACTTCCATACTGTTTTCCATTATAGTGTAGTAATTTATATTCCCACTAACAGTACTGGTAAAGGGCAAGACAATGGCTGAGCAATAAAGGCAAATCTTGTAATAACCTAAAACTAAGCACTTCTACACTTTATGAGCTCAAAACAGCAACTGTTACAGCAAAGAAATTAATCTCACTCTATTCCTCTCCTCATTTTCCCTGTAATTTCCAGTCTACAAAAGTCCCCTGTTGGTGGAGGTAAATGGAGAGAAGATTTAATTAACAGTTTCAGAATTTCAATATGTATGATAAAAATTTTAAATTCTGAGTTTACATCATTTGTGATTTAGAGAGACTAAGGTTTCAACAAAAGATATGCAGATTTCATAACATTTTCATAAGAAGAATGGAAGACAAAGACAAAGTATAGAAGCATGATAAAAGGTAAAAACTGTGTCTTGATTACATAATGAGTTCTGCTTATTTAGCATACTACTTCATATTTATTAAGTAAAAATTAAGGTAAATTGTTCCTATGGTCTAAATATGAATATATATTTATTTTAAAAATTTTGTATTTTTTACTTAATTATTTTTCTGAACAGAAAGAACTAGGAGGAAATACAGAATTTTAGAAAATGAAGAGCCACTCAGAAATGCTGCACTAAATATATAAAGTATAAAATTGTGATTATAAGAGGTTGAAGTATTCACAATTAGAAATCTCAAATTCTATTCTGTAACTGTTTGATAAAAAGTTATCATTAAATATATCTTGTGACTCAAACATTCCTTTCAGAAGATTTAGTAAGTTTTTGTAGCATAAAATAAAAACAAGGTAATTTATCATGCAACCTTCTTTTCCCATTAAACTATAAACTGTAATGTGAAGCACAAATACATATTTCAAGCCTATACTTCAATCATTTAGAAAATTTTTATGTGATATTTTATCAGTGTCTAGAGCGACTCTACATATGTGTGCACAAATTTATTCAAACAATATTTTACATTTCCTAATTCATTGTATATGTATTCTGAACAGCTACTTAACATCTCAGATTTTGCTTACCAATAGTGAACAAAAGTGAAAATATTCACTCTCTTCAGAAAGCATTGAACAGTTAATAACAAGTATAACAGATTTCACAAAGAGTAGAAAACAAAAATGGTTTACAGAATGCATTATCACCCCAGAGACGAGTGAGGGATGATTTCTCAGTATGTTTGTGAACAATTAGAAATTTAGCCACAGGAACAGATTCAATATTTCATTAAATGACAATCAAAATGAAACTGTGTTGCTGATAAAAAAAAATATGTTAACAGTGATTTCAAATCTATTTTGGCATTACTTTAAATCAACTGGTGCTATGTTTCAGAGAAGACATTTAAAGGAAATATTTTGCTTTTTGCTTTATGTGATGTCACAGAAATTTTACTAAGAGAAACATGAGAATCTCACAATGATTTACCCAGGCTATTACATTTATCTTCATTCCAACTTTTCATAGTGCTTTATGTTACTTGGTTTGTCTTGATTTTTCTGAAATTGTTTAAATGTATAGCTTTCTTCACACGTGTCTCTGTCCATTTCTGTGAAGAGTCAGAAGATAAAGAACACAGTCAAATAAACACTCACTGAAAATATCTCCTGGGCATCATACTTTTATAAGGTACCCTAGGGCATGTAGAAAGTTAATTTTGGATTTGATAATACTCCTTTAGAAAAACAATATTGTTTATTTGGAAGAAAAACTGAAAGCGAAGAACAATGGGTTAGGTGAAGAGCAAAACAATTTACAAGAAAAATAAGCATGAAGGAAAACATAAAAACACACCATGTGGAAAAACATATTTCTCCACTGTGTTATGAAAAGTAATGAATACTTTACTAAATCACACCGAGGAGTAAGTGTTTCTTCATAGTGATTTTCTGCAGATGTCAGCTGTGGCAGGCCACAAATTTATGTTCAGAGAAATAAATACGATGAGGGATTTGTTTCAAGAATTTTTTAGGTTTGATTTTTAAACTTCCTTGTAAGGATCACTGGCTGTTTTGTATGCACAAGGAACACTTGTAAACACATATTAAAAGCAATCTTATTTGTAATATGAAAGAATTAATAATCTGTACAAAGTGAACGCACCAGTATGCTAGGAGCAAATACAATCGTAGCCCCTCTTTTCTTCCTCCCCACACATAGGAGTTATTCACTTTTCTATTTCTGTTAATGGTATCACAAGTCTCCTGGCTTCTGAAATTGAACACAGCTGTTAAATTTACAGATTTGAAATTAGACAACCACCTGGAGTTCAGCTCTGTCACCAGCTGTTTAACCTAAGCAAACTACTTCATCTCTCATCCACACTCATTTTTTTGTGACGATAACAATACTTATAGTGTAGACTAGGGGTTCATCATTCGCTGTTGTTTAATTGTTTTTATGCTTATTAAGCACCTGGCTTATCCTTCATATCCATCTTACATCTTTCTTATATCACTGAGCCTGTTGACTGTCTCTAATGTCTTTAATTTCATTTCTTTCTTGTGCCCATCTTTCTTGGGCACAAGTTAGTGTTTTAATCTCTTCCTAAACAAAAGCAAATTTCCTCTTTTGTCTACCTGGATTTGCTCTAAGTACCATCTGTCTTTTCCCTTCCCTCTGCCAAATCCACGCAACTGTGGCACCTCAGCTGCATGAAATCAAAGTCAAACAGGCAATCCAGCACAAAATATTTTCAGATGGAAACCCTAGAATCACCAAGCAAGGTAGCTGGTAAGCAGTGTCTTGTTCATTTTCAGGAAGATTACTCTCTTTGACCTCAGACATTTAACTTCTGTCAGTACCTTTTCATCATTGTTTCATCAGATCTCTCCCCTCCCCATAGAAGCCCTGGTGATCATTTTAAAGAAGAAAATCTGAGCAAAGAATAAGATCTTTCTCTTTTTCCATAACAATTATAGTCTCACATGTATGCTGCAAGGGTCCCTTTTGATTTCTTACCACAAACACTTTGGAATATAAGTTGTTTAGCTTATGTTTGTTTCTTTTTCTTGTCTTCCACCCTTCTCAACTGCTTTTCTCTGCCTCCCTCCATTTTTCCCCTTTCTTTATATTATCTTAGTTGATAAATGATATTCTTCCAGAAGACCCTAAATACGTTTGGATACGTCAAGGTACATTGGGCTTCAGTAATACTCTATCAGTAACCAATACAGCTATCTGCAATCCTCCGATTTAAATAAGGTGTATATATATATATGTATATATATATATATATATATATATATATATATGCAGCCTGTTTTGGTAAAGGGAATTCAACTTTTTGAGATTTGTTTCATTTTTACTGTCTTACAATGAGTATACTCATTTTAAGAAAAGAAGTTTAAATACTTCTTCTAGAATAATATAATAATACTTCTCCTCATTTCTCACGAATTTGATAACATTTAGAGAATGTACCTCATTGATGTCAAAGAAATGGAAACCTGATTTTGGCTATTAATAGTTCAAGCTCTGAACTTACTGCTTAATTCAGACCAATAACAAGAAAATTGGAGCTAAGACTCCATGTAGAAGAATAGAAGGGATATGGAGGAAGAAACGAGGATCTAGCAGAGTGGTTATTAGGGTTCCATATATGTGGGAAAGGGAGACAGAATCTTCGAGTTATTGACTGTAGTAGAGAAAATCTTAAGCCTAAATGTAAAAAAATTGGCCAAAAACAGTCCTCTGCAACTGATAACCCATCTTTGATAGGACTCTCTTATCAACGATATTCAGAAATTTTGATCATCAAACAAAAAAAAAAATTGATCCTTTATGCGCAGACCTTTTTCTCACTGTCCAAAAGGAAAAAACTGAGCCATGTAATGAAACTTCGTTCGGACACTAAGTTATTTTGTTCCTTGTGTAAGTCTTCTTTATTGCCTACTGTTTCTCTTAGACCCAAAGTAGCCCCTGGCAATTAGATCACTGAGGAGACCTTGAACATGGGCAGCTTATCTTGAACACACTTGTCTTATCACATTTATGAAAAATGGTTACTGAGCATAGCCATTCTCACAGCCCCTGTCTCATGGAGACCACTACAAAGCAGCCCTGAGCAGGATTTAAAACTAACCAATTGGCTATGTTTATTTGTGACTCTAGCCCAAGGCCTATGCCCCTTGTCTCTAGCTGGGCAGCAGATTCATAGTAAGTGAACCTCCATGAATCACTGGTCTGAGATGAGGCCTGTGGTGGCATGTAATCCCACAATGCCTCAAAAGACAAGACAAAGCCATAGCTGAGGAAGCCTAACTCCAACCCAGTTAACTAAATAGAGACTATAGCTGCATGCTCCATACTTCTGCAATAAATGTCAGCCTAGAGATGAGACAGTTATCCTGATTGGTGTAATTTGTTACTTGGAGATGTCCTTGAACCACTCTCAAGGACCTGCTCAATTTCCTGTGCTTTCCACTCTAAGCCCTTCCTTTGTTTGAAAACCAAATAAATATAGACCACCCAGAAAAGTTCTCTGTCTTAGTCCCCAAAGAATCTCAGATTCTGCTGGAGGGATTTGATCTTCCTGGAGCCCTAAAAGCATACCAGTTGCCTCTTGCATTTAAGCTTCTGCCATCCACTCATTTGGGAGGTTGCAGGCATGATCAGCACAGGATACCTGTTCAAACAGTCCTCACTACTTGCTGAAGCTCTACCTCGAAGTCAATGTGGGTTCAAAGATTTTGCAGTCTTGTAGGCTCAGTAAAAGAACTAAAGCTTCAAAGAGGCCCCAAAGTACATTAAGTCCTGTAATCTATAGGTAACTGCGTCGTTCCTGTTTGCTTCACTGCATGTTTCAATATCCCCAACACCGATCATTTGTTCCCAAGTCAAGGACAAACCTGGGTGACCAAAGGGACAACTAGGTTCTCCAAACATGTGAAAGCCTACAAGAGCACTATGCTATATTTTACCTCCACACCTTTTGACTTTCTAACCTCTCCTCTCTCTATCGTGCCTCCCCTATTTAAGGTAGTCCCCATTAGACAAACATGCTAAAATATCTTCATGTAAAAACAAAACATAAACCTTTCTATGAACTTCACATCTTCTTTCCACCAGCCTCTCATATTTTGTTGCTTTTTTAGCAAAAAATGAAATATTTAAAATATTTCTGCCATCTGTGTTCCACTTCTTTCATTCTCTGGTGAATGCATCTGGGCTCTATTTGCGCTATGACAAAAATGTGACAATTATTTCCCTCGTTGTTTAATCCTATGGCTGTTCTTTGGTCATCATCTCATTTATTGTAGCTGCAGCATTGAACAAAGCTAACCATGATCTCCTGCTCATAAAAATTTCTTCACTGAATCTCCACCATGCTTTTTCTCTTGGTTCAACTCTTACTGGAGATTGCTTAGTTTATTCTCCTTAATTCTCCTTATTTTACAGTTCCCCTGGGTAGAGATTTTTAGATTCTCTTATAGCCACACAATATTCACTGCTATCCTATGAATGCCTAAATTTTTGTCTATAGCCAAGAATCCCTCCTCATATTTTCATTTAATTAAACCACTTTGAGATCTCTCCATGTCAAACTTGCTGTGTGATTTTAGAAGTTATTCTATTGTCCTAAGTATGTTACTTCCCTATGGTTAAAAGTATTACCTATATTTTAGGGCACTACAAAGTTGAAATGAAATATCTCAAATGAGAAAATTATATTTGAAAATGTTAAAAATATATAAGGGATTAACATTAGAGAATATCATTTATTTTACTTCTAAAACATCCCCATATATTAAAACTTTTAGAAGATCAAATATAGTTCTACTTTTCAAAATACATACCACTTCTCTCTGGTAAGAATATGAATTTTATATGAAACTCTCTAAAAGAATATGTTATGTTGATTTTTTAAATATGTCTGGCAAACATCTCTGCTTTTCTTGAATTGGTCTTCCAGGAGAAACAAAACATGTTGTTTCTCAAAAAGAAGCCTAATGAAATAATAACAAATCGAGTCAATAAGACAAACTCCACTTATAAATTTGCTTTTTGATGAGTCTTTATGGGAAATTATTTCTAGGGAGAAACATAAAAAAATGATTGATGAAAGCAATTGAGGAAATATACTGTTTAAAATCTTGAAGTTCAAACAAGAGTTGACTGAATCTTTTTACACTTTTCTAATAGTGATGTCACAAAGACCAAGGCACAGTGAATGCTGAAAAATGTCTCTTACTCTGTAACTCTAATTATACAAGGTTTCACTTAGAAACAAAGGAGGTCAGCAGGGGATATAGCTGACTAATAAATGTGGATGCTATTAAAGCAGACTGTACAAAGTTTTGCACCCTAATAATTTTTGAAAACTATTTGCTGGCTAATTATGATGAATCCAAAAGAAAATGTGGCAACTAGTGCTTTAAATTCAATTTATGGGTGATTAGGGCATTGAGAAGGTAAGATAATAGCTCCCTTAATAGGAGAGTTTTAAGCTCAAAATTACTTTCTGAATGCTTGAAGAAAAACATTTTGAGATCTGAAGAACCCTGCAGTGATTATTAAACCTCTGAATAACATTCTCTATTCTGTAATAATTAAACAAAGTAAAAGTTCTTCATCCATTCAAATTCATGCCTTCCATCTAGACCAGCCAACACACCACACTGTCACATCTTCACGCTCATCTTCTTAAGAACTCCAGTAATCTAAAACCCACTTTCTCCTACTGGGCACAGTCTTTCCTGCTTACTAGTTCTTCAATAATTTAGAGTCTGATTATCATCCTCATTATTTCCTCTTATCTTTTATTTATTTCTATTATCTTCAATTTTTATGCTACCAACTCCATATTTCTCCAACCTCTTGACCACAGACATACATTTCAATCAAATTGTCACCACACTTCTGTCGAAGATCCACTAAATGAAGCAAGGGTAATATACAAAATGTTGATGGGTAGGGCCAAATAGCAATCCAGGTCCTTATGATTATACAAGAAGAGATACTGACATATGTAACGGCAGCAAGATAAAAGCCCTGGCCTAGAAGAGAATCACAATGACATAATGACTAGCATAGGAAGTACTTCATCAGGAAGGAAATCTGGATAAGTGCAAGATCCTTGTGGCATATTTGGGAAACCTGGCTACATATAAGTATCCAAGAATAGAATGGGTCTTATTACTCCTTCTGTGTCTATTTCTATGTCCTGCAATGATCACAAATTACTGAAGATGTCATTTATGGTTTGTATCTAGTTTTCCCCTGAAAGCTCATGTGCTCAGAGATGGGGATTTTCAGAGGAGGCTGGATCTGGAGTGTTTAATGTTTAAGGATGTGACGCTGGCTGGGGTTTATTCACGGTGTGATAGTAGGATTAAGGGTGCCCCACCCTGGTTGGGAGTGCCAGCTGTCCTGAGGGCCAGTAGCCTGGATAGAATATAAGGGACAGAAAGAAGGCTGCTGTTGTCCATTGCTGCTAGTTGCTTGCTCCTTCTTTGCTACTTTGTTCCTTTGCTGCTTTCCACAACCCCCCCATGAACTGTTTCTCTTCTGCTGTGTCCCTTTGCCATGACACCTGCCCTGGAGCCAGTTGGCTATAAACTAAAACCTCTACAAACCATGAATTGCAATAAGCCTTTTCTATTTTAGCTTTGGGTGTCAGGTATATTATCTCAGCAATGAGAAAAATAACTAAGACAACACCCATGGTGTTTGCAAGGGTCATATCTCTTTCAGATGATTCTCTCAGCTTTTATGTCTTAGGTCATTGATCTGTTTCTTTGAGGATGGAATATCAGAAAGTGTGGTCCAAGAGAGAGGTAATAAACATGGCTGTGCCTAAAAATAAGAAAGTAGAATAAGAAAGTTAAATGGCATGTAGCCTGTTGTATTGTGTTTTTTTCCACTTTGGTATTGTTTTAATCCTCCAGTATCTAGAGTATGTACTGTGTATATGTGTATGGGTATGTGTGTATGAATGCACATGTATATATTTTTATTGCCATATGCAACACTAGAATATCTGTGGATTAGTGTCCATTAGTATATACTCTATTTTTTTGACATGAACATACACACCAGACGCTCTCTCACCAGTCTTTGATTCCTTAAGCATCAGCTTTAGGTAACATCATGAAAATTCATAACTGCTACTGGAAGAAGAAATGATAGCTTGAAGATATAATTATGTAAATAGCCTACAGTTGATGTGACTGTGGCTAGTAGGACTTCAGCTTGCTGGTTGGATGAGTGGTGGACAAATGTTTTCAGATACAAACATAAATGGCCTCCTACTCTCATTGTATAATCTAATATGGGATTTGCTTTAATAATACTATTGAGAAGCAAAGTTGTACAGTTCCATTCCAAGACCAGGCCTCAAAAGTCCTTAAATATAATGCTTGGACCTCTACCATTGCCAAGGAAGGGCATGTTTGGCTTACCTCCTTCTAGTTCCAGGGGCAGAAGGAGAGATATATGGAGCTAAGATAAGCATAGAACATGAATAAGAAAGCAGTGACCAGTCATGTTTGGTGTAAATTACCTGATTGCTACAGATGTGAGAAATACATGCTAGCACGGTGCTGCTATGATACATTCTCCCAAAGCCTCATTGTGTTGAAGGCTCGGTTGCTGACAGGTGTTGGGGAAAGTGATTGGATCATGAGAATCCTAACTTAATCAGCAGAGTAACCAGTGAAGAAATCATAATTTGATGGCATTACTAGAAGGTGACAGGAATAGGAGAGGGAGCCTAGTTGGATGGAGTACGTCATAGGAACGTGACCTTGAGGATTATGTCTTGTCTGCAGATTCATCCCCTTGGGCTGTTTTCCTGTCTCTGACTTTCTTCTGGAGGCTGGAAGGGAGCAACTTTACCTCCCATACTCTCTGTCCTAAGGTTTGGCCTCACCTCAGATCCACAGGAAAAAAAAAAACCCTGACTGTAAACTGAAACTTCAGGGATCATAAATCAAAATAAACTTTTGTTCCCTTAAATTGGCTTTCTCAGGTATTTTATCATAGCAACAAAAAACTAATACACATGTTTACTGCATTAAGGTGCCCAGGTCTGCAGAGATCTGTTACGCAGTACATCGCAATTTATGCAGGCAGTATAAGGACATTTTTATTCCATTTTTATTCATTTATTTTTCCAATAGTACATCAACTTCCTTCTTAAGCCTCATTTTCTATTCACACCCCTATAACCTTAAATGTAATCATGTTCTGCATTTTATAACTTAATTTTATTCTTTGTCTCTTTTTAACTATATTTTATAAAATGTTAATGGAAACCCAGGAATGAAGTACCATCTTAGTCCATTTAAAATGTTATAAGAAAATACCATAAATTTAACTTAAAATGATCTAAATTTCTTTGGCTCATAAACAATAGAAATTTATTTCTCATGGATTCAGAGGCTAAGAAATCTAAGATCTAGATGCTAATATATTGATTGTCTAGTTAAAAGTCACTCTTTTGGTTGATAGACAACACCTTTGAACTGTCCCCCATATGTCAGAAGGTGAAAACTAGCTCAGTAGGGTCTTTTATACAAGGGTACTAATCCCGATCACTTTTCAAAAGCCGCTGACCCTAATACCGTATACTTGGAGGTTAATATTTCAACATATGCCTATCAGGGGACACAAGCATTCAGATTATGCCAAGTGTTATATGGTTAAACAGAAAAAGGAAAGAAATAAAGAATCTTCACTAAAATTCAAAACTAAATTTTATTGCTTTCTAGCATTAAAATGATTTTAGTACTGGGCTGCAGCTCAGTGGTATAGACTGACCTAGCATGCTCAAGGACATGGGTTAGATCTCCAGCAGGACAAAAACAAAAGCAGCCTACAGAAGTTTCATATTTAGCCATGAGTTGAATTATATACCTCCACATGTTATTTGCTGGCCTCCTATTCCTATGACTTCAGAATATGACCTTATTTGAAAATAGCGTAACTGTGAATGTAATTAGTAAAATTAGGATATGATTATCTTGGAGTAGCAATAATTTCTAAGTTAGTGACAAATATCTGTGTATGCAGAGGAAACTTGGAGACAGACATGTGCATAGGGAGAATGTAACATAAAAACTGAAGTTACCCTTCCCCAAGTCAAAGAATTACCGAAAACCAGGAAAGAGGGCTGGAAGCGATCCCTTTCTCACAGAGGGATCATTGCCCTTCTAACACCTTGATTTGAGCTTTCTGGCCTCTAGGAATGTGAAACAAATTTTTTGCACTCTAAGCTAACAGCTTGGGAAAACTTGTTAGAGCAGCCCTAGCAAAATAACCCAGATGCTACCGCACATACTAATCTTTAGGAAAGGTGTGCAGAACTCCCTGAGCTTACTTGATGAGCTACTGATCCCCTCACATAAGCTCTTTTATGAATATCTTAAGATCATGCTGAGACAAATTCTAAATTATGCAAAGTCTGCATACAATGTAGGTTTCTTTTCCATGATTTCCTACCAAATATTTGCTTGGTGGTGCATATAATTCCTTAAGAAGAAATTTTGGGGGGTGATTTTTAACAAAATCTAAAATCAAGACTAAAGAATGCAATAGGTAAGGATGAAGCATTCCCCCAGCATTCTTTAAATACTGAGTATTTTATCCTTCTACCTTTTATGAAAAAAAAATATAGCACAAAGCCTGGGGACACAGGCCTGAAATCCTTGTACTCTGAAAATGTGAAGCAAGAAAATCAAATGTTAGAGCTCAGTCTGTGCAAAATAGTAACTTAGCAAGACTTTGTTCAAAATTTAAAAATAATAATAATCAAAAGAAAGCTGATTGTGTAGCTCAGTATAAAGCCCTGGGTTCAGTTTCTGCCATCAAAATAAAAAGATAGCTTTAATTATGTCTACTGCCTTTAAAATATAAATCTACAGTCCAAAGTCTCTCATAGAATTTTTTTCTCATATCACCCTCAGAAAAAAAAATCATCTTTTATTTGAACAAAAATTTTTGCCATTATTTCTCATTGATGGTTGGGGCACATAGCTGGTTAGGAGAGAGAAAATATATATGACTCTTGGCTTTTCATAAAGGAATATTTTATTAATTCCACCACTTTACTTGGCTAATAATGAACTTACAATAAAGGGTGGCATAAAGTCCCCTAAAGTGTATTTGTCTTTTCTTCATCATCATCAAACACAAAGCCTGCACTGATAGGCTTGACTCAGAATTTATACTGTCCTGTGAGATGAGGGTGTTGTAATCCAGGTATAACAGGTGATCAATAATCATTTTAAGTGCTTATCTAACGCACATTATTTGTAGAACATTAATACATTTTTCTTGAATAAGTGATATTTGGGGTTAATGTACATTTAATGCCTTAATAGTAAATTGTCCATGAGAATGAGTCTCAAGGGCTTACATGGCTTCTTCTCATATCTTCCTCTATACCAGAAGCACAAGTCCTACTACTGAGGAGGCACCCAATAATTTATTGCAAAGCTTGTTTCAAAGTCTTGCATATTTTCTTTGGAGAATTTCTCATTTGTAATTTAGGAAAAACTATGTCTAGAGGCAAGGTGAAATAGTTTTTAAAGTGTTTAAAATAAACTGTAGCGTGTTCCTATGGAAAGACAGATTCCAGGTTAGTAATACATAGGAGGCAGTCCTGACATGGGGCAGACTGAACATTTTAACCTGTGAGACTTTAACTTGTTATCTGCAAAAAGAGAGAACTGGACAAGATAATTGTGAGCTGTAAATTATTACAGCTTGCACACAGATGGAACCTGTACTGAAATCTGAGACATTTGTTAGTATAACCAGCAAGAGGTCATACTAGCCTAGGAAGCATGCATTATGTGAGGGAGGCATAGACTCTTTACAGAGAACGTTTGAATATGGAACTTCTGGGAAAAGACAGTTGTTGGATAGTGGGCTGTCTGTTCCCAGCTCAGTTGAATTATTTTCAATATTCCACGAGAGGCAGCAGGCAGAATTGCAGTGTCTTTAAAATGACTGCCATAATTCCTTCAAACTAGGAAACATTCTTTATCACCTACACCATCAATAAATAAGTTTTACAGAAAACAATATAGAAAGATGTTGTATATTAAATTTACATATCCATGTAATATACAGCTTGATTTCTGAAGCCATGAAAAATGAAGGAAACTTATGACTTAGACTGAATGACTTAAAACATCTGAGACACAGGGCATGGGCTGTGTTATGCCACTATCCAAAATCCTGTCAAGTATTTATCATCTGTTCTCTCACTTAAACGCCGTGGTGACAGAGATCTTTGCTATCTTGTTCACTGTTTTATTTTCCCATCGTATTCATTGTTTGATCTCTAGTAACTTGAACAGTGCTTGGCTCAGAGAAGAGTTTCAACACACTCTGGTTTAATTTAATAAATTAACAATGATATGTTTGTCACGGATTTGGAGGGAGGCCCTTATGCCTCATTTTTTAAACAGAAAACAGTTTATGGCCCCTGAGCAGTACCGACTGAAGGAAACCTGGTATTGCTCTGGCAGCTAAAAACTTCCCGGTTTTGAGAGTTCACACAATAAACTGTGTTATTGTGAATGGTGCCCATAGTATACCAATAATATGTGCTTTCATCTCACAGAGTTTTATAGAGAAAGCAACGGCAACACAATTTATGAGCACATGTAAATCCCCATAACACAGGCCACAAAAGTGAATTGGAATTCCTGCAGTGTTCAAATACATATAGCAAGTCAGTGACACTTGAGTTGACTGTAAATTCAATCCTCAAGAAAACAGGTTAAAATTCTAGTATTTCATGTATTCAACAAACATTTACTTACTGGAAGTCCCTTATGTATCATGCTAGCTGCTGAGATTGCCAAATGAACAAGATACCATTTCTGCTTACCTTATTCTACTCTATTTAATTATAAGCATTTTTTTAAAACAGAAAGACAGGGTCATTCTCTTTTTATCTTTGCGGAAATCAAAAGTGAAGAATAATTGGCCATTTTGTTTCTCAAAGAATATGTATACGGTTTTAAATTCCTGCCAAAAATTGAGTCCCTAAATTTAAATCCATCATGGATAAGAACACTGTTCAGTGAACCTAACGCCATCATGAAAGCAAAGTGCTAACACTGTATGCTACTACAAAACACAAGCATATTTTAATGAAAACATTTTCAAATGTTCATTTTCAAAAACAATCCATAACTTTTGAGGCAAACATTTTTCAAAAAGGGAGTGGTAGATTTGGGGTATGGTTCTGTTGTCTCTAAAGTTCCATGTGTTGATCCAAAGCCAAGGGACAGTGCTAAGGGATGGTGTAGAACCTTTGGGAAGTAGCCAAGTCATTGACAGTGTAGTCTCAAAAAGGATTAAAGTGTTTTCTCATGGGACTCTGGCTAGTGGTTTTGAAGGGATTAGTATAAAAGTAGCAGGGCTGTCCCCACCCAGCTCTGTCCACTTGCTGGTTCAAGACGTAAACCTTCCTCCACACCTGCTCTACCTTCTGCTATCCGGCTCCTGCCACAGTTGATTCTATGCTGCTTGTTTTTAACTCCAAAACTTTGAGCAAAACAAACCCCTTCGCTTTTCAATGTTAAGTAGCCACAAGTATCTTTGTAATAGTGATTAAAAGTTGTTCAGTAAAGGGAACTTGAGACAAATATTTAGGTAGTCATCAGAAACAAGGAAACACATTGAAATAATATAGTGTTTGAAAGATTCCATGGCACCACCATTGTATAGAACCAATCTAGGTTGTGTGAGAAAAAGCAAGATAAATTTGAGAAGGCAAGGTAATGCAAATATTAATCTCTACTAATAGTTAGCTTGATTTTTAAAAATCTGATGCTCTATTCAAAATCTACTTCGACTTCAAAAGACAAAGTCTACAGTACAGTTTTGTTTCTAAGTAGAACACAAGAGAAATGGCAGTGCTCTAGGATTTTTACTTAATTGATAAGATTCCATTCTGGACTAAAAAATATGTATTTCTATCTGCACTGAGTAAAGGAAAATGCTGTAAAAATAAACAAATCAATATTACTTTAAATGTTAAAAGTAGAGATGAGATGCATGAAACAGGACATACTTGGCTAAAACCTAGGAAATATATATGGTTGGTGCATTTGTTACAGAGAGTCTTTGGAATAGTAATCTCTCATAGATACCCTTACCTGGGAATCACTAAGGAAAAAAGAATGATACTGAAAAGTAATTAAATAAAGGGAATTTTCTCCTATTTTGAATAATTTACTCACATCTATCATTGTCTCTCCTCTGTATTAGTTTTTTTTTATTTTAATTAAAGAGAAAACAAAACAAAACAGATAAAAGGGTAGCAACAATACAAAATTCCAAGGAAAAAAAGAAAAGAACAAAAACCACTAAGAAATCATTACTTGACAAGTTACATACTGTCATCTTGGAAATAGTTGTTCAAGTTACAAAGTCAAAACATACAAAGTAGACATTCAAACAATGAGACTGTTAATAGTTCTGCTCCACTATCTAACAAACACAGTAATATGGTCATTCATCTGACACACTTAAACATACATGCAATTATATCCTTTAGAGCACTTTCTTTTCCTCTCATTTTTACAGTAGCGATTACACATTTTGGGTTTTATTACTCCTACAGTACTTGTTACTTTTTACACTAGAGACACAATGCAATATTTATAAATATGATTCTTATTTATATCACTAATGAGGATAGTTTCAAGTTGTCTCCATTTACCTATGAAGGCCTCAAGATCATCCTTCTTCATAGCTGAGTAATACTCCATTTTACAAAAATACCACATCTTTTTCATCCACTCTGTGGTTGATGGGCATCTTGGTTGTTTCCGAGATTTAGCTAGTACAAATTGTGTTGCTATGAACATGGGTGAACATATATTACTGTGATATGACCTTTTCAGTTTTTCTGGGAAAATACCTAGGAGGGGAATAGCTGGGTTGAATGGAGCTTCCAGTCCTAGTCTTCTGAGAATTCTCCATACTGATTAACCTTATAAAGGCCATCTATGACAAACCAACAGCCAATATTATATTAAATGGACAAAAACTGAAAGTTTTCACTTTAAAATCAGGAACAAGATAAGGATGTCCACTGTCACCACTGCTTTTCAATATCGTTCTGGAAACACTAGCCAGGGAAATCAGACAAGAGAGAGAAATAAAAAGGAATAAATATAGGAAAAGAAGAAGTTAAATTATCATTATTTGCAGATGACATGATACTCTATATAGAAGACCCAAAAAAACTCCATTAAAAGACTGCTAGAGATAATAAACAAATTCAGCAGTGTAGCTGGCTACAAAGTCAACACGCAAAAATCAATAGCATTCCTGTACACAAACAAGAACCTCACCAAGAGAGAAATTATGGAAATATAACCCTTCACAATAACATCTAAAAAAATGAAGTACTTAGGAATCAACCTAACTAAAAATGTAAAAGGCCTATTATACTGAAAATTATACTATGCTAAAAAAGGAGATTGTAGAGGATGTTAGAAAATGGAAGGATATTCCTTTGCTCTTGGCTAGGAAGAACCAACATTGTGAAAATGTCCATATTCCCAAAACTGTTATACAGATTTAACACAATCCCAATCAAAATACCATTGACATACCTCACAGATCTAGAGAAAACACTCCTAAAATTCATTTGGAAACAGAAGAAATCTAGACTAGCAAAGGCAATTCTGGGCAATAAAGGTAAGGCAGGAGGCATCTCAATTCCTGACTTGTATTAGGTTTTATTACTAAATAGAAAATTGCTTAATAAGAGTTTAGATTCTTAAGGATGATTCTTTTTTTTTTCTTTTAATACCATGCATTGCACTCACGACCTTGCACTTGCCAGGCAGGCACTTGTGCTGTTGAGCTAAATCCCTGGCCCTTATTGATGGTCCATAATAATAATTCTTAGTTAGCAAATAATTTATATATATATTTCAATAAAATCTGAATAATCACTTATTTTATTACTCCTGAAGGTGGGAAAAGGGAGTAGGGTAGGAGACAGAAGAAAACTACTGCTCTCTACCACAAATTTCTTCTCTCTATAATAGAAAATTTGGGGCCACATTATTAAAATATTATAAGTACATAAATAAATTTCATGCCTTCTACCTTCCTATGCCAAGAGCATGGATCATCCTTATTTACTCAAGTATTTGTAATTTATATTAGACACCCCACAGAACCCTCTCATTTCTTCCCCTCATGGAGAATATAATGAAAAGTAGGTCATCTGCACCCTGGCAAATAGGGCCCAAACCAAAATCCAGTCATGTAAGCAACCTTGTCTTAGACCTCCAGTCTCCATACCTGGAAGAAATAAATTTATGTTATGTATAAGCCACCAAGTGTTTGAGTCTGTATAATACCTTCAACTGACTACAAAAAAATATGATATAAATCTTTAAAGAAAGTGGCTATAGAGTAATCAATCCCTAAGTTAAATACATATAAGAGATACAAGTATATCATTAATATTAATCACTTCTAAAATATAATCATTTTATTGGATAAAATTATCTATGACATAGGACTGAAAAATTCAATGCTTAAAAATTAAAATATGTATTTTTCATCTAACATTTATTGAACACCTACTATACATCAAGAATTGTTTTAATCCTTAGGAGAAAATTTAGATCATAAATAGCATCTATTTTATCAGTTTTATCATATTAAAATCAGTTCTGACATAGGAAAGCTTCAATTAGCAGTATTTATACTTATGTTGTCTAGTATTCAATGTATGACTATTTTGTCGCATTCACTATTCCAGGTCCTGGAGATACTTCAGGGAAAGTAACTAACATTCACCAATAGTTACAGGCAAAAACACAAGTGCACAAATAAGTATAAAAATAAGTCCAGATTATGATAGATACTGTAAAGAAAAATTACAGTAGAATAAAATGATAGATTGTAGTGGATAGTTGCTATTTTAGATAACATTATCCAGGAAGATTTCTTTGAATGTACAATATCTAAGCCAAATAAAATTAAACAAAGACAAACTGAACAGAAAAATCTAAGGAAAGGCTGTTCCAGGTAAAGTTAACACCAGATACAAAAGCTCAAATGTGATTATATATTTGATAGATTCAAGAGTATATGGACTAGTATGTCTTTCCGGGAGATAATATGCATCAAAATCATGTGGACCATTTATTAGGGGCCATGACAAGATTTCACATTTTTACCAAACACTGTGGTACATGTCTACAATCCCATCACTTAGGAAGCAGAAGCAGGAGTATCAGCTCGAGTTCAAGTTCAACCTGGGTTACATAGTGGGTTCAAAGCTAGCCTAGACTGCATAGCAATACTCTGTCCCCAAAAAAAAAAAATTATATATATATATATATATATATATATCTACTGTATTATTCTACTGTAATTTTTCTTTACAGTTTAAAGAAAGTCTTTGGAGGGTTTTTTATATAAAGATGTAGGAAGAGGATGAGTCCATTATTTTTGTTATTAATGCATATTTTTATTTTGCCTGGCAAAGCTATACAATATGGAACCAATCAATCTACCTTCTTAGATTTTTCTCAACTACCTTCTCTATATGTCCTAATTCTATAAGAATAGATCCCATCATCACTTCCTTTTACACTGTCACTCTCTATGAAAATCTCTTCATCTTTTGAGGCTTCCACAGTTTAAATGCCACAGACGTTTCCCATTGAAGTAATTTCTCTACCAGCAAATTCCTACATCCTCATCTCTCCATGAGATACTATTTCTATGACATTTCCTAGACATCTTGCTATTAACTCAACTGTCTTTCCTCAGTCAAATAAATGAAAAGGTCTATAAAAGCAGGGAACTGTTAATGGTGAGATTTTCACATCATAAATATATTAAATTAGTTTCATTCATGTATAAATATTTTAGTGTAGGGCAAACACTTTTTCTTTCAATGCAGATTTATTGATTAGAGTTCTGTATAATGGTCCCTTCTAAATCACCCTTCTAATGCTTTGCATATTAAGCCGAATTCAGTACTTTGATATTTAACAGAAACTTAAATCTCTTTATAAATGTAAGGGTATTATACGTTTTGTCTTTTAGCCTCCTCCAGAACTTTGCTGCTCAAAGAATAATCCATGGATCAGCATCCACATCTTCATATCTTACAACTCACTGAAAATACAAGATCTGGCTCTATTCCAGATTAATTTAATATGAGTGTGTACTCTAATAAAATCCCCAGGTGACACCTGTAAACATTAAACTTGTATAATCAATGGTTAGGCACATATGTAATTCAACCACAATTACTTTTTACAAATCACCTTTATGAAGTTCCTTCAAAATATTAAGCTTAGTTTGCATAAAAACTGCATTCCTGCTTGCCCTCTCTTTTATGCCTTCATATTTCATTGGCTTATGTATGTGCAGAAAAGTATTAACATAGCAGGCCTGAGATTGTTTTCTTTAGAAAAGGCTGCTTCCAAAGTTGGCCCTGGCTAGTGTCAGAGAACTCCACAGGTAAACAGTTCTCTACACTGGCATAAAGGCTTTAGAGGATCAAAGTGGTTCACTGTACCCAAACTGTTTATTCTACAAAGTTATGATAAATACCTGCTCACTTCTTGCAGTCTAGAATGTTGGTATGTGCCAGGCAGAGTGTGCCTACGTGACGGACCCTCAGTAAAATTCCCAGGCTCCTAAGCACATGTGAGCTCCCTGGCAGACAACACCTCACACAGGTTGTCACGATCAGTTACTAGAGAAATGAACTGCATCCTGTGAATCACTGGGAGGCTACTCGCAGGGTCCTGTGCCAGCTTTTTCTGTAACTTGCTTTGTTTGCCTTTGTAATAAATCTCGGATATGATTACACCTGTCTGTTGAGTCTTCCTAGCATATCACTGGTCTTGGGAATAATCTTAGGCACCCAAAATACAATGCAATTCAAAAATATTTTTTAAAACAAATCCAACTGGTTTTGAACATATTCAACTGATTTTGCTGAACATACAAGTCAATTATTGTGAGGAAAAGTATATGAATATTCAAGAGTCACCATATCAACTAGCACAACCCAGCCACAAATCAGCATACTTACAATAAAACAAGATAATGTTGGTTAATTCAATAAAGAAATAGTTTCCCTTAAAATATAGTGCATGTTTAAGATACATGTGTATCCCTCACAGAATATAATACTATGTCCTATTTGTCATAAGCTTTCAGGGAATATTTATTGAAGAATTGTTTAAACATTTAAATATGTGCTTGAATTATATTTTAAGTAAGGTAAAAGATTCACTAACGTAATTTTAATGGAAGGAAATATAAATTATATACACAGCTAAATTCATATTAGAACTATATTTTATAATATAGGACCTACAGTTTAAAATATACTTTTAAAAGAGAAGAACATAATATGTTACTAGTTTTTCATTATCAATTTAATATGGAAACATTATGGGGCTTTCTACATTTTAGTATATATGAAAACATTTACTTTGTTTTTATTATTGGGCCTTTGACTGTCTTTTTCAGGTCTTATGGTCTTTATTCTGGTTCACTAAAGCCCTGACAGGCAGTGAAAATCCACAGTGATATTCCGACTACCATACAATTGTGACATTCCCCAAAGCCATCAACGTTCTTAACTTGTCAACAGATTCTCAGTTCAATGTTATATTGATATGATAGCTGAACCTGTAAACGAAGTACCGCAGGAAGATACGATCCTTCCACACTTGTTTGAAGGGCTTTGCCGTCTGGACAAGTAAATAACTGCATTTAGAAACTATTATTGTGGCTTACTGTAATAGTCAAGAACAATTGTTAAAATGATGATTTACCATAATCTAAGTAAAATTGCTTCACTTTACTGCTTACATGTTTTCCCACAGCTTTTGGGTACCAAGAGGAAGATAGCTTTATAAATATACACTTAAAGTGGTCTCTGATGCACATGTGCTAAAAATCATTTCATTATCATTCTTCCTAAATTAGGACCCTTTGAATATCTAGACATCTGGTATCAACCTAGCCTACGTGATCATAATTATATCTGAAGCTCCCAATTGCTGCTCAGCTTCAAATTGTACTGGGCTACCACAAGTAACCCTGTGAATTTCAGTGCAACTTTCTACGTTTTCTAGTCCAGAATGTCATCTTTTTATCATATATAAAGTGTTGCATAAAATTATCTTACTAAAGACATTTAAAACAAATATCGACAAGAAAAGTAATTATAAAAAATGCTTATAGATTCTATTAAAGTTAACTACAGCTATGTCTTCCTTTAGGACTTTTCTTCTTGAACTTAATCATAAACATTAAAAAAAATTAGCATGATGAAATAACTTGATGTTTTTATACTTTAAAGGGAATAAAAATATTTCCTGTAATTCTAAGAATCTATGAAAATTTTATATGAGTCATTTTCACACAGAGATTAAAACTTTAGGAAAAATGATTAACACATCACATGGTACTACATAAATATATAAAATTTTTATATTTATATGCTTCAGTTAAAGATAAATTTTAAATTTTAAAAATTAAAGTACTTATACTGTAAAAATCTTTTACTAAGTTGTAAAAGCTATCACATACGGATGCAGACATAGGAGTTTGATGCTTTTGTATTTTGATAAAATAAATGAAGATATTTAATAACAGAACATTCTATCATATACTAATTTTTATGCTTTATGATTTACCTTTCAATTCTTAATTTGAAGTCCACAGATAAGTATATTTCACAACTTGTTGAATTTAATCATGTGTGTTTTCTATTTACTAATCTCCAAAAATAGTCCTGAAAATGTAGAACATTTTAGTATATAATTCTCATTTTCTTTTAAACATGTTTTTCCAAAATTCCTGTAAGTCTGTTAGATGATCACTATACAATATTCATTTTTAAAATATGAAAATTGGAGGTGAGAAAATTATATGACTCCTACAGAAGTTTAATAAAATGAGTAAAAAATTCATATTAAAGTTACTGTGCAATGTGATTTAAAGATACTATCCACACTTTAGATTATCAATTCTAGAATGAAATAGCAGGTATAAATTTCTAATTATGATTTTATATATTAAAAATTTTAGATGTTGAGTGTTTGGAAAAATCAACAGTGAGTCAGATGCATCAATCAACAAGGTTAAAACAGTCAGAAATTTTTCCACCACAGAAATAAAACAAAAGGTCAGTAACAATTCTTTTAAAAATACAGTAAATCTAATACCTGAAAGAAAAAAAAAAAACACAGTGAGCTGTGCTTCACTCTAAATTGCAGCCTCTGAGAACTAAACAATAAGTCACCTTCTTTTTATTTTATTTTGTGATTTCTTTAAATGTCTACTAACTAATCTTGATGTTTCCCTTCAGAAGTAGTATTTTATATCTTTATGAACATTGTAAAGGCACTTTTTCTATCAAAATAATTCCCTAGTAAAGAGAATGATGTGATTTGGTCTGTGATTTGGGCCAATGTTGAGTAAATTTTCCTCCCTTTTGATTTAAACTAGGTTTAACATTGTGTACTTTACCATCTGAATAGGAAGTCTAGAGAACATATATGAAGAGAACATATGAAAAAAGGAATATTGAAAATCATTATTTATGAAGACTTACTTCACATAAAGTGGAAAAAATTGAGCTTTGAGGCAAAGATAAATTTTAAATATTAGCATAATACTACACATGAACATAAAATTTTACCTAGTATGTAATGGTTTTTGTGAGGTCACAGAAAAAATGAACACTGGACTTTAGAAAGGCATGGCTTAAGAAAGTTGTTCAGGTTTCATGCCCTGGCACCATCAGAGCTGTCCCTTTCATTCTCATCTTAGCTTGTTTTATTTTTCATGACAGCTTAAATTTCTCTTGTTGCTAAGAGCTGTCTTCTGCCAGTTAGGGTACTGATATAAACAACCTCCTGACTCAATTTTCACATATTAGCAAAGAACTAAAGAAAGTTCTTCCTCTGTCTGCTAATAGCTCTAAAGTTCCCAGAGAAGGGGTAAGTCTGACTTCACTTGGGTTAGCAGCCTCCTCAACTCAAGAAGCAAGGATTATGAGAAAACTTTCAGGTTTTTTCTTGACCACAATTTTGCTCAACAGAGAAACATGCCGGCAATCAAAACAATACAAATGAGTACAAAAACAAGCAAAATTTTTTACAGTTACTTCCTGTAATGTCCTTTATTTCCATGCATGTTGACCCAAATGACAGGATTTCATCTCTTGCTATTGCGGAAAATATTTAGAAGTCTACTCTTCAATCAATAGACATTTCTGTGAATTCCATATCTTGTGTCTTATGAACACGGCACGAAATACAAATGGCACTTCTCACTCATGTGTAGAAGATAATGAATATGACCACATACAAATATAATAATAGTCACTAGAGGCTAGAAAGGTATCTGGGGAAAGATAAAGTGTAGATATTGGGTACTAAAATACAGAGAGCAAGAATAAGTTCTAATGTTTTATATTGTATATTAGGACACTATAGATTATGGCCATTTAAATAGCCATTTTGAAATAACCACAGGAAAAGAATATGAATACTCCCAATACATACTTAAAGAGATAGGAGTGATAATTTCTTTGATCTGATTATTACAGCTTCTACCCTCATATTAGAACACAATACTATGCCTTATAAATAAATAGAAATATTGTATGTCATTTAAAGAATAGAATTCCCTTTGAATGACCCTTACAAACAAATGTCCAGGCTTATTTGCAGTAGTAATTAGAAATAAAAATGTACAACTACCTATAAGAAAAATTAAAATATAGGAATAAGTGCTTGCTTTATCACCATGTAAATGCTTGAGTCTCCTTTTTTACATGAAAAATAAGATACACAATTATCTTCTAAAAGGAGTTCTTCTGAGATTAAAATAGAAAGTGTCTGTTATGATTTGTGTCTGGATGTCCTCCCAAAGCCTCATGTGGTCATGGGGGACAGGCTTTTCAAAGACAGCTTGTTAAACTTGGATGTCTTGTTTTCATGCCCTCACCTCAGGAAACAGAGTTACAGTGCTTCCAGCTAAACTTGCCAGGGATCCAGGACCCTCACTTTGTAAACATCCTCAGCCTATATAAGATGGGGGGAGGTAGAGAATGAGAGGATATGAGTGCTACACCTGCCCTAGGCAGGTAGTCTGCATACAATATAAGAGCGGCAAAGAGGCTTGCTCCCCATCTTTTTCTCTGGTTGCTTTTGCTGTCTTCTGCCACATTGAATGGTTAGCTCTCTGCTGTGTGCTACCTTGCCTTGGAACCAGCTGATTAGGGACTGAAGCTTCCACAAACTGTGAACTTTTCCTCCTTTAACTTTGGGTGTCAGATATTTTATCTCAGCAACAAGGGAGAATTAGCTGAGATAGTATCTTTAAAAGATTTTTAAATACACAACCTTTCCAAACTTGGTTAGTCTACATTCAGTTTGTAAAATATCATGTGTGAGAAAGATAATGTACTTGTCTTCCTGTATCTGGGTATTTCAATTAGCATATTGTATTTTGCTGGGATTTACAGAACTATAATTTTTAGGGGTTTTTAGGCTAAATCATAATCGTGTGTGTGTGTGTGTGTGTGTGTGACATTTTTCTCTATCTTCTTATCTGTTAATGGGAGCCTAGGGTGAATCCATGTATAACTAAGCTATTGTGAATAGTGATGTGGTTGAATAAAGGAAAGTTGACTTGAAAAGTACATACTGCATGTGTGCATGGAAATATCACACTGAACTTCTTTAATATATATATATATATATATATATATATATAATAAAACTATACCAAATTTTAAAAATTTAAATGGTCATAATTAGTATTCTTTTTGAAATGATTCAGCTAAATATCTATCTCAAATATTATTTTCAAAATGATATGCCTTTGGGTTTACTTTGTTAATAATAATGATAGCAATTATTTTGTCATTATGGATCATATTGGCCTATATGTATATTAGTTATATTAGTTCCTAACAACATAGTTGAATACATATGTGTGCCCAAAGCAATAATTTAACAGAAAAACTAAATAAGAATAAAATTGTTATTATAATTTCCTACTGATACATTGCTTCTACCCATGTTTACAGTTAGAAGAGTGCATTTAGAAGTAATCTAGTGTTACAGTTTCTCTCCAGAGACTATTGTCTAGGACCAGTGACTGTACTGAAATAATTACTTTTGGGTTACCCTCTATTTTCTACGTTAGCTGCTGTCAGAGAAAGTGAAGGATCTTTGCCTTCAAGTCAATGAGTTAAACAAAACTTCCCACATTTTAGTACTGAATTATTAAAATATGATTTCTTTACTTCTCAAATACTGTACATGAGTAAATGTTCTAAAACTTTCTAATATTTACAAATCTAGGTCAATATTATCAGAGTTTCTGATACATTATCCAATTCATTTCCTCAACTCACACAACTTGTACATGTGGCAAAAAAATTCCTGAAGTTAATTTGTGAAGATGAACAGTTTTTGTAAGTGCATAATGACTAGTCATATACCAATTATCTAAACAATTGTCCCCAGTCACAAAAGCACAAGATTGATATGGAGATTCATTAGAACAATGAGCTCCGTTCATTGTTTGCTCCTTTATATGAAACTTATCTCTCTCTCTGTCTTGCTCCAGATAGAATTCTGTGGAATCTCTAAGAGGTGGCATAGGCCATCTCTCATATCCAAAACGTTTCTATGCAGCACTTCTCTGATTCACTGAAATCTTTTAGGTAGAGTCACACCCCAGCACTATTTCAGCACTACTAAAACCACTATTTCATCTATACCCCCTCAAATCCAATAGCCAGAGAAGCCAGCTCAACTAAGTGCCAATAACCCCAGGCATAGCTCCACCTCAACAAGATACTATGAAACCTGTTAGACATTTCCAGCTATTGTGACAAACAAACAATAGTAAACAATGGTTTTTTGTGTTAAACCTTGAGAAATTCCAAAGAAATGTTCAGTTACAGGTATCACTAATTTAGTACTCAATGTTCCAGTTATTGTGCTAAATCTTCAGGCTTACTGTTCGCTATCACATTATTGCAATACCATTATTATCTCTTTTTACAGATTTGAAAATTAAAAACTAAAGCTGAAAACACTGAATAAACTGCTCAAGATTACTCCAAATAGGGCTATGCTGATTTCCATACTTAACTATAAAGGCAGAAGTTTTGAAACATCCATCCACATAGGAGTTTTCTGCAGAAAGTCATATGAAACAGATGAACAATACAAAAAACTCTGACTCCAAAGACACCAGATATCAAGCACAAAGGACAATGATAACTCAGGATCAAGATACAAATAAGTTAGGACCCCAGATTGTACCTTCTTACTATTTTCAGAGACTTTCCAGGCCATGGCACAAGAGGGAAAATCCAGATGGAGCTCATTAGCCTCCCTGAGCTGAGGAAGCGGACCTGGGAGGGAGGAAGACCAAAATGGCTAGAGTTCACAAGGCGGACTCCTGGCAAGGAGAGAGCTACACAGGATAGGAATCCCAAAGATCTGGAGCAAACCCCATACAGTGCTCAAAAGAGTTCTAAACTCAAAAGAGTTCCTCGTGTTTGGGAGGAAATTACCCAAATCCAAGGAAGAGCTATCCAAAAGGACTGAAGGAAACATTACTCAAAGAACACACAGGAACAAGAACGGAACCTGTCCCTCAGCCAGAATAAAAATCTTCCCGCAGGACGTTGAGTAGAGTACTCAGAAAGATGTTTTCTCAGTAGTGGTGAAAAATAATTAGTCACAGAATAAACACTGCTCTGGTTCTACCTGATAAATCTCAGAAGCAAGACCTAACAGGATCAAATAATTTTCCAGGTAACTCAGCTATGTCCCAAAATATTCTTAGGAACATAAAACTATACTAGCATATAAAAATGTGAAATTTACAACATCTTTACATAAATAATATATTAAAAATCATCAGAAATACTGTACTGGTCAATAAATATTTTATTATATAAACCTACGACAAAAAAAACTTTTTGCTTCCAGGAAGATGGAGAAGAGCTTTTATCCATTCTTTCTGCTAAGCATAACCAAAAACAGTCAACATTATAAATAAAACAAATATAAGAGGCTTCTGAAAGTTAGGAAAGGGGAAGCAGACTGGCTAGGGAAATAGGGACCCACAGAAGAAACTGGCAGTGAGTTCCTGAGTTTTCTTTTTGCCTCATACATCATAAACTTGGCACTTCAGAAACCAATAACCCAGAAAATGAACACTTATACAAAAGGTTATTTGTTTTAAAACTAAAGTAGATTTATGCTTCTGGCCAATTTATAATACTGAGAATTGAATTTATGCTTCTGTTTAAAATCACATTTTTAAAAAAGGCCAAAAGTAGGAAACCACGACTTTTAAAGACACTGCATACCAAACAAGAAAGACGTCTATATATGCAAACACATATAGCCCCAACAGTTTGGTAGACCACAACAGAGACGGGCCGAAAGGACAGAAAATGTTTTGACAATAATCACTATATTCCATTCAAACACTAGAGGGGAAAAAGTATAATCTTCAGAGAGGATATAAGTAGGCAGTCAAACCTCTGACCAAGGGCACATCAGTGAGGCCCCACAGGCACCTAGGAGTCTCATCTCTTTTAACTTTTAGTAGCAACCCTCCCCAGAAAGTGTTGTCGGTGGATCAGATCAAAAGAACAATAACAAAAATCCTATTCCTACCAGCTTTGACACAAGTAGAGCCCAGGCAGAGCTAGAGTTCCCACATGCATCCAACTATACTGAGGCACCACCCTGTCAGGTGTCATCAGAAGCCAAACAGGGAGACTTCACTTCCTTCCAGTCGACTTTGTAGTAATGAGGCAATATTTCCCACTTGTCAGCTAAGGGAGGGTCTCAATCTTAATATCAATCAAGTAGATCAGGGCTAACAACATCACCAGTAGGCATAAAGACAGTCATCTTGTACTAACAAAACCGTCAGTGCAGCCAATGAATATAATACTGTCATGTTATACCTGATATAACGGAATACCATACAGTACATATTTAAGTTTCAAAGAAATTTTTTTCACACTTCTGGAGCTTGGAAGTCTAATACCACAGTGTTAGCATCTGGGGAGGGCATTTTCAATGCTTCATAACAAGCAGGATGGCACTGCATGCTCGGAATGCATGAATAAGACAAGCCAAGGGGGCACAAGAGAGCTGAGGCATTAGAACTCATATTTATGAGAACCCACTTTCTCGATAAAGAATCTAGACCCGTGATAAAGGTCTTGATTAATTATGAGGGTGAAATACCCTCGAAGCACACATTTCTTAAAAATCCACCTCCAAAAACCATTACTTCAGCAACTATATTTTCATACGAATTTGGAAAATTAAAACAAATGTAGCATTGAATGTTTATGATTTAATAACAGAGTTTTTAGGCATAAGTCAAGAACTAAACATAAATAAATGATACAATGCAGACTAGTTGGAGAGTTCAATACGTCTCAGTAAATGATGGAAGTAAACAAATATCTAAACGCACATCATTTGAATAGCCATGTCAACCAACTTGAACTCACTGATACAGACAGAATTCTCCACCAGTAAAGAACAGTGCATACATTCTTTTCAATTACATAAAAACCATTTAAAAAGCTAGACCACATTCCAAGTCATACAAAGAAGTCTAAAAGTCTAAATAAATTTGTTCACTTGTCCAAAACTTGTCAAATTACATGAAATTTAATTTGAAATCAGTAACAGAGACACATCTTGAAACCCCCCCAAGTATTTGGAAAGTAATTGACACATTTCTAAGTAACCCATGGTCTTGGGGTAAAACAGAAAGAAACCTAGCAAGTATTGTGTGTTGAGTAAAAATGAGAACACATCATACCAAATTTTATAGGATGTTAAGAAAGTACTACTTTGTGGGAAGTATCTAATACTAAGCATCTTGTTTACAAAAATCGGAAAGATTTCAAATTAATTACCAAAGCTTTCAGTTTTAAAAACTACTAGAAAAAAGTAAATTAAGCCAAAAGTCCATAGATTTAAAAAAAAAAAAAAGCAGAAGGCAATGAAACACAAAATAATAGAAAATCAATTAAGCTTCCTTTGGTTCTTTGAAATACAAGCCAAATGGATCAGCCCCTACATAGGCAGGTGAGGAAACCAAAATAGAAGCTATAACTTACCGATATCAGGAATTAAACATGCTGCATCACTATAGACATTGAATCCTGTAGACATTGAAAGGTTATCAAGACAAAGTCATCATAAAGGCAGAAAACAAACTGAGCAAATGACTGACTGGAGACGGAGATACTGGGATTGTGGCAGCACAGGAGGGAGACACTTCCAAAACACAGCCAAGTGACGAGTATGCATATCATCTCTTTTGAGGACAATTGCAGTTTTCTGCATCTGTGAGTATGCAACAAGTCATACTCTAGGTACATGTAGTTTTGTAGATCACCTATTCCTAAAAAAAATCTATTCAAAATTATGAAGTAAATCACGTCAAATTAAGCATAAGGAAACAAACTGAACAAACACACCAAAGCAAACTATGTATCAGTAATGACAGTTGGTGTAGTCTTCATAAGGGAATAAAATCCATCTCCAGAATCCACCCGCTATACTCCAGAAGCACACTGACTGTTAACTGGAAATGAAACAAATTATTTGATCAGTCTGCACAATTGTAAAATCATTCCATTTTTTTCTAAATCGGTCACTAGTTCTTATAGCTATTTTTTTATTATAAATAGCTCCAGTAAAAATAGTTATCTGTGGTTGGTTTTGTTTTCATTGTATTTAAAATTGTGACTATGTGGCAACACTGAACATTTTTTTCCCAGGAGGAAATACTTTCATTACCTTTTTAATTCAAAAAGCCACGCCATCCAGTTGAACACCAGATTCCTGATTTCTTTCACTGATTACCACTCATCATCTATCTTCCTAATCATATTGCTATTTTTCTATAAAAAGGAAAGCAAAAAGCATTCACTCATTAAGACTTTTTGACTTGTTCCCAGAGCATTTACTTCAAAGCTTTTCCATATAGACTTTTATTGACCTTAACTAATTAAAACTTTGCTTTTAGTTCAACTTATTAGAGCAGCACTGACCATGTGAAGCTTAATTCACTTAAACAATAACCCTCCTGAGCTATGGCTGCCCAGTAATATCTAATTTTCTGCCTCAGGTATATACTGAGACTGCCCCACAAGTATCTGTTTTCTGGTTTTTGGCTCCAAAGAGGTAGCCATTCTTTGACACAAAGATCAGAAAAAAAGAATAGAGTCACAGGTAGAAATCATCTTTGTGATTAACAACTAAAAAGGAGGTGGAAGGTATTTTACAAAGTATACTGGAGAGAAGAAAGCCTTTAAAATAGAAAATAATGCAGTAAAATTTGGATTTTAAAATTTGGCAAGTACAATACTAAATGCTTATAGCAAAATATATCTTAGCTCTGATGAGACTATTTCAAGGTTGAAGAATTTTTTAATACAGTGTAATATTGAAGAATAATGGAGATGTGAAAATAAAAAAGACCCTTAGCTGGAGTGAGATTAGACTCCTTAAAAATAAATCTAGCGTTCATATGAAATAGATACTGATGCCTCTAACGCTATTGCTTAGCCTTAGTTTCATCATGTCACATTTGAAGGATCTGAGGAGTATGCTAGGATGGAAACTCAAACCTGTGTGATTCTGTATCTCTTGTCTGTGTCCATTATACTGTTTCCTTCATGACAAGACCGAGTATTGAAGCAAGAATTTTACAGCTAGTGTATATCCTGTGTTTCATGTGTATATGTACACTTAAATTGAAGCACAAACATCATCTTTTTATTCTTTCTAAGAAACAACTCATCTCTATGCTGAAAAGCCTATCAGTCTCAGAACAGCCTAGAATAAGTGACAACAAAGTTGTCAGGTATCCCTGAGACCTAGAGGTGTTCAGAAAACTCAATTTGTGACAGCACTATACAGGAAAACACAGCTTGTTCATACCGTTAGCGTCCTTCCATTGCCACCACAGTCCTCATCCTTGTCCTCTTCCACCTTGTCGTCATCCTCATCCTCTTCATCCTCCTCCTACTGCTCTTCTTCTTCCTCCTCCTTTTTCTCATGCAAACCACACTGAGTTTGAATAAAACATAAGTGTGAGAATATAGATGTATGATGTAAGTAGGGAGGCAGGACTTCCTCTCCGGGAGATGGAGGGGATAGCTGTTGATCCACAAGAAATAAATGATTTAGCTCCTGATAACTACTCTAAGTTGAAGCTTTGCCTTGTGTTATGAAGTTCTGCCTGCAAACAAGTACTGTATTCATGGCAAGCAATCTGCTTTCTTTTTTCACAATATTTGGAAACAGTATCTTGGAAATAAAGCATAACAACTTCCCTTTATTGTCTTCATTTTCCTTATCCCTCATTGGTTTGTACTTCCTAAATACCTAGCAGTAAGTTAATCTTTACTTTAGACTTACTTTTTAGAGGACTCAGGGTAAGAAAATTGATAGAAAAGGTGAAACAGATTCTTGGGATATTTGGGAACTTGGTTGATTGTTTGAAAACAATTCCTTGTGAGAAAGGCAATACACTGGAAGCTGCATACGTGCTATCCATCTTAACTCACAGATCACCTACTTTCACTGGGTTTGGTTCAAACTCAGTTTTATCAAGTAGATTTCAACACTTCCAATCTCACCAAAGCCCACTATGTCTATGAAATTTACTTGTGTCCAGACCATTGGGAAAACATATTCTGCAAAATATGTATCAATCCACAACAGGGGAAGAACACCAGGCAGACACTAGATAGTAATAGTGCTAGGCTTCATAACTGATAGCTCACTGCCAAAGCAGCCTGCAATAATCCTTTTAGTTCCAGATATAAAACATCTACCTGTCTCCTTCACACGCAACTGACAAGTTATTTTGGGGCAGGTTCTGATCAGAGTTTTGCCATCATGAATACTACTCATTTCCTTTGCATTCCACATAACCAAACATGCTTTTCTTTCTAAGGAAGCAAACAAATCACTTTTGAATCTTATCTACTAAGAAATGACCTATAATAAATATCAAAATTAAAATTAATTATTTTAATTTGGTAAAGATCAACTTCCATTTTTTTTGACTTTTTAAAAAAAGTCTTAAGAGTTTACGTGAAGAAATAGCACTCTTCTATAAAATAATTTAAGAAAAATCTATAGCAAATACCTTATCTGATGGGAAATAAGGCTTTTTTAAAATCAAGCACAAGGCAAGGATGCCGATTCCTACCACTCCTGTTCAACAGTGTTGAAATTATTAGCAAAAGCAATGAAATAATCAAAGAAAACAAAAGAATCCTAATCAGAAAGGGAGAAGTGTAATTATCTAGTTGAGATGACCCGATGCTACACACAGGAAATATCAGATTCCACCAGAAAAAAAAAAAAAAACCCTAATAACTCAGTGAAATTGCAGGATGTAAAATCTATTTTTATAAAAGTCAAGAAAATAATTATATTTATAGTAGCATAAAAATACTTCAGAAAAAAATTAACCAAGGAAATTGCTATAGTTGAGAATTTAAATTCCCCCCAAAACCCATGTGTTATTAGGTTGGTCAGTAGGGAGGTGATACTAGAAGATCGGAGGACTTTTAAAAGATGGGGCATATTTTGAAGTGTTTAAGCGCTCTCTGTGTGTCTTTAAAATTGCTAGTGGGACCTCATCCCTTTCCTCTTCAGCTCCTCTGTTCTCTGGTCACAAGGTTAGCAGTTTTGCTCTAGCATCAACTCTCTGCCATTGCCACCCAATGCTCCACCAGAGACTTAAAAATAGTGTATTTAACTTATCATGGTCTTTGACCTTTATAGTCACACATGAAAATAAAGATTTTTTCTCAGATATTTGTAATAGGGATAGAAATCTGACTAACAGGGGTAAAGGATTTATACACTGAAAACTTGAAAGCATTGATGAAAGAAATTGAAGAAGATACAAATAAATGGGTAGATCTATGCCCATGAATCAGAAGAATTAATAATGTTAAAATGTTCATATTCCTAATGCGATCTAAAGATTTAATGCAATTCCTATCAAAACACCAATGCATTCTTTACTGGAAAAAATCCTTTATTCTTTAAATTCTTTATTTTTAAGTAGAAATAATTAGAGTTTGTATAGACTAAAAAGAGCTACTACATAACCAAAACAATATGTACGTTAGGGACAATACAATTCCTGATTTCAAACAGCACAGTACTAGCATCGCAAACTGTTTCACTTTCCCAACGCTGTGGCAAAATACCACACACAACTTGATGAATAAAAACGTATTTTGGCTCACAGTTTCCAGAGGATTTGGTCTATGGTTTTCTGATTTCAACATAGAAACTACATGATGGAAAGACATGGCAGAGAAAAGCTAACCAAACCGTGGCAGCTAGGAAACAAGAGAGAAGGAGATCCAGGGAATGAAACAAGACCTCTTCCTAGTGACACGGCACATCCAACCAGGCATCACCTTGAACCAGCAAAAGAACTCATGACTGGATTAAGCCACTTATGAGTGTAACCCCATGATCCAGCCACTGCCCAAAGCCCCACCCATAAACACATGAGACTTGTTGGAAACATTTTAGATTTTAACCATAACAAACAGACACAGACCAGTGCAACAGAATAAAAGCCCCATGAATAAATCTAAAAACTCCACTGTAAGTCAAGTAATTTTCAACAAGGGCAGCAAGAAGACACAGTAGAGAAAGAATAGTCTCAGAAAACTTTTTATATGCAAAATCAACTAGATCCTTATTTTATACCATATAAAATCAATCCAAAATGACTATAAACCTAAACACAGAATATGAAACTATAACTCTCCTAGAAAGGTATGTAAAAGAAAAGTTTGGGAGTGGTTTCTTGATATGGAACTCAAAACTCTGTTACCAGCCATTAACCCTGAAATGTCTGCAATTTCTGTAATTAGAAAGTCAAATTCAATTGGTGATAGTGAAAGTATTTCAAGGTTGATATTCAGCTATTGCTTAGATATCACTAAACCTATACTAAAGAAGTGTGGAATAATCAGTAACTATCTAGGGACATAATAAGTCTACACACCACCAGGAAACTAGCACCTATAATGTCTATTTTTTTTATATTTTAAATATTGATGTAACACTTCAAGGAAATACCGACCTCCAAATTCAAATTAACAAAATTAAGACTGATAAATTCTATAAGGTAGTTTTGCTGGTGGTGATGGCAGGATTTTGTGTCTTTATAATCCATAGGGGTCTGCTAAAAATCATTTATGTCTGGCATTAGCCAATGGTTCCCAAAGGAAGTCTCAAATGTGTTCATTGACTTTAGTGTGATTTCATTCATTTTAGTATAATTCTGCTTTTCAAATGTTTCCCACAAATGATGCATAAGATTAAATTTATCCAAAAAGGATGTATGCTATACATATATGTATTTTATAGCATACACAGAATATAATACATCTCTGTACACTATAAAAGATGGATATTCTGCTGCTAACTTGCAAATTTTCAGTGTGCTTCTTTAAATTCTTGCTTTCATAGAATGCTTTCCCAGAATTCCCTTAATCTTTTCTATTCCATTCTGTATTCCCCATGGTAAGAGAAGCCATTTCTTCCAGATTGGAGTTTCTTTTATGGAGGGGAGTGTTGAGACAGGGTTTCATTATACAACATAGGTTAGGCTGGCCTTGAACTCGAGGTGATCCTCCTGCTTCAGCCTCCCAAGTGCTTACTTGCATGCGTCATCACACCCAGCCCTTTACTTTTTTGGTTTTTTCCCCTCCCATTACTGTTGGTTGAGTCTATAGCTTTTTCACTGAGCTATATTCTTAGCACTATTTCTTTATTTATTTTTAATTTTATTTTTTTTTTCATGAGGTCTCCTTAAATTTCCTTGATGGGGCTTGAATTCAGCCTACTGTGCTGGAATTATAGGTATATACTATCACACCTAGGTGGTTTGGATTTTCTTTCACACATCTTTCTTTTACTCTGCATAAACTTTGGAAGCTCCTAAATCAAATATGTTTAGTTTTATGTAGCGAGAATACTCAAGTTGCCACCACTTACAAAAGAGAAATAGAAGGTGATGAACGGTCAGACTTTCGGTTGCCTCTTTTGGATTTGTTCTCAAAAGGTGAAGAAAAAAGAGCAGCTAGTGTTGGAGCCCATCCTGATGCTAATAGTGTTAAAAATAAAGATGGGAATTTATTGCAACCCTTGCTTAACTTCCTGAAAACTTTCCAAGTCTGAGCATTTCAGCATGGCAATACCTACCTACTGAACGCTGTTATTGTTCATTAAGGAAATTCCAATTAAATTATATCACTACCTATATGTGGATAGGTTCCAGAATTTTAGGAAAAATGAGGGATGAAAGAAAATGTGAGGGAAAAACTTAAAGAAGAAAGAAAGTAAAAGAGGTCTGTGCCAGCAGATATCTCCTAGCTACTCTGAGAACTAATTTTACCATGTGAAAGCACAGTTTCCTTCTTGTGAACTTATCTCCTTATCACTTTGAGGCCTTAACTGATCAGGTGGCATAGCTTGAATAGCTTCCCTGGGATTCTAATAGTGGGGAACAATACCCCTGATATCGATACCTATTTTGTTATACTCTTCCTAGGGAACTTGAGCTATGACCAGTGACTCTTCTGTATGTACTTCTAGGGAATTTCTTTTTTAATTAATCTTACTTCAGCTACCTTCAACTTTTACCTCTCCTCCTTCCTTGATCAACTTGAATAACTCAACATTGGGGGAGAGTGAGAATAATAATCTAATTACACTTAGCTAGAGCAGTTCACCTGGAAAAGCTTGAGATTGACACTGATTCAGAAATATTTGAATTTACTTCCAGACCCCATAGATTTTCTCAGGTTATAAAAATATTCCCCCCTAGCATTCTGGGAAAGGATTCAGAAATGAGCTAGAGCTGCCAGCTCTTTATTCACCAAAAGGCCCTCTTAAGGACATTTATACATTCTTCCACAGCCAGTGACTTGTTTGATTTGATACGTTTCAGTTTGGCATGGTTTGCTCAAATGTAAGTGGTACCTTAGTAAACAAACTTAATTTATTTTGTGATTCTGGGGAAGATGGCCATATTTATTTTTACCGTGAAATATGGAGTTTGTCGACAAAAGGCAAAATTCTGTCAAACTCTTGTTCCAAATAAAAATCTTTGCTCCCAGAAGTATTTGTGAGCTGAGGTATTAGGATATAGTGTTTTCTGATTCTGATACTTCTCTATCCAGCAGCAATTCACTCAGGCCCTTACATTATAGTTCAGAGGGTTCCCAACCTGATGCCGGGCTAAAAATCTATTTAAAAATCCCAGTTTTTATTATAGTTTTTTTCTAATAAAAAAGGAAATAATTTCTCAAAGTATATATCTTGAAAGCTGAGATGCATTCATCAAACTGACTGGAAATGTATTCTGACTACTTCAAATGACATCCTATCAGGCGCTCCCTCAAGGAAGAAAACAACTCTCATCCAAAGGGTGCATCAGTTACCAAGACCATGAGTTCACAGGTTGTGATAATCACCATGACCTCCCCATCAACCCTAACTTGCCTTCCATATGCACCTGAGGGCTGCAGTTTCTTCCCTGCTTTCTCTTTTATGAGATGTACCTTAGATTAAGTGCCATTTATTACTGGAAGCAAACTTGCATCTGAGACTTTTTGACTTGTATTTCTGCCACTCTTTTCTCTAAAATTTTAGTTGATGTTTCTAAGTCTTGAACTGTATCTGTTTTTGAAAAGAAGAAAGGAGAAAATGTCCTTGGGATGCCATCATACAATGGAAGGGGAGATCTAAAATCACACAAGTATTAGCTTGTCATGGATCACTCTGTTATCTCTGTAGATAGGATGATTTTCGTCCCAATTTTCCTAAGTAATATATTATGCAGACTTTAGTAGTATAAATTCAAGTCATGGATTGGGAAGTCCCCTGCCTTGCCTTTCTTGCTGAGAACTGTTTCTGCTATTCTAGGTCTCTTCTGCTTCTGAATGAATTTTAGGAGTGTTTTCTCTAGTTCTTTGATGTATGCTTATGATATTTTGATTAAGATCAAATCTAAATCTGTATAAATTTTGGAAGTCTGGCCATTTTCACTATGCTGGTTCTTCTTATCCATGAATATTCCTATCCAATTTCTGTTATCCTCTTCAGTCTTCTTTTACAAGGTACTATACTCTTCACTATATAGATCTTTTACTTACTTGTTACATTGATTCCTAAGTCTTTCTTTCTTCCTTGTTTTATTTTTTTTTTTTTGGATGCTGTTATGAAAAGTGTGGTTTCTTTAATTTCTCTCTCATTGAATTTGTTATGTATAAGAATGGTATTGATAGATCTACAAATTTTTGGTGGATTCTTTGGGGTCTTCTATGTAAAGTATCATGTTATCTGCCAATAATGATAACCTCTTCCTTTTCTATCCTTGTTTTATTTTTATTGTTTGATTGCTCTAGCTAATGTTTCCAGAATTATAGTGAATATGAGTAATAGTAGTGCACATACTTGTTACTGATTTTAGAGTAAAAGCCCTCAGTTTTTGAGCATTTAGTATGTTAGTTTGTCATAAATGGCTTTCTTCAGATTAAGGTATAGACCATCTATTCCAACTTTCTGTAGGGTTTTTTTTCCCCCCATGAATGGGTGTTGGATGTGCATAAATGATTTTTCTGCATCTATTGATATGATCATGTGAATCTGTGTTTGGCTCTCTTAATACGGTGTATTATATTTATTGATTTATATATGCTAAACCATCCCCGCATTCCTGGGATGATTCCTAGTTGGTCACAGTGTACAATCATCTTGATGATGTGTTTCATCCTGTTTGCCAGTACCTATGTGAGGATTTTTGCATCCATGACATTAGGGTGATTGGCCTATAGTTTTCTTTTTTGGTTGGGTCCTTCTGTGGTTTTGGTATCAGGGCAGTATTTCTTTCCAATGATTTTGAGAGTATTGCTTCTCTTTCAATTTCATTATAAAGAGTTTCAGCATTAGTGGCATTAGATCTTCTCTAAATTTCTTGTAGAATTCAGCACTGAATTCATCAGGATCTGGGCTTTTTTGTTAGAAGTTTTTAATTACATTTTCAATTTCATTGAATGATATTGGCTTTTTAGAATTTTTATATCTTGTAGATTCCATTTTTGCGATTCATAGGTGTCTAGAAATCTTTCCATTTCTTCTGTGTTTTCCCTCTTACTAGAGTACAGGCTCCTGAAATAAATATTGATGATCTTCTAGATTTTCAGAGGATCCATTGTGACTTCATCATTTTTGTCCTGATTGCTTGAATTTGAATCTTTTCTTTCCCCTTTTTGGTAAGGTTGGCTACGGGTTTGCCAATTTTTTAAGCTTTTAACGAACCAACTCTTCAATTCATTGATTTTTTGTATTGTTTTCTTAGTCTCAATTGTATTAATTTCAGCTCTTATCTTTATAATTTCCTTTCTCATACAAAGTTTTGTTTTGCTTTCTTCTTATTTACTCTTTACATTTTTTATACTAGGGAGACAATACATTGTTTCCACATGTGAGTCTGATTTTTTCACTTATCCAGTCCTTGGTTGATGGGCATTTGGGTCATTTCCAAGATTTAGTAATTACAAATCGTGCTACTATAATCATGGGTACACATATATTGCTGTGGTATGATGTTTTCAGTTCTTCTGGGCAAATGCCCAGAAAGGGAATAGCTGGGTCAAATGGGACCACCAATTTTAGTTTTTTTGAGGAATTTCCATACTGATTTCCACAGTGGCTGTACCAGCATATACTTCCACCAACAGTGGAGAAAGGTTCTTTTTTCCCCAAAGCCTCTACATCTTTGTTATTGGTTGAATTCTTGATTATAGCCATTCTTTTTGAAGTGAGATGAAGCATCAGTTTTGTTTTAATTTGAATTTATTGAATGGCAAATGATGTTGAACATTTTTTTCCTATATTTATTTGCCATTTGTATTTCTTCATCTGAGAAATGTGTATTCATCTCAGATGCACATTTTTGGATTGGGGTTTTGAAATTGGGGGACCTCATTTTTTTTTCAATTCTTTATATATTCTAGACAGAAGTTCTAAAGAACAGAGCTGAGGATCAGTGGAACATATTAGAGGATACAGACACAACTACAAACTCATTCAGCCACCATATTGTTGACAAAGAGGCCTTTTTCACTAGAAGAAAAGTAGCCTCTTTAATAAATGGTGCTGAAAAAAATGGCTTTCCACATGTCAAAGACTAAAACTGGACATACGTCTGTCACAATGCACTAAAGTCAAATGGATCAAAGATCTAAATATTAAAATGGAAACACTAAATCTACTGGAAGAAAATTAGGTAGAAATCTTGCAGACATAGGGGTAGGCAGAGAGTTCATGAACAAAACCCTAGCTGCACAAGAAGTGCTTCAAAGAATCAACAACTGGTATCTCATCTTATTAAAAAGTCATTACACATCAAAGAGATCACTAATACTGAAAAGACAACCCTCAGAATTTCTTTATCTTAGAAACTTTTAGCCAAGTATTTTTCTGAGTAATAAATGAAGATGACTCATAGATTATGGAGTCTACCCTGTGTAACCTCTAACAGGACATAATACTGTACACTTACTTTTTCAAGCAGGCCGTTCACACTGCACCCTCTATTCATAACATATGTTCTCCCTAAATCCATACCTATATGTTTAGTGGAAGATCCTAGTCCTGGCCCTCCCATCCATACCCAATTGTCCTTTATTAATTTGTTTTGCAATACAGTAACAAAAATACCTGAAGCTGGGTAACTTTAAAATGAAAAGAGACTCAAACATCTTGTAGTTCTTGAGATTGAAGGGCGCTTACCCGGTGATTTCTCCTTACTGTCAGTCTCACAGTGGAGCAGTGCATCTGCATCCAATCACAAGACAAAGGGAGCACATGTGTTTCTGTCTCAGTCCCACCCTCTTATAAAGCCACCACCTTTAAACCACAGGGATCTCATCTAATACTAAACGCTCCCCGAAAACCCTCTTAATGAATTACAATGGGATTAACTTTCAACATATACACAAGATACACAAAAACTTATCCAAAGCATATCAATTGCTAAAAAACAACAGGATGAAAATGTTTTTAAATGCTAGCATATAAGCAGAACTTATTTTTTTTGTATTTTACATTAAATGTAAATTAAGTTGATTACATGCTACTTATTTCACAATAAGAGTGAAAACAACTGACTTTGTGATGCAGAGCTAGCAGAGGTCCTGATATGAAGAGGATACAGGGTGCCAATTGTTGACTGTCATTTGTCATTAAATAATCTAGCAGGTGGTCAAACATCTGAGCTTTGCAGTTAGTGGTCTAATTGAGGTCTCAGCTGTTCTTATGTAATTTGTCACTGACCCACCCCAAAGATCAGCGAGTGCTGAGTCTCTCTTCTCTTTGGATATTATCTAAATTAAAAGTAAATCAAGATTAGAACATGTGAGAAATCTGGCAATTTAACAAGTTTAACAAAATTTTAAAGCAACTAGTTACACAGATGGAAGCCATCTGGTAAAATTAAAACATAGTAGAGAAAATGGTTAAGATCTTAATTTCCTGAGTCAGAGATAGGTGTTTTAATCCTCACCTCTGTTAATATCAGCTGTCTTACATGGAACAAGTTAGTGAACATCTGTTGGCAAAATTACTAGTTAATCACAATTACTTACTCCTCTCCAAGGTTCCTCATTAAACTGTATCTCCCAAACTTTCTTGTAGTTATTCAAGGTTACCTGACTAATACTTACTCATGGATCATACAGAGTAAAACCGTGAGTGGCATTTTGAGACTAAAGATCTTAAAGACAACACTTCTCCTCTACTTTTCTTTTTTAATACAGGCTGCTTCAGATAACAATGAAGACCACAGGGGCAGGCAAAACACAAAGAAGAACCTCTTGCTAAATCAGGGCATCTCTGACTTCTACTGAGGGCTCAACTATTGAACTTTAGGGAACCAATTTATTACAACAGTTTATTCCACCTTAATGAATACAGCTTCTCTTTACTGCCCACCTGAATTAACATGTTTTTTTTTTTTTTGAAGTAACAAAGACTGATTCAAGCTTTTTTTAAGTGAACAGTGGGAATTTTTGATAATGAATAGTCTAAGAATTACGCTGGGCCTCAAGAGGCAAGAGAAAAAAACTGAAAAGACAGGTAAAATGTAAGAAGTCATTTTTTTAAATCTCTCTTCTATCTTAAACTTTGGAAAATATTTTATTCTATATTTTCACTTTTTCTTTACTTACATGTAAATGCAACCACAATTTTTTAAATTTTATATACTTCATGTCCAAGAAACTAAGATCTCCCAATTGCAATTTCAAATATAAAAGGATAGAATTTATTTGAGCCATCTGCAATCAGGTGTTCATAATTAGTCTACTTCAGGTTAAAACAATGGAGTTATGAAATACTAATATCATTGCCAATGGCCCACTCTTACATGTGAATGAGAAATGACAGTAAGTTTTAGGTTGAAAAAAGTTTCTCAAAGTGGGTCCAGCACACTACTTTTATTTACCATAAAAATAAATGAAATGTTCATAAAGATCTTAGCACAGTTTGTAACATGGTGTTCCATGAGAATTCCAAGTTTTCTTCTGATTGTTTTTAACACTAAGTTTTCTGTTGCAGTAACAAATTATCACAAATTTAGTCACTTAAACAGCATCCATGTATTATCTCATTTTCAAAACTTAGAGGTGTGGTAACAGCATACCTCAGCTGATTATTTCAGATCTCTTAAAAAGAAGATCAAAATGTGACAGACAGATCTTTCTGGAGACTGATTCTTGGAAGCGCTTGGCACAGTTCAGTTCCCTGATTTATAAGGCAACAGTCTCTGGTTCATTACTGGGTGAAAATTCCTGACAGCATCTCTCTGGTCTTTGTCCCCTGTACTGCAGATTCAGCAATGATGTGTCTAATCCCTCTCACACCTGACATCTCTACCTTCTCCTCGGCATCTTTGCTAATTTTTCTTCTAAAATGTAGGACTCCAACTAGAGAAAAGAATCTGCTTTTCTCCCTCATGCAATTAGGTATCCCCAAAATTTTAGGATAATCTCCCTATCTTAAAGTTCATAATTTTGATACAACCTCATCTCTGTTCCAGATGACTTTGCCATTCTGACTAGTACAAGGTGTTCATGCCATACTTAGCCCTCAATAACACCAAAGTTACTCTTTTATTTTCTGGGTACCATTCTACCCTATCTCAATATTGCCATAGGAAACAAAATGTTTCTCACTCACAAAGCAGTTTAGAATGTTTTAAATGTTTTATTTTTATTTTATTAGTACATGTGTGCAGTACATGTTTACATTCCTTGCATGAAGTTGGTACATCTATATATTTTAGTTCATTTTCTCATCCTCTTTTATCTCTTCTCCCCATTAGTCTCCTTCCTCTTTGAGAAGGATCTATCTCCCTACTTTCTGTTATTCATCTTTTATTTTTCTGTTTATTTATATTTCAAGTGTCTCATATAAGAGAAACCATGTAATATTTAAGCTTGTGTGTCTAATTTACAACGATACCTCCATTGTTAAATGGGTTTGTAATCAAACTCTCTACAATGCAAAAAGTAAATTTTGAAGTTTTGCTTAGTGTTCATAACTTGTTTAAGTAACAAACCAAAATCTGACCTGACAAGACCTGTACAGGCTTACAGTGATTCATACATTGCCTCTCTATGCAGACACAGGGGTGATGATTCAGTGTAAGTGCCAGTATGACCTAAGCAACACATAGTTCTTGGATTAGCACATTAGAATATTCATCAGTGTGCTTTACGTTGTGCTTCATTTACATACAATATTGTAATTATGACTCCAAAGAAAGCTCGTGATATCAGCAGTAAAGCTAAGAGGAAAACTGAGACCCAGGGAACGGAAGAAATCATTGCACATTTGCTAAGGACTTAGAAGCATGATTTCTCTCTGTAACTCTATCCTCGTTTATTTCTGCTCTTTGTGTAAATTTGAGCCCTCAATATTTGATTTCTCATTATTTCTTATGGAAAAAAATATGTTCAGTCTCAAACTTTTTGAACACAAAATTGAAACACGATGAGTTCAACAATCAAGGCATCACTGTATTGCACGCAACCTTTCAGTCAAGATGCATCCACAGGCATTTCAGCTGCCCCAAGAACTCTCATGTCACAGAAGCGTTTCCTTTTTCATTCCTCAAGAATACTTCAAGGCACTTTCTTGACTAGAATTTGTCCTTAACAGAAATTCTGTGTTGGCTTATTGTTTTTCTCCTAACCATACAACTATGAATACTTCGTAAAAATACGGAAACTATTTTGTACCAGTTCAGTATCAGTTCTTTGCACTCTGGTTTGCACGTCTCACTCACACACACACACACACACACACACACCTTCTCTCAGAGAAGATATGCTCTGTCAGTCAAAATGACAATGTTAACAATAATTCATAGTTTCCCGTGATGTACTAGAATTCATCTATGAAATAATTGGTGAGGAATATTTAAAAGGTAAAAGAGGACGCTTGTTGACATGTGTAAAGCCTTCATTTTACTCAGTACCCTTATTTTAAAATGTCTGTGTTTAATGGACTGAATTTAAGTTACAGTTAATAGAGATGTGATTCATATTAATATTTTGACTTGAAAACTTTAAAAAGGTATTTTTATTATAATTATGTCCTAGTGTGTCTATAAAGTCTTTGACTTTTTTGTACATTTGCATCAGATAATTATGTATATGTGTATATTTTTAACACTTTGTATTTTAATGCCTTAAAAATACCTATAAAGAATCAGTATTCTGACTGTTTTGTGTTAGACAATAAATATCTCTGTTAAATGACAATTCTATAACATCTTCAGAGAAAATTTGTGTATTTAAGTAATGGAGTTTGGTATTATTTCAATGAGAAAACATATAAGATTAAGCAGGCCCAGTTCTGTCTGAGTATTAAGTCCAGCCCTATAATTTATTAGCAAGTTACTTTGTTGCTCTGTGCTTCAGTCACATTTAAAAAATGAACAACTCATACTGTTAATATAAAAATTAAATGACTAAATACAGGTAAAATTCATCGATCTATGCCTGGCACATAATAACATTCAAAATTCATTAGCAATTTTTATAGTTATAGTTATTTTGACAAATTAAAATTATATACATGGTGTAAAGCATGATATATTGAAATAAATATATATTGCAAGGTGGCTAAATCAAGTTAACCTATGCAGTAATTTACACACTTTTTTGTGGTGATGAAAGCACTTAAAATCTACTCTCTTACCTATCTCCAAATGCACAGCACATGGCAGAGCTGTGCAACCAACACGGTCCAGAGAAGGGGCAACAGGAGACTAAGAAAAAACAAGACTTATAAAATCCGGGACCAGGTAGGACCTGACCCCTCTAATGCGAGGCAGGGACAACTTAATATGGTCTGTGTCTTTATTTATACACATAAAAGAGGGGCCAAAACTGCACGGTCTCCGTGTTTTGCTGAGAACACTGAAAGCGAAATAGTGTCACAGCTATCTGTGCTCTAGTTCACAGGGAGGAAGACCAAGGCTGACGTGGCCTTGCTCTAGTCCCAACAACTTGTTTACATGGCTCATCTCTGATGCTGTGTGATCTTGAGGCTGGCCTTGCTCTTGCCACAAATGTGTGGTCCATCTTCAGCTCAGTCACTCCCCACAAACACATTATTAACTATAGTCACCATGTTGTACATCTCTTCAAGCTATTCATCCTATTTAACTGGAATTTTGCATGACATCTTCTCATTTTCCGCCTCCCACTCCCAACTCATGGAAACTGCCACCTTATCCACTGCCTCCATGAGATCAGCTGCTGAGATTCCACACTTGGGTGGTGCCGTGGCTTACTTCACTGGACATAGTACCTTCCTGTGATGATCTGTTATCAAGATACAAAACTAGGTCAACTAGACATAAAATTTTATTCAACTAAGAATAAATGGATAAACAAGAATATTGTTATAAAAATGGTTAAAACTAACAGGTCATTCAAAATATTTACTGTATCACAAGCCTGTTAGACTAAATGATTAGTTAAATGATTGGTTGTATAGGAAAAAAGTACAAATACCAGGAAATGTTCACTGTATTTTTTTTCTTATCATATAACACTTTTAGTTTAGGAAATGTAATGAAACATCACTAATATCATATGAATGTCTTAATAATATTAAATAAAAACTGTATAAGTTATTGCTTTACTGGTGTTTTGGTTTGGTTTGGTTTGGTTTGATTTGGTTTGATTTGGTTTTGGTACCAAGATCAAACTCACAACCTCAAGCTTGCCTGGCAGGCACACTTATGCCACTGAGCTAAATCCCAGGCTCCTCATTTAATTTTCTTATCCTTGTTTCTACATCAGTGTAGTCTCGAAAATAAACTGAAATATTTTTACATGATAAAGAAAAAATTCAGTAACAATATTTCTATAATTCACAATTTTTGGTAATTTAGACTTTTCTCCCCTAAAGATTCTCAAAAGTCAGCAATATTTTTTTTGTTCAAGTGCAAAATAAATTTCATTTACTCACTTACCAGTGACTTTGTCTTCCAAAAGTTATTATCTATGAGTCAGTTCTGTTTCAAACTTACAGTACAATTTAAGAAAAACTGATAGTCAATTCATTTAAGGAACATGTTTAAGTTTTAAACGTACAAAGATCTTTTGTCTAGAGTTGTCCATGATTATCAGTGAAGACTTTAAAGAGCAAAACTTTAAAAAGATGAAAGCAATGAAGATATATAAAGGATCCCATAAGTTAGAGACATGAGCTAAGACCAATAGTGAAATGCAGCATCATACCTTGTTCCCTTGCCTGCCCATTATGCAATTAGTATGCACACATATAGATGTGTACAATTGAGCTTGTCGCCTCAGAGCTCATAAAGCAGGTTCACTATTAGTAGGATATACAATGTAGCATATGAATCCACAGTAAAATGTAAATATTTTCTTTTATATGGTATATTTTATAAAATTATATTTCAATCATTTTATATTAAAAGAAACATACCTAAGCTATAAAAATCTGTATTTTCAAATTTAATATTAAGGTAATGTAACTTATAATGTTCAATATTCATGAGCATTTCAAGATCCATTATGCTTTAAATTACTTTTAATCTTAAACAAGTTACTGTCTGTTTATTATAGGAGTATAGCATAATGTGGTATAGTTTAAGACTTATCAATTGATTTTAAGATAAACTTATAGTATCTGCTAAAATTTATGATAATATAACTTATACATCTGCTGTATATATAAGATCTGTCATTATTTAATATTTTAATAAATCTAAAGACTAAGTAAATAGTAAGAGCTTTTAATTGTCATTAATTAAAAGGCTAATTTGATTAGAAATTAATAAATAGGTTCAGGAAGAACCAATGTACTATTGGGACAGTAGAATAAAAAATACTTTAAAGTTTCATCATTAAATGAAATTATATGTACCTGAAGATGTATCACTAACCTACAAACTAGGAGATTCACAGTAAACCCTCAAATGAAAGAGAAAAGGTAGGAAAAAGTAACTAATTCTTGGCATAAGAGTTGAGCATGAACAATTTTTCTAAGAAAATAAGATACTGTATTTTGTTTATTTTTAAAGAAACCTAAATTCATTATTGATAGGCATACTTAGTTAAGCTTCATTATGTCAACTTGATTGATGTGGAAATCCCTGGAGATTAAACAGTACTTTGGGTCTGCGTGAGTATACAGGCATGTCCTTGAGGTCTATATCTGGACACTCACCCCTTTCTCTCTGTCATTGCTCTCTGTCATTGCTCTGCTTCTCTGTAGTCATAAGCTCCTCTGGCCCACTATGCCTTCTACCATGATTTCTCTGCCTTTTATTGAGTCCACCATGTACTGAACCCCCTAAAACCTGAGCCAAATTAAAATTCTCCTCCTTTAACTTGTATTGTGTCCCAGAGATGGAAAAAAACAGAGTGCTACAATATTTAACAGAAACACTTTCCTTATAAACTGATTCTCATGTTTAATTGGTTTAACTGTTTAGAATAAAAAGGAAGGGAGGAAATGAGGAGAAAGGGTGAGAAGGGTAAAAGAAATGCAAATATATTACAGGGTACTTTGAACCTTGAGTTTTGCCCCACGCACCTGTAGAAAATACTCAGTGGTTAGGATATTCATTCTGAAAGGCAGGATTAAAGTGTCAGGAAAAGGCACAGTATGAATCATCTCAGAATCATTTTGGTTTTGCTTAAATACAAAGCCAAACTGTAAAGAATTTATGTCACTTTTAATCTCAAACAATTGAACCAGAAAACATCAAAGTGTAATTATCACATGTAGCATTTGAAATATTAGTTTTGGTAAATCTTTGGAGGGCAAACTTTGAACCAGAAACCTGAAGCAATTCCACCTTTACCTCTACTAGTGCTACTATAAAAATGTTCACATGACATTAGAAAATTTCTTCTCAGAACCTGTTTTTTTAATGTAACCTGGTTATCAAAAATGAAGAAAAATCAATTCCTTCAATCATTAACTGAGAACATTATTGAGAATGCTAATTTCTCATTAATACTTTCATGTTACACTAAGAAGCATTTAGAATTGATACTCTATGCCTATCACCGTGCACAAAACTAAAGTCTAAGTGGATCAAAGACCTAAACATTAAAACAGAAACACTAAATCTAGTAGAAGATAAGGTAGGTAGAAGTCTTGGAGACATAAGGATAGGCAGAGAATTCATGAAAAAAAAAAACACATACTGCATGGGAAACACTTCAGAGAATCAACAACTGGGATTTCATATTACTAAAAAGTTTTTGCACTTCAAAAGAAATCACCAGCAGAGTAAAAAGAAAACCCAGGGAATGGGAAAGAATTTTAGCCAGCAACCCCTCAGACAAAGGATTTATAGCAAGAACATATAAAGAATTGAAAAACATCAACTCCCCCAAATTCAAAGACCCTCTCCAAAAATGGGCAGCTGAGATGAGCACATAGTTCTCAGATGAAGATATACAAATGGCAAATAAATACACAAAGAAATGTTCACCATCACTGGTCATTCGAGAAATGCAAATTAAAACAACATTGAAGTATCATCTCACACCGGAAAGAATAGCTGCCATCAAGAAATCAACTTATAACAAATGTTGGCGAGGCTGCGAGGAAAAAGAAACACGGCTCCATTGTTGGTGGGAGTACAGACTGGTGCAACCACTAAGAAAATCAGTATGGAGAACTCTCAGAAGACTAGGATTGGAAGCTCCATTCAACCCACCTATTCCTCTCCTGGATATTTTCCCAGAAAAACTGAAAAGGTCATAACACAGTGATATATGTACATCCATGTAAATAGCAGCACAATTTATAATAGCTAAATCTTGTAAATAACCAAGATGCCCATCAACCGCAGAGTGGATGAAAAAGTTGTGGTATTTTTATACAATGGAATATTACTCAGCTATGAAGAAAAAATGATCTTGACAGCTTCATAGGGAAATGGAGACAACTTGAGACTATCCTCATTAGTGAAATAAATAAGAATCATATTTATAAATATCGCATTGTGTCTCTAGTGTAAAAAGTAACAAGAACTGTAGGAGTAATAAAACCCAAAATGTATAATTGCTACTGTAAAAAAGAGAGGAAAAGAAAGTGCTCTAAAGGATATAACTGCATGTATGTTTATGTGTGTAAGACAGATGACCATATTACTGTTTTTGTTAGATGATTAAGCAGAATTGTTAACAGTCTTACTGTTTGTCTACTTTGTATGCTTTAATTTTGTAACTTGAACAACTATTTCCAAGATGACAGTATGTAATTTATCAAGTAGTGATTCCTTAGTGTTTTTTTTTCCTTTTCTTTTTTTCCTTTGAAATTCTTGTTACTACCCTTTTTGCTGTTTTGTTTTGTTTTGGCTTTTTTTCTCTTTCAATAAAATTTAAAAACTAAAAAAATAAAAAAAGAATTGATACACTACAGCAAAGCAATATACCAATTCATAGTTATCCAAAAGAATTTCCACAGATGCTTTTTAATCTTGAAAGATTTTAACATAGGACTGATGCTTGCTTTACAAATAACATGTTTTGCTTCATAGATCTGTTTTTCCATTAAAAGATAATAAAACTATAATATATTGTTTTCCTGTTACTTTATGATTTATTACATTGCCAAATATACTAAGAAATTTTCCCTGGTGTAGAATATTTTAAATTACATGTAATGATTGATTTTGTTTTGAAATTGTTTTATAAATCTAGCTCCTCCAGTTCTGAATATCAGATTATGTTATTCTTTATGATGCCATTGCCATAGTCCAAATAAAAAACAACAGATAAAAATTTGAGAGCTGCCACTTTGGTTAAATATTTCATTGGAAATTATGAAGTTCTAACTAAACAACTTTTCTTTTTTAAGCCAAGACTTCTTCATAATTAAAGATGTTATAGAAATCTGATTCTGAGTTTAGAAGCAATTTAGGAAAGCAAATTTTAAAAACCACAAATTAGCAATTTGCATGTTTTTCTCCTCTATTTTCTTGCCATAGTGGTGAAAAAATGTAGTTTGTGGATTATGGTGGTCTCATCATTTATAGTAAATTAAGTGACTGACCAAAGTCTCCAGAAAGTTTCATGGTTCATGAAGTTTTAAATTACAAATTACAAATTCTCACATCATCTATCTTCTACTTTACAGCAGCTGGAGCAAAAATCTTGTTCTAAACAATTAGCTCAGAAAGTTCTGGCTCCTTTTTGTTTGATTCCATCAGTATCATTCTTGAATGTGAATCCTAAATCTCTAAACCAATTCCTTGGCCAATTCTTGAAACAGCTCTAAACACTTGCTTATACTTCTTGGACTGCAATGAAAGATATTTTGATAGCATATTCATTGCAAATATTTCATAGTTTTTGCTACGCGTTGATGTTTTGAGACTCATATATTATAGTGAATGGTAGGGTAAAAACGAAATATCAGGTATAATAACCAACTGCTATTACACTTATCCAAGCATGTGAACTAAAGGTCACGCTTGAGCTTGCTGCTAACTGATATGGCCTGAGAAAGTCTGTATAAAAGAGTGGTGTAAACTGTCCAGTTCCAGTCTTTCCTGAACTTGTATGGAAGTTCACTGGAGTCTTACTACCAGAGTCAAACTGCTTAAAGTAATAGCATATAAGTGATCATACTGGAAAACTAAGACTAATTCTAGATTCTTTCTTCTTCCTCACAACCCACATTCAATTTTGTCAGTATGTCCTATGATTTCTACCTCAAAACATGTATCATTAATATGTCTACTGTTCATCTCATCATCTACCACCTTTGTTGAAACCCTTTCCAAGATTACTAAAACAGCCTAACTGTTTTCTTACTGTATCTTCCTGTGGTCTTTCTCCAATACATTGTTACACAGCAAGAAGTTAAACAGGAATCACATCAGGTTGAAATTCTTTCTAAAATCTTTAATATCTCCCTATTCCACTTCAAATCAAATGTCCTAGTGTTGACTCACAGATCCTTGAAAAGTATGCCCTTGCTTTCATCCCCAATTATACTGTCTTACTATTAGGGATATTTTATATCCTAGACTTTATCAGTTGTTCTTCCAACACTGAGACACAGAACATGTATTTCCTTCTATCTGAAATGCTGGTCCAGAGATTTTTAATGTCTAGCTTTATGACATTCTTCAATTCTAAATTTAAATGTCATTTCCTCAATGAATTTTCCCTAAACATAGTGCCAATTTAATTTATTGTGTAGCATGTTTCTCTATGCAGCAGAACTTTAGAGTTAAGGGCACAGATTACACCCAAGTTTCCAGTCTAGCTTTATCTCTTTTTATCGGATGATGCTGGAAAATTCACTGGACCTATTTGTGTCTCTGCCTCTTCGTTTTTAGAGGACAAATAACAATAGTACCTACCTCATGATTTAAGAAGATTAAATTACTTAACATGAGTAAACACAAAGAACTGACTCTGGCACTATTTTTTAATATTCAATGAATGTTAAATTTCTTCATGCTACTTCATAATGTGTTATTATTTGTAGGATTGCTCATTTTTTATTTTGGGTATAGTATGTGTTACCTGGATAAGAACTCCATTCATCAGGTTCTATTTATGTTTAATAACTCATTGCAAATTTAGTAACAAACACAATATCTAGTACACAGTAGATATGCTATAATTACTAAATCAAGAAATTATCTTTGAATAGGTTTTAAAAAGCTCTTACGTAAAAATACATCTAGTTGATTTACTTTTTCCTTTAATTATGGAAAAATAGATGCAATTTTTTACTTTGACCACAATTTTAATTATTCAGTAATCCTTAAATTACATTGCAATTTATAAAATTTTAAAGTAGATTATAACTTATTTATTAAATATAATTTATCTATTACAATCATCTTGGGGAGTTGGTGCCTGTACATGATACAGTTTGTTCCTTTTTATAACCCTCTTCTCTCCCCTTTGATCTCTCCTCTTCTAGTTCTCCTTTCTCCTTTTTCATTTTTGTTGACATCATTAGCCTCATCTCATGTTTATGGCATATAATGTTCACATACATTGACATTATTAGGAGCTCGTACATGGCACATCTTCACTGTGGTGATGTGAAAAAATTGATCTTTCAATACCAGGCATCCGTCTGTCATTTTCTGCATCACCAGGGGCTGTCACTTTAGGCTTCAGACCTTACTGATCTTTCCACAGGACAATATTATAGCTTGCTTGAAAAATTCATCAGGCAGAAGTTTTATGTTCCTGTTGTTGCTGTTGAAATTACAACACTTTCTCTTGACCTCAGCATATTTGAGCTCTGCAAAACAGTATTTTAGGTTTTATATCACAGGGCTTTTGTTACTCTTTGTTTTCCTCTATATTTCCTTTGAAGTTTGTCTTTGACCATCTCACATCCCAAGATAGGTCTCAGGGTTTCTACCCTCCAAAAAGACTGAAACTGAATTCCCAGCTTTATTTCTACTGGACGACTCTTCTGCCTCCGGGGTGCCTGGAAACACTGGCTACACTCACCCACTGTCATGGGCTGAAAAGCCTACAGGAAGCCCTTTGTGACTCACCACATGTGCTCAGGATACAACAGCACACCATTCTATTTTAATCACTAGTTTCCCCATTTGATAAATTTGTGTAGTAGTATGAGTTGAATCCCATTTTTTTTAAAAGTGGCCCAAAAATTATTTACTCCTCTTCTCTGTATTACCTGTTTGATTCATCTGCTAACCATACAATGAATCTCATCTCTAAAAATAAAAATTATCGTTGAGTAAAATAAAATCAACTGAAGAACGTGTAAGTTTAGTTTTAGCACTTTATTGTATTATTCACTTTGGCACAATCAGAAAACCGTATAAGCTGGGAGTTCACTGCAAAGAAAACAAAACACACATGTCAAATATAAAAGGGGATAAAAGTGTTCACATACAGTCACTGTTACAGAAATGCCTACTGAACCAGTAATGACATTTAATTTCTTATCTCTTTAATTAGAAAAAAAATATTAAAAGATCTAGACTGATTCTAAATGTGTGTTATTGAACAGAAGCATACATTGAGGAACCCACTGTAGAAGATATTCTGGAAACATCCAGGAAATTTAAAGTAATGTGTATTTTAACCTAATCTTTGTACTTCTAATACTTCAAGTATCAAATAAATATTTTCAAAATATTTTCAAATATTTACCAGATACATATTTGCAAAGATATAACCCTAATGAAATAATGTGAAGTTTTGCTTTGTTTTTCCTACCCAGCATCAGGCTACCCATCTCACACACTGAGGTCATGTTCACTCAAGATGATACTCTGTGCTCCAGGAATAGCATCTGACCTGCTATTATAGTCTGCGTATTTCCGCCCCACCAGCCAAAAAATGTTTGTGTTGAAAAATTGACACCCAAGTTGCTGGCACTAGGAGAGGGGACATGTGGGAAGTGGGATTATGTTAAATGGTAAAGTCCTCATGAATGGAATTAGTGTTTTCTGAAAGAGATCCCAGAGGCCCCTTGTCCATGCTGGGAGGACATAGGTAAAAGGAGTCATTATGAAGCCTCAGTAGGCTCCAAATGTACTAGAAACTTTCTTTGAACTTCCCAGCAACCCGAGCTGTGAGTTCTGTTTTTTATAAACTACTTGCTTTGTGATATTTATCGTAGCTTCCTAAACAGACTAAGTTATGAACCAGACTTGAAAATTAAAATATTCTCTCCAATAATCCATAAAATGGTTAAGAAAAGGGCTTATGTATCATTGAGACTGAAGCACAATTTTGCCTGTAACTTGTACTCGGGAAAACACAGAAGGGAGCCTCTTTTCCAGTGGTTGTCTGGGACAAGCCTACGTCTGGAGCTTTGGGTAGGAATTGTGCCATTCTGAATTGAGATCAGGAGACATATCCAGCCTGATGCTAGAATCAGCTCACAAGGAAACAAATGAAAAATGGAGAGAAACCAGTTACAGATGATATTAACTGAGACAATGGAGCCAGTTCCAATCACAATTAGGGAAACCCGACTTTTTTAGCTGTAATAAAAAAAAAAAAAAACTTCTCCATGTAAGCTGGCTTTAATTAGATCTTATTATTTTAAAGCCAGTAGAACCGCAGCTAATAAAAACATGATATTTTGTTGTACAGATGGAAGAACTCATCTCCGCAGAGAAGTTTTACAGTTAAAACATGTATATAAAAGGAAAACTAAACAGCCAATAAAGACAGTGAAATTGAGCTATAGATGGTCCAGTGGATAGATAGCAAAGACATAAGAAAGTTTTAAAATCAGAAATATATTATAGTGTCATTTTAAATATTAAAAAAATTGTGGATTTAGCTCAGTGACCTAAGCATCTCCCTGGCAAATGCAAATGCAAGGCCATGAGTTCAATCCCTGATACCAAATAAATAAATAAATAAATAAGACACAAAAATTCTATCCATGTTTCTGAGGGGTTGCTCACATGATTTCTGAAAGACATTTTTAAAAATCTTTAACTGATATTTAGCTCTGCTGTGTTAATATTTTACCATGAATATATATTTACAGTTGTGATAAACTCTATAAAACAAAAATAAAGCAGAAGCAGCAAAATGTGGAGGTATTCTTTTGGAGCCTTGTTCCAAGTAAAATCCATTTCCTTTGGAAGAAAAAGATCTAAAACTATTTATTTTTCTTTCTCTGCTTATGAATCAGTGGTATAGAATCATATCACTTTCAGTTCTTGAGGATGCAAATTGAAATAGAAATGAAGGAAAATATGTCAATGCATTTAGGCAAAATATTTCTTGTTTTCCTAATGTAATCTGTGTAATTTTGTGGTTCAGTGGCCAAAATCTACAGTGGTCACCCTGGTCTCCTCCTGATCTTCATTTCCATAGACAATTATCTTTTCTAGATTATAGGTGGAAATAGGATATAATTCTAACCAGTAAAACATGCATATATGATGGTAAAATATTAACACAGCAGAGCTCTAACATACTGTTAGAGTATGTTAATTATTTGAGAAAGTGTCACTTCACTGACTGCATCAGATAATATTCGTTCCAATGTAATTCACTCCATCTAAGGTTTTAGTCACTTCCCCATTTTCTACCTGCTGTTCCCTCATCCCAGGATTCTGAAAAAGAAAGCTTCCATGTGAATGTGATAGTTAAAATAAGTTTCACCAACCCTTGAAGGAGTTTAGAAGCGAAGCTTTTCCTGGTAGAGCTCTCAGGTGATAATCAGTTCAGCCACAATTGTCTTCCTGACCCTCAGGAGAGAAAAGTAGATAAGGAGGGAGGGGCTGAGAGGGAAGGCAAAGGAGACATAAAGATTTAAGGTAAGTTAAATGATGAATGTGATCATTAGGGACTGTAAAGTATGCACTGATAAAAATTTTAAAAATTTAAGAGCATTGTTTTAAGCTACAATCTTTGCAATAATTTGTTATACAGCATATAAAGAACTATCAGTGAAATAGAACTAAATTCTAAATTTTATACACAACTTTTGCTTTATATATTAAGTTTTAAAATATTGATTATATTCATCTTTGAAGTCGTATCGGTACAAGTAATTGAACTATTTTAAAGTTATACTGTAGTAACTAAAGGAAAAGCAAATAGATAAAAAGAAGAGAAACCACAGACAAATTATGCTTTTTTTCTAAATGATGAAACTCTTCCTTGCTACACTAGCTCCTGGCACAAAGTTAAATTCAATACTACTTTTAAATAATTTAAAACCTAAAACAGAATATCTTGGTGCTCTATACTAAGACATTTTTAAAACATGGAGAAACCTGAGAAGATGAAACAAATGAGTATTTAATTAGATGGTCTAGCCAGAAAATACATAAATGAATGTCACATTAATTTCAAAGAAAATTTTGGCTAACTACATTAAGTCAATTTTTCTCAAGAAAAGCAAAATATGCATATGCACTTATGATGTGTTCTTATCAACTATATTTGATAAACTGCACACAAAAGCACTGATTTAAAATGTCAAGTAAGATCATTTAAGGTCTTGTGTGGACTTTAATCACATTAATTCAAAACACAAAGTCCCACATAAAAATATTTATGTGAAATAAAGAAATGTTCACATAAGTACTGCCTTTCAAACATTTTAGTAACTGTGGCAAAAAGATTGATTGTGAGTTTATTTTTCTTATGGCTTGTATATGTTTTCTTTTCTTGGACTGTCTGCCCTGGTAAATGGGGGATTTGAACAATTCTTTCTACAATGGTGATAGAGTCAGAGGTCAAAAGTTTCCAAGCATAGACTAAATCTAAACAGCAAAAAAAATATCAAAATGTATGCAACAATATAAGCAGAAGCCATTGATCTTATAAAAGCAAAATACAAAGCATTCCAGAAACTCGCCTTAAGAAAATAAATCTTGTGTTTGTCTAACAAAACCCATAAAGGGGTGTGTAATAATCATACCAACTGCTTTGAAAACCTTAAAACAGAAGTCATTTCTCTAGAATGAATAATGTCAAGCCAGACCATGAGAAAAATCTTAATGATCTGTCTCCAATGATAATAATGGTAGAAAATTCAGCGACCAGTACAATCTAAGAGAACAACAAAAAAGGTAGAAAAACTGAAAATTAAAACATATCTAAATGATAGAAGGAAGGAAGGAAGGAAGGAAGGAAGGAAGGAAGGAAGAGAGAGAGAGAGAGAAAACTGATAAAAGTTTCCAGAATGAAATGAAGAACTGAAGTAATTATCTGGGTAATTAAAGCTCAGAAACGTAAACCTTTCTGCTTCCTTATTTATGTATTTCAGACAAAAAATGACTTGGAAGTTTTACTTTATGTGACTACATAGCTATATTTCATAAATTAGCATTTCTCCACACAAAAGCTGTATGGTTTTACCAGCATTTACTCAAAGTATGAGAGTAAAAGGAATTACAACATAGAAATATCTTAAAGTTTATACTTCCATAACTTCAAAAGACTGTGTAAGCATTGAGGCTTTATCCTAGGCCTAAGAGAAAGCCAGCCATATAATCAGATTTCATTTGGAAATATTTGCTCTGCCCATAGGATGGAGAATTGATTGTCAGAATAAAGGTAGGAAGGCAGAAATATAGCTGTTCAGGTTAGGGGACATGAATGTAATATGCTGCTTCACTTTACTATACTGTGCCAAATCATTTTCTTTGTTTCATTTTCCCTTTGCATGTATTTTCAGTTCAAGTGTATTCCTTCTATATAACACCTTATTAAATTCCAGCCAATTCTCTAGAATCAACTATTCCAGTTTCAGACTCCTAATGAACTTAGCATATATTTTATTCAAGTACCAGAGACCACTAAAATTCATATATGTATGTATCTGTGTGTGTGAGAGAGAAAGCATCCATATCTATATCTATATCTATATCTATATCTATATCTATATCTATATCTATATCTATATCTATCTTCACTCATAAACAAATGTATAAACTTTGGAAATTTTCAACCAGCTTTTTCAACAGTATAATAACGACTTCAATTGTTAAAGAAAAATTTTGTCTACTTTATTCACACTATATATCCTCTGAGCCTTGACCAATGTCTGCCTTATAGAATTTGAGAAACACTGAAAGGAATGATTTTTTTTAACTTAAATATCTTCTTCCTTCAAGTGTTCCCCGGCACTACTGCTGATGGAAAACAAGATGTTGAGGCAACTACTCTGCTATCCTTCCCTCACCTAGCTCGCTCCCTCCCTCCCTTTCTCTTTCTCTTTCTCTCTGTCTCTGTCTCTGTCTCTGTCTCTCCAGATGGATAGATGGGTATCTCCAAATAAATGTATCGTGCTCGCTCTCTCTCTCTCTCTCTCTCTCTCTCTATATATATATATATATATATATATATATATATACACACACACAATGAGCTACAAGTGGTCATTTGCCATTTTGGCATTTCTTGCTAATCTTCCACTCAATACCAGACTCTGCATTATCCAGCCCAGGTAAGTTAGGCAGCTGCCTAGCTTCCCTCAGGTGATGTCTTAGTTACTTTCTACTCGTCACTGAGACAAAATACCTGATGCCCAAAGTTGGGAAACAAAAGGTTTATTTCTTACAGTTTTGGAGGTTTCGGTCCATACTCAGTTGGCTTCAAGGCAGGGTGGCAAGGCAGGGCCGCAGTTCATGGCGGCTGCAAACAGCAAGTGGAAACTGGCAAGAGAGAGAGACACACCTTCTTCCTGCCATTACATCACATCCTGGCTCCACCCCCTGGGAGGGTGCACCACTGACACCACCAATCCAAGCACTAGACAATGAACCAATCACAACTGCACAATGCAAATACATGAGGCCTGGGGGCCACCCAAACAAACCATGACATTCCACCCCTGGCCCCCAAAGACTCATGTACAACCTTTATACAAAAGACATTTAGTCCATCTCCAAAAGTTGCCGAAGTCCTAACATTTTCAGCATTGCTGAGAAGTCCAAGTCCCAAGTCTTCTCCAATATCTATGGCAAACTCTTAACTGTAACTCCCTGTACAAGTGAAATAAGGTTAAACATTTCTGAAATGTAAAGGCATAAAATAAACATTACCATTCCAAAAGTTACAAACGAGGAATATAAAGCACTGGGAACAAAGCCAGTCCAACATCCAGCAGGGCGAACATTAAGTCCTAGAGTTCCATGCTCAGCATTTGAAGCAATCTGGTTGCAAGCTCCAAAAGGCTTGGGTGATTCCACCCCCAGGGCATTTATAGGGATTTTTTGCTCGCACAGCTTTTTTTTTAAACCTTTTCTACTCAGTTTTTGCAGCTTTCCTTGGATGATCCACATTCTTGGCTTTTCTTCCCAGTGGAGACTTCTGGCGTCTCCACTGCACCTTTGGCTTCACACTTACATCTTTACATATTGCCCTCTCAGGGGCACACTGCTTGGCCTCCCAGGCCCTTTGCAATCGGGGTGGAAGCCTCTTACCCTCAGAATTTGTGCACTTTCCTTGCACCTAAATTCAGCACCATGTGGATGCCGCCAACTGCCAGCTGGAGCAGTAGCCAGGCTTTTCTCTCTCTTGGCTCTAGGGGTTGAGTGCCTGGATTGCTGGGCTGTTTCCCTGATTGTGAAGAATAGCTTTTCTATGTTGCCGCCATTCTGGAACATCATGTGGCTGCTGCCATTCTGGAACCTCACGTGGCCTCCTGTGACATTCTGGAGCATGGTGCTCTGAAGCTTTCTCATCTGAGAAAATTCTTTCACTTTTGAAGTTTTGGGGCTCCAAAGGGTGGAGACCCGCTGCTTCCTGGGATGCCCAGTGGCCATCTTTCTTATCTCTCTGTTTCTTCTCAGCAAACAAAGTCTCCACACTATCTTTATAATCCACAGCTTTACTGGAGTTTTCCTTCTGGCCAAACTCACAGTGCTTTAAATTATCCTGTTGGGCTTTTTGCTCTTGATTTGCAACATAGATCTGGCTAAAAGCCCCCAACAATAGCCATGCCACAGCCTTAACATTTGACTGCCTTGAAATTTCCTTTGCCAGATTAATCAGTCCATTACCCTTAATCTCAGTCTCAGGCAAAGTCTCAGGGCATGAGCAAAATGCATACAAACTTTCTGCCAAGCCATAACACACATCATAGGGAGTCCAACAACCAATACAGTCCTTCTTCCCAGCAGAAACCTCCCAAGCCTGGTCTTTACCATCAGGCTTTCTATCAGGCTTCTGGTCTCTTGAGCTCTGACCAGAATCTCCTCTACAGAACAGCCTCAGCTGCTCCAGCTCTATGTATCCAGGTGACAAGTCTGAACCTTTCCAGACTCTGCTCACAAGCCATTTCCAAAGCCTCTTGAAAAACATGGTCAGGTATAGTCACAGCAATGACCCCACTCCTCTGTACCAAATTCTGTCTTAGTTTCTTTCTACTCATCGCTGAGACAAAATACCTGATGCCCAAAGTTGGGAAAGAAAAGGATTATTTCCTACAGTTTTGGAGGGTTCAGTCCATACTCAGTTGGCTCCAAGGCAGGGTGGCATGGTGGGGCCACAGTTCATGACAGCTACAAACAGAAAGTAGAAACTGACAAGAGAGAGAGACCTTCTTCCTGCCATTACATCACATCCTGGCCCCCCCCCCAGGAGGGGGCAGCACTGACACCACCAATCTAAGCACTAGATAATGAACCAATCACAAATGCACAATGCAAATACATGAGGCCTGGAGGCCACCAACACAAACCATGACACATGCAATGGAGACATATAGGTCCATTGGAGATTCCTAGGGGATCATTCCGCAGTGCTGGGCTCTATGGTGGGCTTCTGGAGAAATTGGAGTAGGGATGCCTGCCCAGTCACCCAGAAAAACCTTCTCTGCTGTGGTCGGTCCACATCCACGAGAGCACCTGTCAGGGTCTCCAGTCTGTTTGAGGGATACCCCATCACAAGTCTGTGGACTCCCCGCTGCCCTCTTATCAGTTACTACAGACTACCATCTTCCTCAGCTTTTCACAGATACCCTTTTGTGTTGCCTTCTAAAAAACTTTCTTCCCTCAGTTTAAAAGGGCATAGTCAGTCTAAACATCTCACATTTTATTTTCTCATGGGTTGATCCCTTGTCTGACAAAAGCGCTCTACCCACCCCAGAGACAGGGCCCTGTAAGGACAAACTGACACAAAGATACTACACATAGACCACAGAAAAAAATGACAAGGGGGCTCTAAATTATAATGCCATATGCCAATTGAACCTATTTTCTTCACGTCATGTAATACAATGATATCATCATGATGGTTATGCTAAAATGTTACATTTCTCTTACTCTCAAATTTTCTTAATGAAATTTTATGATTGTCAGCTGTTATCATTCTGTAGGAATTCAACTTCTAAGATAACCATGACTGGAAGGAAATAACAGGTCCCTCGTCTTACTGTATATTTCAAGGAGTGTGGGATCTAGAGAAGATCATAAGATTAAACCTACTGCTCCCACTATAATACTGATCTCCTAGCAGTTAAACAACTGAGACTTAGAGAGGAGAGTTAAAAAGACTTGGAGGACAGCAAATATTTTGGCCCTGACCCTCCAAGGTAAAATGTACCAGGATATAAGAGGATATTTTCTACAGAATCCTACAATGTTTACGAATTTTACAACCTCCTGAATAGGAAGATTGCTGTATTCCAGGGGATAGGAATCAAACACTTACAGTGTAAGAAAGGAGGGCACCTGAGAGAAAAATGGTTCCCATAATTCCATAGGAATCCCTAGTCAGTCTAGTGAAAGGCTCTGCTAATGTCCCAGTAATAATACCTGAGGAGCCTTGACTGATCTAGATGAATAGTAAGAGGTTGTTTGATTAACACAGGTCTCACACTAACTTGTTCTTAAACATCCAGCAGAAAAGTATAAACAAAGAGACATAAAGGCAATAGTAATACAGGCTAGACATGAAAAGAGTGTTCCAATCACCAACCCCTAATGACAGCTTCCAGCTATACCTGTAGACACTGGTTACAATTGCTATTCTAACCCCTGTAGAGCAGTGCCTGGATGTAGCTCTTTTACCAAACTGTCTTTCCATTCTGGTACTAATGGTTTGTCCATATATGCTTTAACCTCTTGGTAAAGTTTGGTTACTGTCCCCTAAAGACTGCCAAACTCCCAGTGAGCATGCAGACAGAACCAGTGATGCAGGTGCCTGTCATCCACGGCCCCACACAAAGTCTGCAATCTCTGAAGTACAGAGGGGGTTCTCCCTTTATGTCTTGCTCCTCCAATAGCTGAAAATTGGACAGCTTTGCCTGAAAGGTGCAAGGACGTTAATGGGAAGGACATTAGAAGGCCACAAAAAGCTGGCTCAGAGTAGCTAAAATGGGCAACCACTCAGCATATACTGCCCCCAGTGGTTGAGGATTGGTAATACCTGAATGTGTCGCCATTAAGAACCATCATATGGCATGTTGAACAGTATCTTGACCTAAAATTCACAGTAGGATGGATATCTATACATCTGCATCTCAGTATCACACATGGTACTATTTCTCATGCATGGTGGTATGGAGAAAATATGACAGGATAGTTCCCACCAATATAGTTCCATCAGAACATTTATGGGTCTGTGCCAGAATGACTGGCCATAACTCCTTGTGACAATGCACCTGATAGAACAATGCACCTGAGAACATCCTTATGTCACTGGATATATTCTCCCCTCTCTTATAGAACAACTCCAAAATTGGGGTGCTATATACCACCAGTGGCACCATATGAAATGCACTCCATGGTGGATTTTCACCCTAGTTGTGACCTTTTCAGGAGCAGCTGCTATTAAGGTAGACTTGTATGTAGCGACCTTAACCCAAATGCCTACCCAGGGTTAAATGGATTAAATGCCACTTACCAGGGTGTAACAATGCTAATGGATGAAACATACCACATAAAAGGTAGTTTTACAAAATTGCATGCCTTTAGACTGCCTCAGCTTCCCAAGGAGGCACATACACCATGCTTCATACGGCATGTTATATCTTTATCCCAGATAATAATGATGATGCAACTGCAGCTTTGCAGGAAATAAACACAGAGGTGCAGGGCATACAAATAGCTCAGGACTCCCTGCATGGTTTTTGGGATTCCCTGTCTTGGATTCTTCCCTATATAGTACATGTTCTCTTCTTTTCACTCACCTGTGTATTATTGTCATGCCTTATCTGGTTCAAAGATTTCTCACCTACAGGACTCTGCCCATTCCACAGGCAGTTGCTAAGGACCACATCAATATGTCCTCCTTTTTCAGCCCAGTCAAAACTCCACCCACCACTGTCCCAACCTCAAGAAGTAGTAACAGAAGAAATGTGCTGCCCACTTTCCCTATGTACCCATAGACTTTGTAATGAAGGAATCTGACCACTGGCATTCTAAGCTTCACAAAGCCCACTCTAAAACTCTCAAGCCCCAGCCATGCTTTTGCACCTGCTAAGGATGTATGGATTAATAGCCCCAGTAAGCACAAAGGTGCCCAAGAACTCCCATTATTATTCAGCCTGCTAATAATAGCAACCATTATTCCCTGGTTTTCCCTAAGCCTCATCCGTGGGCAACCACCATTCTCTGCACTTTTACAAGCCTTGGCTTTGGCAGGTAGACGCCACTTCCCTCCGTGATCTCCCTGCTCGGGACCCTTTTAAAGACCTCACAGTCTGCATGAGAGGAAGTAGTATGCTCAAGGTGTGTGTGTGGGGGGGGTCCCTCTCAGTTTTTCCTTGAAAAAATCTGTCCTGTTGAACTTGTACTTTTGTTTTCCTTTTCTTTTTCTTTCCTCTTTCTTCCTAACACTTCCCCTCCCTCTGATTCTCTCTCATATGCACAGACACAAACACAACCACCCTGCCCACATATCCCTCCAAAACAGAGCATTTTGGTTTCCAAAGACTAAACAGTTAAAGACCATACAAAGGAAGAAAGCATACCTCACCCTCGTAATATGCAGAGAAAAATTAAGAATCCATGACTACTTGTCTGTGTTTGTTTCCTAGGCTGCCATAACAAAGTAAGACAAATTGCATGGCTTAAAACACTGATATTTATATTCTCAAAGTTTTGGAGACCACAAAAGCATGAAAGCTGTTATCAGTTTTCTGAAACCAAGATACTAGCCAGGCAATGCTCATGTTCATGTGACTAGGAAAATATCTTCAAAATTCCCTATTCTGAAGATGTATCACTCTGATCTATCTCCAGCTTCATGTGGTGTTCCTTGCTGTGAGTGTCTGTCTCTGCCTGGCTTCTTAGAGGAACACCATTCATACTGGATAAAAGGCCCGCCCTGCTCCATTGTGACCACATCTTAATTATGTCTGCAGTAACACTATTTTGAAGCAATATCTAATTCTGAGAAAGACACAAATTTTAGTGGGTATTATTCAACCCAGCATACCACTTTGGAAAAAACTTCTAAGGCATTTTAGGGCTATGGTACCTATCTAAAATAGCTAATGGGAATTGTACTAGAATCTTCTATAACAATATTCATCAAAAGCTGTAAAATTGAATTTATTTAAATTCAAAATGAGATTATTAGTGTTTTACCTTTGGTGTTATATGCAGGTAGTAATTCAGTATATATAGAAATTTAACATTTTCCATATGGAAGCTACTGTAAAAACTATTACTTTTGTCCATTCTAGCTATTATACCAAAAAAAGTCCATAAACTAGGTATCTTAAAAAATAGACATTTGGTCAGGGATTTAGCTCAGTGGTAGAAGCACCTGCCCGGCAAGTGGGACATCGTGAGTTCAATCCCTGGTACCAAAAAAAAAAAACAAAAAACAAAAAATAGAAATTTGGACCAAGGATTTAGCTCAGTGGCATAAATAAGTACCTGTCTGGTAAGTGCAAGGTCATGAGTTTGACCCACAGTACTCAAAAAAAAAAAAAAAAAAAAGGAAGAAATGTATTTGTTAATGTTCTAAAGACTATAAAGTCCATAATTAAGGCACTAAACAATTCCTTGTATTCTTAGGGAAAATTTTTTACTGGATAGCAGATATCTTCTTTCTGTTCTCTTATGGCTAAAGGGCTATAGGAGTCTGTCTTTCATGTATTTTATAAAGGTATTGGTCTCATATATGCAAAGACCTCATGACCTAATCATACCCTCCACCAACCAATACCACCATCTTCAGTGTTACGATTTCCAAAGATGAATTTGCAGTGAACATAAACATTGAATTCACAGCATCTTGCTTATTTGAATGCTCTATGTAAGACAATTTCTCAATGTATCATTTCTACCTCAAATAATAACTGAGTTTCATAAATTTACTGTCAACATTAGAATATGCTTTTATTTTTCCCTAAACTTTGTTCAAGCCTTAGGAAAAACTATAGATAAATTTGGAATAACAAAAATTATAGATGTTAAAATTATTTTAGGGCTGGGGATTTAGCTCAGTGGTATAAGCGCCTTCCTGGCAAATATGAGGTCATGAGTTCAATCCCCGGTACCAAAAAATAAATAATTTTTTTTCATTTTATACTTTGTTTATTTCTGTCAGTTAATCATTTATGTTTATAACATAAATTATTATTATTGAGCAATGTGGTTGCTTCCATTAGGGTAGAAATAGGAATCCATCATACTACTCTGGCAAGAGTATGTCCATACATACACACGTGTGACAGACGAATGTGGACACTTTTCTGTTTCATTTCCAGTCCCCTTTTTGATGATACTCACAATCACGGATGACCTCCCAAACTATAGAACACTAGTTTATGTCTATAGAGACGTAGTTCAAATTCCACTTCTCAGTCACAAAGCTCATTTGTGGCCTGCTCTTCTATAAACGTTCCCTTTAGATTATTTTTCCTTAACCTTGCTCTTACGTAAAGCTGTATGCAACTTCTCTATACACAGGCTGACTCAGGAGATCTCCCACAGCTCTACACCCATTAAAACGGCATTTGGTTATGCAAGAGAGCTCTGTTAACATATGGAGATTGGGAGTTTTTGAGGTATTGTTTTTTTCTGAGACTAGGTTAAATAAATCTCAGCCCTGCAGCAATTTATAGAGGACTCATACTATTTATTTTGATCCAAGTAGAAAAGTTTCTGTTCATTGTTGTTTTCTGTCACTAAGCTAATGCCCTATGCATGACTAAACAAATCTTCCTTCCCTCCTCCTTTTCACAGGAATTCGCATACTTACAAAACAGTCTTTGTTGGGAAACTAAATGAAGTCTAAGTAAATATATTCCTTTGCCCTTTCTAAGCCATTGTTTTAGCTGTTCACTCAAAGCTCTGTAATAGTCAAACATGATTGTCCCATATGAAACCAGGTTTACTTACCACTAGAAGGTCACATTTATTTATGTTTTTACCATTCGTGTCCTTTTTCACAGATCCCACCTGCTTACTAGATCTGTAACTTCTCACTATCTAAAATATCTTGCAGAGCATTATTGACATTAAAAATGTCAATAAGAACTTAAATTTGTGTTTAGATGTCATTTAACATGCATTCACACAATCCTTGTAAAAAGTTACATCAAGAAGGAAAAAATGAAATACCGCTATGCTTTTCTCAGTAAAGATCAAGGTGTAACACTACATTCATGACAATATAGACCACATAAAGACAGCATTCGAAGACGGAGGAAAGGTCATTACAGAGGATACAGTCCCCAAGTTTTGATGTATGCAAGAAGATATGACAGAAGAATTCTGTCCAATATGATGACGAGTTGGGAAAGACAAGGAAAATAAGGAAGTGGTAAGGTGTGGTACGGTACATCCACTTTGAAAAGTATTAGTCATGATGCTAAAATCCTCTCTCACCTCTACAATCTCCTTATTTCATAACAGTGTAGCACTACCCTTACCAACAAGATCAGGGAAATAAAATAAAAAAGACTGACGAAACTCTACTTTTTATATTTCTCATTGTATATAATAAATACTTGGCTATCTTACAGAAATTATATTTTACTCATTGAATTTTCTTGTACAGTAATTTTGAACATACTACTACTACTCTAGGTTTTAAAACTATATATGTATATAGACACATATATTTATATTTAAGCCATCGAATATGTTTATAAGATATAGTCAAAATTATTATATGAATCAAAGCAGTTTCTAGGTCAAAACTTGGCAGACAATAAAACTAATGTTTATTTTTTTGTATAATTAAATTTTTCTCGTGTAAGTTGTTTTTCAGTTATATGTGCCAAAAGAGCGCATATGTAGTTTTTAAACTTAGTATGAGTACTCTAATATTTCATTCCTCTTCCCAAACCACCATGACAGCTAACTAATCTAGCCAATTACTCAGCCAATTAGAATTCAGAAATTCGCATTTGTGCTTGCCAATATTTTACCATTTCTTTCCTGACAACACTTTCTATGATTTGTAGTTTGATTTTGTTTTCTTTTAATTTTTATTTTATGATTATCCTCCCACCTTCCATATTTTTTTAACAATCTCTTATACTAAGTGACACTAGACTGTCTCCAAACAACTAACTACTCCAGAGCTTTAAACTCATAAATTATTTTCCTCTTTCTAAGGCACATTCAAGTTTAAAATTATTTTCCTTTTGTGTTAATTACCAGTTTCCTTATGTACATTCTTAATTGGCCAAGTAATACAGGAATAAAATTCTCCCATAAAAATTATCATGTTACAAATAAAGCAATAGTTTTCTTCACATTAATTCCACTCCTCATCTACACTCACGGTTCAGTTACGTAGATGTTCTATTATATGCACATCTGCACATTCATATCAATCTACAAAATGTAGGAAAACATGTACTGTTATGTCCAGTTTTTAAACATGACACAACATTAGCCAAAGATTTATCATACTCCTATATTCTTTTAAGTTTTATCTCATCATGTATAGAATGGGTATATCATAATACATTCACTCTACCAATGGACATATGTCATTTTAAAGCAATACTTATTTCAATAATAACATAGTGAATCTCCTTATTCCTGTTTTTTAATCACATAAATGAGTTCTTCAGGTGTGTAAAAGTATTAGAACTTTCGGTATATAAAATATTTATGTTTCCATTTGAATTGCTGCAAAAGACTAACTTATAGTTCTGATGTACTTCAGTCCCTGTCTTCACTGACAGGCAGTCCAAAGAAAAATCAACATTAATAAAGGCTAAAGTTACTTTTGCTTTGCAATACATAACTTTAAAAACTTTTTTTTACACTTACCGTTACAATTCATTTCCTTCATTGCTTCTCCCCGGCTCATCTTCCTGGCTTCCCAACACTGTGCAGTTAAACGAAGCCATAATCTTTTCACCAAATATTTTATCTCTATTTATTACAGGCAACACAAGGGCTGGGGTTTTAGCTCAGTGGCATAAGTGCCTGCCTAGTAAGCACAAGGTCATGAATTAGACTCTAAGTACCAAAAAAAAAAAAAAAAAAAGAAAAAAGAAACATTATGGACAGCACATCTTTGAAAACACTAAGGAAGACAAGGATGCCCCTTATATATTCATAAAATTCTAGACACATTGTAACTCTGACTGCCATGCCTCCTCTTGGTGATACTTTCTGTTTCAGTATCATCAAATAAGTCAAGCTTAGATTGCAACCACTTCTTTCCACATTAACAATTTCAATGTCAAGATCAAAACACCAATATATTTCAACAACTTTCAGAAAATTTCCTAAAACATGATTTTAATTACATAATTCATTTTCCCAATATGAAGTGCCCTGAACTATGACTACCCAGTCTGTCCTCTCAAATTTCTCTTACATTATTTAGGCAACATTTCATTTTTAGCAAGCTTATTTGCAGCAAAGCAAAAATGCTATACCCTTTATACTTTTGTTCCTCGTTATATTATGTTCTCTACTCAATATTCTTTCCCTTCTCTGATTTAATTTCTACTTAAATATCATTCAGCATATCTCAAACATTACTCATTTATTCAACTCTATTTGTATTCCTCTTTTGTCTTTCCTAAGATATGGTCGACCTTTTATTCTGTTGCTTAAGATAATGAAGCCTCTTTTTAGATAGCTACTTGTGTACTCCTTGGAATATATCAGCTTATTTTGCTAATTTTTCTTCAACAAAATATTTATGAGCATGTTCTTTGTTATAAAACTGTTCTAAATTCTAGTAATGTAACAAAGAAAATGTTTACTGAAAATTCTAGGTATATAATGCAGAAAAGACCATCCCATATATCTTGAGTGTCTTCCACTGATGAGCATAAGGCCATAGCTGTTAAATTCTCAATAAATCTTTTGAAATGACCATATGATCCAATACAAAATTAGAGAAAATAAATATATACAATGTATGGTAATTAATTTTATATGTCAACTTGGTAGGCCCATGGTACCCAGATATGTGAGCTAATGTTCTGAATGTTTTTGCACATGACTTTTGGATGAGATTAACATTTATATTGCTGCATTTTTAGTAAAGCTGATTATGTTCTGTCATACAGGTAGGCTTCAAGCAATCATTCAATAAAATAAACGATTGATCACATCCAAAGAAGCAGGAATTATGCTTACAGATAATCTTTGAACTTGAACCACAATATCAGCAGATTTCCAGCTTGAAAGTTTTTCAACTTAAATGGCAGACTTTGGACCAGTCATTTCTGTATAATTTGTGACTAATCCCTTAAGGCAAATCTCTATATTCACTGATACATGTACCATACATGCTCTATTTCTCTAGGGAATACTAGATAGTAGACCTCCCAAAAGAATAAACAACTTGAGTTTTTACTCAGAGACTATAGATTGACATTGTAGTAGCCTCTACTATGGCTGCCCCTCAATTTAGAAGGGTTACCAAGGTCAGGCTTGACTGTACACCTAGTGGTACCTCTTCCTGTGGGGGAACTGTGCTTCCTGACTCAACTAACATAATAAGGCTGTCCTTTGAACTTGATTTGGCCAATGACAGTGAGTGTATTATGAATACATGGTATTTTCTTTCTTCATCATAAATAGTGTTCTCCAGAAAGACATTACAACATCTTACTCAACCCAAGAAAGAAAAGGTACAAGTATGAGGGCAGAGACTAAGGCATAAGCACTGAACTTAACACAACATTTTGCAAATTCCATTATTGCTGCAAAGTTAACCTTAACTGAACTCAGTTAAGGTTATATCATCTGAAGAGCTTATGGAACACGTCTGCCCTGTGTATGTACAAGTCTATATGAAAATATTATGTATTGATGAATACATTTAGAAAAGTCTTCTTTCACAGAAGAAAGTATGCACATATTAAATCTAGTTTGGGGCTCCTCTAGTCAGATTTTAGTAAACCTATAGTGTTTTCACTTGTAGAATTTCAATTTAGACACTTTTATAATTTATATACCACCTATTTATTTTGATTTTCTACATTTTGATTATATGCTTTGTCATATTTTAATGCTTTAGGGCATGTTTTATATTCTTAAAAATTTGGCTTACCTGAGAATAGTCTTTATTTACTAATTCCAATATCTAATTCACCTCTCTTTTTCCTTATGATACAGGAAGAATACTTTCCTGCTCACTTCATGTCTCATGAAATTTTGTTGAAAACCAGAGAAGCTCCAAGCTAGATTTAAGAAAAAGAATCTATGTATTTGAAGGTTCAAGTGCAATGGAAATGATTCAGTCTGAGAAATGAATCAAAGTAAATGAGGAAATTACAGAGCCTGAGATATTGGTGGGCTATCACCAAACACAACCAAGCTTGGGGAGCAGCTGAGCCGTGGCGGAGCTGGAGGATGGCAAAGTCCTTGTCCGTAGAGCAAGGCCTGTCCAGCAGGGGTCCGGCCTTGGTGTTCTTTCCTGTTAGCTACGGTACAGAGAGCTCTAAAGATGATTCACTTGCAGTGCTCTCAGCAAAACACTTGAGACTTCGCACTTTCAGCCCCGTCACGCCTCCCCGCTTTACTGTGTATAAAAAGAGGCAAACTGTTCGGGGTTGTTGCTGCCTCTCCATCAGAGAGGCCAGATCCCACCTGGTCCCACCTTTCCTTTTATGTGTCTAGGTTTTTCTTCCTTTCCTATCACTCCTTCTCAGGACCATGCTGGCTGCAGGGTCACAGCATCCAAGTACACATGTAAGAGATCCAGAAAGACAAGACAAAGAGAAAGGAGTAAAAAAAAAATTGAAAAAAATGAGAGCCAAAGACATCTGAAATTTGAAAAAAAAAAAAAAAACGTATTATTTTACTTACTATGAAAGCTCAAGTAGTATAAAGTCAAATTTGAAAGTCAAAGAGATTCACACCTAGAAAAATCTTAGGCAAGTTGACAAAAGTCAAAGACACAAAATTTTAAGAAGAGCAAGAGAACAATGGATTATGAAAGATATATATATATATATATATATATATATATATATATGATTAACAGCTGGCTTTTCATCAGAAATCACTGAACCAAATAGACAGTAGGATGACAAATTCATAATTTTGAGAGAGACTATTAATTAAGAATTCTCTATCTAAATTTCCCTTCAAAAATAAGCAGAAACTGAATCTTTTCTAGGTAACCAAAATCTGAGAGAGATTTTTGTTAGCAAATGTGCCCTGTAAGGAGTATGTTTTTTTTTTTTTTTGAGACAGGGTCTCACTATATAGTGCCTGCTGGTTCTGACTTGCTTATATAGCACAGGCTGGCCTCAAACTCATGGTAATCCTCCTGCCTCAGTCTCTGGAATGCTAGGATTACAGGCATGTGTCACCCTACCTAGAAATAAAGGGGAGTCTTTAGGCTAAAATGAAAGGGCATTTGATGGTAATCTAAATTTTTACAAATAAATAAAAATTATTAGTAAAAATATACAGGCAGTATAAACTTGTTTTTCACTTATTTCTTTTTTTCTAATTACTTACTATGGGAGAGGGAGGAGGAAATGGAATAAGGTTTTATTATATTACTGGAAACAAGTTACTAAGTTTTCTAAATTATATCACTCTAAATAAAGATGCTAATTGTGTTCCCCAAAACATCCAGAAATAAAAAGGAAAGAAGAATTAAAAAAAAGAATGAATAAAAGAAAAACTTAAAAGTACATGAGAAAATATCATTTTAACAAAAATAAACTGGGAAATAAATAGAAAGAAAAATGTAAAATACATTAGAAACAAATAGCACCTTTCTGCGACTATGTCAGTATCAGGCACGATTGTTGTTAAGACATAGATATTTATTAGACGTAGTGAATGAGATGGGTGACACTGTCAATTCATCAAGAAAATAATATTGTTATAAATATACTGTATACACCTATTGAGTTCTAAAATATATTAAGAAAAAATAAACATACTTGATATGAGCAATGAACAATTCATCAAAGATAGATGAATACTTTGCATCCTCTCTTTCAATGTTGAGTGGGGGTCCCTGGGGATGTGGCTCAGTGGTAGAGTTCCTGCCTTCCACGTCTAAAGTCCTGCATTTGATCCCAGCACCACACACACAAAAAATATTGAATATAGTACTAAAATGATCAAAATAAGAAATAAAACTTTGAATAACACTATGAATTAGCCCTAAGAAAATGTGCTATATTATCTTACCCAGCAATACCAAGCATACAAGGGTCATTCTCTAGGATTTATCATATACAGTACTAAGCCATAAAAGATGCCTCAAAATTATAAAAGAATTGAAAGCACACAAAAAATGTTCCCCAATTGCAATACAATTCAATCAAAAATCAATAGGAAATTTATGATATATTTTTAATTAGTGATTCAAATTTAAAATTCACAAGTGAAGTTAGATTATTAATGTCAGCTGAATGAAAATATAATAACTTTATAGGCAGATAAGTGAGTCTCAGAGAGAAAATATATTCATGTGAACAGTAACACAGTAATCCTTAACCTTTACAAAACCAGAAAAAAGAAATAAACTCCAAATAAGAGAAAAAAGAAATAAAAGAATGGAAATAAAAGTTTTAAAGAATAGAAAACTAGTAGGAAATAAATCATTAAAATTAACATTAGTTTTTTGAAATATCAGTGAAATATCATTTTGGACCAAACAGTAGCCAAAATGATGAGAAGCTAGAGAAATTCCAGACTAATTAAGTCAAGAATGCAAATAGGGACATCTAATAAAAATAAAAAAGAATTTAAATAAAATCAATAAATCACTGGAAAATACAAAGTGGCAAATCTGATGCAAAAATAATCTATAGATAACAATGAGAAGAAATTTGTGATTTTAAAACAGGCTAAATGCTTCACAAGGCACTAACACCAACACATCTGAAGAATTAGCAGTCCTTCACAAACTGTTCCCAAAAAAGAAGAGGAAAGAATATCTAAATTCATTTTATTAGACAACTGTCATGCTAGTAGACAAATACATTATAAGACTTATAAACATTCCTTAGGAATATATATGTAAAATCACAAAAAAAACATCACTAGCAAACAGAATTCAGTCCATTTTTAAAAGCTAATCAATCATAACAAATGAGGAAGCAGATTATCTCAGGAATATGAGGCTATTTTAGCATCCTAAAATCCAGTATAATAGAATAAAAATTTTAATACAAGTAGTAAGTTAAACAAAAATTACATATTCATTTCAGTATCTGCAGAAAAAACTTCTGACAAAATCCAACATTTTTTCATAATTAAAACAAAACTTTCAGGCAACTAAGAATAAAAAGGAGCTTCAACATGATAAATGGCTTCTAGCAAAAAAAGCTATAGCAAGCACAACACATAATTATTTTTTCTGCTTATATTAAGAGAGACATAATTCATTTTTCTGCTTCTATTAAAAATAAGACATCTATACCAACTCCTATCACTCCTACTAAACACTGGCTATACCTGGAACAACTATGCAAGAGAAATAATTAAAAAGCACTATTAGAAAAAAGAAGCAAATAAGTGGAGAAATATTCCATGTTCATAGCTCAGAATATTGTCAAAATATTATTACTTGAAAAATATAGGTTCAAAAATCTCTGTCTAGAAGTCCCAGTGGTATTCTTCTTAAAAGTAAAAAAAAAAAAAAAAAAAAAAAAAATCTGAAAATTTCTACTTAACAGAAAAATACCCTGAATATATGGCTGTCATTGCTGAGAAAAAATATCCAACACCCAAAGTTAAGGAAGGAAAAGTTTGTTTAGCTCACAGTTTTTGAAGGTTTCAGTCCATAATCAGCTGACTCCAAGGCAGGGTGGCGTGGCAGTGGGGCAACCCTTCAAGGCAGCAGCCAGCAAAAGGTGGGAAGAACAAGCCTCTTCTCCTGCCTTATATTGTACACAGTGAAGAAGACAAAATGAAAAAGGCATCGTATCTTCAATAAATTCATCTGAGAAGTTTCGATTTCCACGTGCAAACCAAAGAAACTGGACCATTATCTTATGCCACCACAAACAAAGATATGTTTAAAATGTGTAAGAACCTAAACATAAGACTATAAAATTTCTAGAAGGAAAGTCCTTTGACATTAGCCTTAGCAATGACTTCTTAGACATAACAACAAAAGCAAAAATAAATAAATGTGACATCAAACAAGAAAGCTTCTATATATCAAAGGAAGCTAGAAAGAAAATGAAAAGGCAACCTACACTTTGGGAAAAAATTTCCAAGCTATATATCAGATAAAGATATATATCTAATATATATCTAATATTTAAAATGTTTTAAAAACATATACAATTCAATAGCATGAAAACACAGTCTTGTTTAAAAATAATCAAATGACTTGAACAAATTTTCTCCAATGATGACATTAAAATGGCAAATATGTACATGAAAAGATATTCAACATTAGTTATCACTAATAAAATTTAAATCAGATCTATTAGGAGATATCAATTCACACTCATCAGGATAGGCATCATCAAAAAGAAGATAAAAACGTTTCGGCAAGAATATGACAAAGAAACTATAACTACTAGTGAGGATAGAAATCATTGCAGTCATTGTGAAAAATACTATGGAAAGGAAATTAAAGATAGAATTGCCATATAACTCATATAACTTTTCTGCATACTCTAAAGAAAACAAAATCATCACTTCAAAAAGATGTCTGCATTCCTAAGTTCCCTGAAGCATTATTTCACAAAATACACAGTGCACAGAAACAAAGCAAAGGTGTCCATCAACAAATGGATTTTGTTTAAAGTATGTGTAAACATAAGAAAGACAGGAAGGAAGGAAGGAAGGAAGGAAGGAAGGAAGGAAGGAAGGAAGGAAGGAAGGAAGGAAGGAAGAAGAAATAAAATATTGTGTGATCTGTGATCTCATTTATTATGGAATTTAAAAAGTAGAGTGTAAAAATAAATAAACCATGATTATCAGTGCTGTATTGGAGGGTGGGGAGATGAACATTAGCAAATATGTAAGATGAATAAGTTGAATGATTCAACATATAAAATTGCAATTATAATTAATCATAGTACATTGTATCCAAGATTGCAAACTGAGATTATATGAGCCCTTGCAAGGGGCAGGGATGGGTAACTTGTAAAATGTTGGTTAAACTTGTTCCACTCTAGTAATGATTTTATTACATATTTTATATCATTGCATACCACATCCGTACAGAATAAAATTTATTTTATCATTTTAAATTAATTATACAAAATAATGGCTTTTAAGACATGCAAATAACATTATTTTGATCATATTTACTCTTTCCATTTCTTATTCTTTGCTAATAACTTTGTTATTTTGTTTTTGTTTTTGTTTTTGTTTTTGTTTTTGAAGACAGGATCTTACTATATAGTTGAGGCTGCCCTTGAACTCACTCTATAGCCCTGGCTGACACAAGTTTCTGAAGATCCTACTGCCTTAGCCTCTCCAGTACTAGAATTATTGGTGTGTGCCTTAGGCCTGGCTTCTAATACTTTTTTTTCCTCTATTTTCATGCCATCTATTTTGTTTAGATTCTACATACAAAAGAAACCCAAGGCTGGAGATTTAGCTCAGCAGCATAAGCGCCTGCCTTGCAAGTGAGTGGTCGTGAATTCAATCCCTGGTACCAAAAAAAAAAAAAAAAAAAAAAAAAGATTCATGAGACAAAAGAAACCCGAAATACATGTCTACGTCTGCTTTGTTTCATCTAACATGGTGATATCTAGTGCTACTAATTTTTCTGAAAATGACAAGATATTGTGCAACTTTAGGGCTGCATTGCGCTCCATTGTGTTTATGTACCACACCTTCTGTATCCATTCAGGCACGTAGGGTGACTCCATCGTCTGGCTTTTGTGAGTTTCGTCTTGATAAAAGTGAGTGTGCAGGTATCTCTATAGTCTGCTGGCTTTAATTAATTCCTTTAATTAATTCCAAGGAGTGGTATGGCTAGATCACATGGAATTCTATTTTAGTTTTTTGAAGAACCTCTGTACTGAGTCTCATGGTCACTGCACTAATTTATATTCCCATCAACTGTGCTTTTTCTGTCGCATCCTCACCAGGATTTATTTTTTTGTATTTTTTTATAATAACCAATATGACTGGGGTGAAATGGAGTCTCCATGGAGTTTGCACTTACATTTCCCTGATAGCTAAAGATGTTGGACAATTTTCATAAACTTGTTGGCCATTTGTTCTTCTTTTTAAGAAATTCCCATTCAGCTAATTTGCCCATTCATTGATTGGATTTGTTTAGTTTTGGTGTTGATTTTTAATTCTTTATGTATTCTGGATATTAACACTGTTGGAAGAGCAGCTAAGAAAAATTTTCTCCCAATCTGTTGGGCTCTGTTAATTGTTTTCTTTGTCTGCAGTATCTTTTTAGTTGGATGGAATTTCCTTTGTCACTTCTTGCTATTATTTCTTGAGCTATTAGAGTTCTATTTAAAAAGTCATTGCATGTCTTTTTGTCTTGACATATTTAGGTTTTAATTTTTTTCTAGCATTTTCAAAGTTTCAAGGACTAATTTAGAGTTTTCTTCCACTTTGAGTTGATTTTAGTACAGAGCCAGAGACAGGGATCTAATTTCATTCATCTATGTATGATTATCCAGTTTCCTCAGCACCAATTCTTCAAGAGGCTGTCTTTTTTCCAGTGTATGTTTTTGGCACTTTCATCAAATAAGATGCAAAAGTATATTCCCATGTTGTCTATTCTATTAGTCTACATGTCTTTTTTGCTACTACCAAGCTGTTAGCTCTGCAGGATATATAGAAATTAGTTATCGTGATAGTGCCAGCATTTCTCCTTTTTCTCAGGATTGCTCAGCCTATTCTGGATCTTTTGTGCTTCCATATATTTCCAGGTTAGATTTTTTAATAGTTCTTTGGTGAATGTCATTGCTATTTTCATAGGGATTACAATGAGTGTGCAGATTCCTTTCAATAACATAGTCATTTTAACAAAATTAATTTGGCCAATCAATGAACATGAAAGGTCATTCCTACTTCTAACATCTTCAGTTCCTCTCTTCAGTGTTCTGCAGTTTTCACTGAAGAACTCCTAGGTATTTCATTGACTCCTAGGTATTTCATTTTTACTGACTGTGAATGGCATTGTTTCCTGAATTTCTTTCTTAGTGGGTTTGTTCAGTGTACAGAAAGGCTATGTTGATTTTATATCTTGTTACTTTGCTGAATTTGTTCATCAGTTCTTTATCAAATCTTCTGGTTCAGTTTGCATGTTTTCTAAGTACAAGATCAAATTGTTTGTAAATAAGGATAATTTGTCATACTCCTTTCCCCCCTTCTCTTTCTCTTGTCTAATAGCTCTGGCTATTGAGCAGCAATGTTGCGTGGATATTCTTTTATCCTAAGTTTAGAGGAACTGCTTTCAAACTTCCTTAATTCAGTATTATGTCTGCTGTGGGCATGTCATATCCGGCCTTTATTATGGTAAGTTAAAGTCTTTCCATACCTATGGCCATGAGAGTTTTAGCGGAAGTGCATGCTGAATTTTTTCCAAGGGTTTTTCATGGCTCTGTTGTAATGATCATGTGACTTTTCCCTTGATTCTATGTGATATATCTATCAATTTGCATGTTAACCCATGCCTAAATTCCTAAATTTAAACCAACTACAGCATACAGTTTGTTATGTGATTGAATTCGGTTTGCAAGTCAATGGAGACCAATGGCAGACTCACAGTTTGGGCAAAAGAAGCTAACTGGATTTTCAGTCACTAACAATGTATACAGGGTTTTATTTGTGGTGATGGATACAACTCTAGATACAGTAAAAAAAATCAGTGAAATACATACTTAAGTGAATTCTAGAGTATATAATATACAAGGGGTAATCAAAGTACACAGTGAATGCTTATTTTTTTAAAACATATAAACCGAAAGACACCTTATGATCAATTTCCCTTCCAATACTCTCCATTGCTTTGAACTCACTTATCCATCATTCTTGCAACTCTCTGAAGCAATTCTGGAAGTCTTTTACCCTGAGTGTCTTTATAAGTTTTGATCAAAATTATAGTGAAAGTTGCTGCCAAGTGTCTGCCAAGTAAAAACAGAGTTGTAAAAACATTACAGTGTGTTCTCAGCCATCTTATCCACTGGACCTGGCATAGTACAAATGCTGGCTATTCCCCAAATCAAAGTGACCATGAAAATTAAATGTTTTGAATCAATTCAGGACATTAAGGCAGCCAGGACATGGCAACTAAAGACACTCACTAAAGAAGATTTCCAGAACAACTTCAGAAAGTGGCAGGAATGAGGGGAAAAGTATGTTTGACTTGTGTGCATGTTGCGGAGGTTGGTATTTTAAGGGATGTCTTTCACTGCAATATTTTTTTAAAGATAAACACCATAATTTTATTATATCTCATAAATCTCAATAAAGCTATCAATAAGAAAGTTTTATTACTATTTTAATGCAATCTGCCGCGGGTTTAGCTCAGTGGCTTAAGTGCCTGCTTGGCAAACGAAAGGCTGTGACTTCGATCCCCTGCACAAAAAAAAAAAAAAAAAATTAATGCAATCTGTCACTAGGCAAGATAAATAAAGGTTAGCAGTCATTGAGAGCTATATATATTGGGCAAAATGACTGATTTCATAGAAAACCATTGTAATCACAGCATTTCATAATTATGTAAAAGCTACATGTCAAAAACACAGGAAGTAAATTAAAAGTAAAATAATATTCTCATTATAAATACTTGAATTATAATCAGGCCTGTATTTTCATACTTCAAAGGCTAAGAATGCTTTGTCATAAATTGGCAGCAAGGAGCAAAAGTATATGATTTTCGTAAAGATTTACATAAAAACATTGACAATATATTCCTTGAAGTTTTGATTATCAAAATACTAATTACCAAGTAACACAGGTCATAATTAAGGCTGGATAGGAAAGAGAAATACAAAAGCCAGTTCTATCATTTGCTTCAGTGCCGTATTTTAGTACGTGCTAGGCACAGAGCACACACATTGAGTAATACTTCAACCTCTTCATATCATTTCACATATGTAAACAATGAAGTATATGCCAAATATGTTGTAAAATTTCAAATTTTGAAATAAATTCATTTTTTATCCTTTGGTAATTAATGACTTAATTTATAATTTTCTCCGATTTTTATAGCATTCTATGAAACAACTCTGTGTACAATTTTTTAAAACATATTGAAAATTCTAATGAGACAGTTAAATTTAGAGGTCATTTAAATATTTATTCATTTTCATTTAGAAACTGCTCATATTTTGACACGGTTTACATTTCATATATATTTAATAATCTGTTGGTTCTATATAAGGCATTTAAAGTGTCTACTGGATCCACCTTGGCAAATAGATGTGATATTGTAAGAAAACAATTCAATTGTTTGTTTGTTTTCTCCTTCCTAAAATATTACTGAGTAGCATTTTTTATTGTTTTCTGGATTAAAAATTGCAATGAATAAAATGATTAATTCAATGCCTAACACTCAGTATTTATTAAATTTAAATTAATACAAATCTTGAACCCTTTCAAAGTATCAGACATTGCATTACACACTAGAAGAGGAAAAACTTGATTAAGAGCTACATAAGCAATAAACAAATATCTGTTTTATTCTCCTTTAAATGATCATAGCTATTATTGTTTTACAATTGATTGCAACAATAATAGATTTGGACATTTTCACACATTAAAAATTCCACAAAATCATATTGGAAATCAATTTCAATATAGTGTGAATGACATTTTAGAAGTCAGCCTTATACTTGTGAATGAAAAGGGTTTTGTACTGGCATGTACTTCTGCCAGCATCAATATGTTTCCTGTTTTGTTTGGATATATGTAAAGAATGTCAAATCTAGTTCACATAAGTAAGTAGGTGACAATCAGAGGCATTTTACTATAGAAATGCCTTTCAGTTCTTTAACACATTTTGAGGTGCATGCCAAAATCCACATAGAGATCTTTAATCAAAAATTATTCCTTAAATATCCATCATTGCTCATTAAGTCCACTTTCAATTTGTTAAAGGCAAAGAATTGGAAACAACCTCGTTTGCCAAAGGATTGAGACCTAGCGTTAAACTCATTCATTCCTCCATTTTTGGGACGTACACCAAAAACGGCTTTACGCCAAGACTTAGCAAGTAATTATTCTTCTACCTATCACTTCTCACTTAGTGGTGTTTTAACTCAATGTACCTGAGACTGCTGGAAAAACAAATTATTACTAATTTCATTACAAGCTTGAAAATATTTATGACAAATGGTTTATTTTTAATATGACTTAAACATATTATAATTAAAAATTCTCTATTGCAGATTTAGCTTATTTCTAAACCAGTGTTTGTCATATAAGCTAGTTGGCTTAAGCCAGGCTATATTACAACATCAATCAGAAAAATTTTATCTTCTTGTCTGAAAAAAAAATTTAACATCATTCTTTCATTCTAATCTACTAAATTTTATAAAAAACACTGAAATAAGAAGCAGATAGCTGGAAGGGTATTACTAAGACATATTATGTCCAAAATAGAATGTTATAGATCTCATATAATTTATTCATTTTTGTAAGTTAAAAACTTAAAAACATATAATTTATTATTAAGTTTATACTACCTCAGTGTAATGTGTAACTAGTATGAAAAGTTATTTATTATGTAAAAAATTCCTTTTGAGTTTATTTGTTTGCATGTGTACATATTGCCACAAACTCTGTAGTTCAACCTTAGAGAATGATTGAATAAACACACAAATAAAAAATAATAAATATCAATGCCAATATGAATTTTGATTATATTTATCTATGCTGTATTTTTAGCCAAAGAAAAATAGATAAAAACTCAAGTCCAGAAGCTATACATCCGTCTTGAAAGAAAGCATAAAATACTGTATCAAACAACTTACATAATAAAATGAATTTTGATTATAATTTATGATACAGTTTGATAAAATCAGTTTGTTGTATAATAATCCACAGTGTGTCTTACAGAAATAATATACAAGTTTCATCTTTATCTTTGGGATTTATCCAATATGCTTTGGTTTAAAAAAGAATTAGTATTACTAATCTATTCTACTTGGTGGCTGCCTTTTACTTCTAGCTAATTACATCCTAGGGATGAGAGTTTAGAGTAACTGAAAGAATAACACGTTTAACTTGAAGATGCCAAGTTTAGCAGTTATCAATTTTTGTTCTCGGGGGACTCTTCTTTCCAGTGAGGAAAAAAATTTGCATCTTTTTATAGTTAGGGTAGAAATGAGACGAAACACTGAAAAACATGTGCACACACACGAGAGAAATTGCTTTGTTTCTAACCACATGCGACTATTGCTGTAGGAGTCAGGCTAAAGCATCTGAGGTGACATATACTCTGATTCAAATTTAGAAAACTGTGACAAAATTTGTGGTTGTTTAGTTTCTATAACTACTTTGCCACAGTGTCACCAGTTTGCATCTATGAAATGAAATTACACATCTGTTGTCTTAATAATAAACTCAGAGTTAAAATGACTGGAGCAATAATAAACCTAGTAAGAACTCCTAAAGCTTATTTGACTTCTGATTTCTCATGTTTTATGCAATTACATTTCCTGTCTGCAGCAGGAGTTCACTTCTCACAAAGTTTCAGCAAAATGTCAGTACTACCTTTGAAGGTAGTTGTCAGCATTACATCCCGGGCAGAGATACTGAAAATGATTGCATTATTTAATTTAAGATTTCAAAACATTGTGAGGTTACATTCATACCACATATGCTACACATTTAAGAAAGGTTTCCTTTATCACACATTTGAGCCCATTGTAACACTGTCCTTCAGTTCCTTGCTCTAAAACTCACAGCTTTGTGCCTTGTTGTTTTGGACATTTTTATAGCTTCTGTGGAGTCCACCACAGATTCAATATTGCATTTCATAAAATAAAATTCTACTAATCTCAAAATATACCTCGTTTCTATTTCAATAAACACATTTTTATTATGGGAGACTTTGTCTCTCATGAACGTGTGCACTATGCACAAAATAAACCACCTTACTCGCATTCTGTCTACCCATATGGAGCAAGCTTGTGTTGAAGAAGTTTTCCAACAAATAAAGACAAGCCACAGATTTTGCTCTAAAGCAAGGTATCCATTATTCTTTGGGATAAACCTGACTCTATTTAAATAGTCTCAATGCTTTATAAAATTGAACTTGGCTGACCGTTTGTTTTCCAGGGTGATCATTAAAGGACAAAGCAGAATGTTAGAGCTGCAGCATTATTGGCGAGCTTTGCCTGTTTGCTTCTCTCTGTAAGTGAGCAGCCAGTGAGACTGCTGTGCTGATGACATGGTTCCAAGCAGCCCATCTCTCAATGCCACGTCTACGTGGTCACTCAATCCTATTTATCATCGACCCAACCTCTCCTCTTCATGTCCCCTTCATCTGACTTACTTCAGGCTATTTTTTCTATTTCTTATAAATGTTTTTAAGTACATTTAAACTTTTAGTAGCCAGATCCCATATTCCTTTTGAGCAAAATGTCTAATGATTATCCTTTACCACATTATTCTTATTGCTCCTTGTCTCTACTCTTCTTAAATTTCTCTTTAGACACAAATTCCTAACACATGTGTACACACGTGCACACACACACACACACACACACACACAATTAGTACTTTTCAGCACCTTTTGAGAGTGAGCTGCAGATAAGATGCCTCATTTTTACCTAAATATCCCAAACACACCAGTGAGTATTTCCCTACAAGTAAAAAAGCATATTCTGGCATCACTGCACAATACCTCTCCAAACCAGGTTTTCCACATTAATATATCATCATCATCCACTTCTCAGGCCCCATTCCAAATCTGCTTAATGTCTTCTTCCTACTAGATCAAAGGAGCTATAAAACTTTTACCACCTCTCTCACTCAAATATGTCTACTTTCCTTCTTGAATTTGGACTGACAGTATGATGGTTGACCAATGCAACGCATGAAACTGTGACCTGCTAATAGGAAGTTAGATTTCCTGAGGCCACTATGTTGGAAATGTCAGATGTGACCTTTCCTTTCATATTCCCAATTGAGCCCAGCCTCCTAATGAAGCCTACCAAAGCTTCAGAAATGTGATCCAAGGATGATAGATCTGGTATATGGATATCAGAAGTACCCACCTGCCAAAGGTAAATACAAATCAGACAAAATAATTTTCCAATTAATCCTCAAATTCCTGGCCTATATAATCATAATATAGTATACAACCACTATTACTTCTTGCATACAATATGATACAATATCATTTTATCCTGAAATATACAATCACAATACCTGGAAATATCTCATGTTTCTTTCTATATCAATGTTCATTGAGATATGTTGTATTGCAGACTTCTTCAACCTGGTGCAATTCTGCATGCTTCCGCTCCTATGTTTTCCACGCTCTTGACAAATTTGAAGACTTCTATGTGAGGGCCTTTATCCTGGGTCCATCTCAAGCACCCTCATGACCAGTCTCCAGTTACACGTTCCCAGCAGGAATACCACAGAAATGACACTTTGCTCTCTGTCATGCATCGTATCAGGGATCACACTATATCAACCTGTCTCAGTACAGATGATATCAATTTTGATGACCTGGACAGATGGTATCTACCAGCTTTCTCCTCCTTTAATTCAAAAATTTCTCGCTTGAACTCAATTAGTATTTGATGGGAAGGTATTCCAAGATTAGAGTAGGATCCTGCTTCTCATGGAACTTTTCCCACCAGGCTTAGCATCCATGGACATCTGCAACTAAAATGTCCCCAGTGGCTGTCACGTGGTGACTCTCTTGGTGGTACCAACACCTTTTAGTTGATATGCTTCACTGTTTGCTTATTAATTTATCCTAGAACATGTTCATAACTTTTCTTATTCACTAAATGATGAGTGCGTGTTATTATTTTCATGTTCAGGGCATCCTCCATTTTTCCAGTGGGAATTACTTCAAAACGATTCCTTTGTCTCTTTGGAACACCCTCAATATTTTTAATTTTTAGTATTTACTTCTTTTCTTTGTATAAGATGTTTAAGGCACTTCTTGGGCCTTCTTTATCCCTACCTTATTATCATTCAGTTCTCATTTAGCAAATATGTTAAGCACTGTGGTTCATAAAGTCTTCTTTAAAACCATTCAGTTCTGCTGTTACAGCAATGAAGTAGTGAAAAGTAATTCAAACATGAATGTATCTGGCTTATTCCAATAAAACTTTACATACAAGGGCTGGGGATGTGGCTCAGTGGTGACATGCTTTCTTAGCATGTGCAAAGTCTTTGATTCAATCTCCAGAAAATATATACATATATACATATATACATATATACATATATACATACCTCATTTACAAAAAATTACAGGACTGAATCATAGAGAAAATAGCTAAAAATATTTATCCAGAAAAAATAATAGAGGACCACTGAGACTAATAATAACTCAAGACCCATAATCCAAAGAAGAAAGGATAAAAATGATATGATATACTGTGAGAAAAAAAATGAAAGCACAGATAAAACCTCAAGGCAAATTTGAAAATACTTGGCTGTCTGCAAATGCCTAAAAGGGAACTTACTGCAATTAGCAGGATGTAGTGTTTTGTGCTATGTTGGGTAAATACAGAATCTTGATAGAAATGTTTTGTCTGAAACATATAGTCATCAGTTTACAATCAGTTAGAAGGTATTAAATGTAGCAAGTACTTCTTCTCTCTTATCACATATTCACATAAAATTATTGGTACACCTTTTAGCATCTAAGAAATCTGTAAAAACCATTGTCATTACACATTCCATAACTTAGAGTAACTGATCTCAAGTGTTATCATATATTAAACACCATTAAATATTAAATGTGAACCCATAATCCCACATTCAAAGACAGTGGTTTACTGAGTCTAAAATGGAACAACCCAAGTTATTTTCAGAAGAATATCCCCAGAAGCATGAATAATAACTTCTCCACTAAGATAGTAAACATATGCACTTATGTCATGTATTTGCTCAAAGAGCAAGCAGATTCTGGGAAACAGAATAGGGGTTCTACTAAGTACCAAGGATACTCAAGAACCAAGTATAAATCTTTAAAATAAAAGTTAATTTCTAGCATGGGATAAGGCTGCTGAGAAACAATTTTCTGAGAAATTCTGAGTTTCGGGATTAGAGATGAAGAAATTGCTCCAAATCCAGCTAATAGAGATAAAAGGACCATAGCTACTATAGTCTGTCTAGTCTCTCCAATTATGTTAGTTTCCTATAACAAACTTCCACAATCTTAGTGGCTTAAAATATAAAGCTATTAGCTTACAGTCTTTGACTTCAGAAGCCTGAAATATCTCTCATAAGATATTGGCAAGGCTGTGAGGTTTAAGGGATAATCAATTTCTTTAGGACCTAGATGCTAGGGTGAGGGAGGAGCCCATCCATCATTCTGCCTCCCACACCACAGAAAAGTTCTCTTTCCCAACTGAAAGAAAATGGTGACTCAGGACAAGAAAGAAAAGGGATGGCATAGAACATGAGACTAGGTTCCTGAGAATGTTCAAGGTATTGAAGGTACTAACAAAACAGTGCTTATACAGATGAAATGTGGATTGCAAACTGGGGACATTCCACAGTGAAAAAAAAACCAGAAGGAGGAAAGAAATGTATCACACATAGATGCAAAAAACAAATTAGGTAATGGCATGGAGCAAAAGAGAATACAAGACAGAGACAGAGAGAGAGAGAGAGAGAGAGAGAGAGAGAGACTGACTGACTGACTGGCTGGCTGACTGACTAAACAGAGTGCCATAGTTTTATCTCCTCTAAACTCAACATACTGAAATCCTAAACACCTGTATTTGAAGTATTAATTATGGCTAAATGAAAGCATAGGGACATAGCACTGTTGGGATAGTACTTGTGTGGCTAGAAGTCACACCAGAGAGGCCCCGCACCCACTCTTTTCCTGTGCGACTCAAGGAAAGACCACAGGAGGCTCCTAGCTAGGAAGAGCATCCTTACCTGCTAACTGAATCAGTCAGAACTGTGATTTCAGACTCTTAGCTTCTTGCCTTCTAGTCCAAATTGGGAGAAAACAGATTTTTGTGTTTAAGCCACCAAAAAATGCCACAGTGTGCGCAAGCAGTCTAATACAGAGGGAAAAAAGAATAAAAGCAGAATTTGAAAAATTAAGGGCTTAAGCAAAACCTCTGATTCATAGGGGTGCGTTATAGATCTGGCTTTTGGCAAATACATCCCCATGATTAAGCTATTTTACCAAACCTAATTCCTATCCAGTGAGACACTTCACTCTTATTTGCAAATTTTTAGAGATATTCTAGGGAAGCATTTTATGCATTAATAGGGTATAGTTTTCCATCTGTGGTAACAAAATTCATTTGGAAAAGTAAATGTTTTGTGAATATTTATTATGTGGTTATCTTTATAGGTTTCTGACATACAATATACAAATATGAATAAGTCATACTAATCAATATATTTCTCTGCATTCATCTTATAGGTAACCATTGGAATGTTTATTCAATGAGATCAAACTTACTTGAATTTTGAAAGAACTGGAGCCTTCCTGAAAAGCAAAAAATTCCATTTGTCTTTACAGTTTCTTCTTTCCATATTCATGAGTCAATCATTTCTTTGCTTGAATAAATTTGTTTTGAAAACTAGGTTTTTACCATTCAGAACACGTCTCACAGAATATGAAGTCATAGAAACATAACTTTAGAATGAAAGGAGAACAAAATATTCCATTTTCATAGTCCTTCCATTTATCACTGAAAAATGGGATTCATTAAAGAAAGACTAAAGGAGAGTTTCAGAGCTTTATAGCTCCAGGTTTTCCCTTCTCTATATTTTTGTTTCATAGTGTGAGGTGTATTAGACAGACAGACAACACTGGAAAAACTTAGAATAGCAAGTTTATGGTCTAGCTGAAACTTTGAACTTGAACCAGTATTACACTAAAAGTATTGCTGAATCCAGCAAGGTAAGTTTGAACATGTCATAACTGCATGATGGAGGGCCCATAAAAGTTAAGTCTATGAACACTGCCCACAAATCGAACACCCCTTTATAAAGCATTTAGCCAAACTTGCCCAGAAATTACAGTGATGTAGCAACAGAACCAGAAATACTCAGCAGTTCAGCTGATCAAAGCGGTAACAGGTGTGGTCCTCTATGTAACTATTCAAGGACATTCAAAGCAATGAAATGATGAAAAACTAAGTGTTCCTGTTTATACCTTAGGAAATGAGGTATGGTGGAAGATATTACTAGCTAGATAGTTCCTTCTATGTGTGATTTGGAAAGAGATGGTCCTAAAATGCTAGGATGTAAGCAATGCGACTTTTACCATTTTTCTTATCCCCTTATGAGATGTACAGCTCAGAACACTCGATTCAGGAGAATAAAGAAAATGTTAATAATTTCAGAGTAATCATGCCACTTGTGCCCAAGTTAAAGTCTTTACACACACAATACAAACATTTTTGGTCTTTGTCATTACATTCATCTTGGGAAGCTGGTACATTAATCAGTTTTCTTTTCTTGCTCTCCCTTTCTCCCCTTCCATTTTTGAAAGAGAGTTGACTATTGTTTTGTCACTGCCCCGATGTACAAAACACTATCCCTAAAAGTGGTCATACAGCCACAGCAATCACAGATTTATGAATCTGCCACAAAGCAAGTGAACGTTGTCATTTCTGGGCTTGCTGTTGGATTTGGCTACTAAAATTACTCCAACAACCCACGCCTATGTAAATTTTTTTTTCACTAATTGTACTATCGAGTCAATTAAACTGAGCAAATCATTCATCAGGGCGGGCACCTCCCAGCGTATACGTCACACTGCCCAATTTTTCCTTTACTTACTCCTCTTGTGTCTTATTATTTGAATGAGGTAAAAGGTAGTAAAATAGTAACCCAAACCTGAATAGTCACCTCATTTTTACCAGTAGTAAAACTTCTTGAGAGATTTTATGATGAAAACACTGTAATGGAAATAGAGAGCCCAGGTATAAGTTGATTAATTTTTCAAAAACAGATTAATGTGAAATTGAGAGGGAAAACTGGGAGTCATTAAAATTAAGGGTTTTAAATTAAATGAACTAAATGTGTACTGAGTTTAATGGTCTAATGATCTATAAGTATTTAAAAATATAAATATCCAAAGCAATATATAATCATTTAAATAATATAATTAGATGTTTCCTAATCAGGAGTGATGAACTAAAACACCTTAAAGAAACCTCAGGCATGGATCAAGTAAAACTCCTCATCCTTTTGAAGAAATGCCACAGGATATATTTATCAGCTTCTAGCTGCTTTAACAGGAGCTTGAGGAACTCATGGGGAGGCCCTGGAAGACAGACACCTGTGTCCCTTATCACCAGCTTTCCAGTTGGGCTTCATGAATGCAAAGCATTCTCCTGAGCGAAGAAAGAAGCCTGGCATAGCCTATAATCTTTTAGTCTTCTTCTACTACAAACAAAACTACTATAGCTACTTCTAAATGCAAAACTGTAAAATGTTGGTCCTAATTCTCTGTTTTGACAGAATACAGAGTCCCTGCTGCTTTGTTTTCCCATAGTAGTAAACAAAAAAAGCACTCCTAACCAAATGCTGTTTTTAGGACACGAATAAGTCACAAATGCTACCTCATATAAGTCAGTCTACCATATGCAAAGAAAAGAATCATCAGAATAATAATCATTCCAAGAGAAGACCACAAAGCTGTGAAAGGGGATAGGTTAGGAGTTTTGCGAGGCTAGGGGAAAGCTCCACAGGACCTACAGTCCTGTGCTGGGTTAGAAATAAGGTTAATCCAGTAATAAAATTCCAGCGTGAGTGTCATGCAATGAAAAGGCAACATACAAAATATTTAGAAGCCTGCTTGGTGGAAAACAAATTCAGTCTGCCTAAAAAATAGAGAATTTAGGAGATAAAAAGGAAAATAAAGAGACTTAATTTTCACATGCAGGATTTAAGATTCATTTTTCATCCACATTTCCCATTCTTAATATCCCTGTGAACAAGCAAACCAATTAATTCCTTTTCATTGATGCAGGGTATTAGAATCCGAGCAACTGCAAGATCTGAGCAACAAAGAGGACCTGCTCATGGAAAAATAGTGCACTCCTGGCTTAGCGATCAGCAGCAAGGAAATATTTCTAGGCATTGGGAGCAATCAACAGACTAAGCCACCAAGAATGAAAACTTGAGTCCTTTGTGGGAGTGAGCTGTGAAACCATGTTACATGAAATACATCACATGGTTTCTCTTATATGAGGAACACAAAATAAAAGATAGATAATGGGAAATGGGAAAATAGATCTTCTGCAAATGGGAAGAGAACCAGGAGACAGAGCTGAGGGAGGGAGTGAAAGAGAAGCGGATGTGATACATATGTACTAAATCTGCACAGGGAATGCAATCATTATGTACTGTAAACATGCACTAATAAAAAATAAAATTATAAAATAAAAATGGCTTAATTCATAAAAGCATCACTACATGCACACCTGTGTTTATAGCAGAACAATTTGTAATAGCCAAATCTTGGAAACAGGCTAAATGTCCATCATAAAGATATGGAGATTTTTTATAAAATACAGTACTATTCTTCCATAAAGAAGGATAAACTGGAGTAGGTAAATGGATGCTCCTTGAGACTACATTCCTAAGTGAAATAAATCACACACACACACACACACACACACACACACACACACACACAAATACCACATTGTTTCTCTGGTGTGAGAAACTGAACTTGTCAGTAAGGACCCAAACATATAATAGGTATTGTGAAATAGGAAGAAAATATTCAAGTGGGAAGAGCAATAAGGGAGGGGGAGGGAAAGGGAGGAAGGGAAAAATAACAAAAATAAATAAGAAGAAAAAATGGAAGCAAAGCTCTTGTAAATAAGGAGGGGAAGAGGGGTTGAAGGGAGGGTAGAGGAATAGGAAAAAAAGAATCAAGTTATAGTATGTACAGGTACAAATTCCCTTTGGTGAATGTGGTCATTATACACATGTAAAATGTGCCAATAAATTTCATTTTTTTAAAAAAATGATTTAATTCATAAAAAAGTCAATATTAATGTATATACTAAGGTTTTTTAAAACACTCATGTATCTCACTTAATCAGGAAAGAGTGTTGTAGGTAAACTGGTATTTGGAAAATTCATCTGAATAAGGCTGATAAAATCTGTAAGAAGAGGGGAAAATGGAGGCAGTAGATGTATTAGGAGATTATCACTTGAAATAATGTAAAACACTAAAGAATGAAGGGAAAATGTCGGCATGCTTGAAAGGAATTAAGGATTATAAAGTCACCTTCAAAACTGGAGCATGATTTAGGAGAGCAAAGTTGATGCTGACTTCCTCAGGACGGAATTAGTACAGAGACTGCTGCTTAGAATCCAGCCGGCCCTAAAAATGATGAAATTCCAAGCCATTATGTTCAGAAGCAAGCACTGTGTCAGGGTCGGGATGCTGCAGGGCCACTGTCACAGGTGAGGTCCCCAGAGTAAAGAAAGCCTGGGCACAGACCTCAGCAACAGCCCCTAGCAGCAAGTGTCTTAATTTTTCACTCCTATATATTAGCCATGATCAAGATTTACATTCTACTTACTGTCATAACCATGTAGTACATGTGTGGCTGTCTATGCTAAGATATGTTTACATACATGTACCCCACTGTGCATCTGTGCTGGGCAGCAGGGTCACGTGCTTATGCATCCTTAGATGCCCTGAGCTTTGAAGGAATCTGCTGTGGCTCCCAATATACTGTACCTTACAATTTGGCTTTTGTTTTGTTTTGTTTTTAATTTTATTTTAAGAACAAAACCAAGCAAAATAAAACAGAATAAAGCCAGTAAGCCCATGCATGGCATTGCCTTTAATTTTGAAGAGAGGATGGAGCAGAAAGCAGATGCAATCAAAGCATACAAGGCCATGGTTCTCAAAGCTACCCCACCTGCATCAGATGGGAAATGTTATTCTCCATATCTCTAGGCTTTCCCTGGCACTTTCCACATAACTTACTCTGGAGGTGGGACTCAGTCATCTGTACTTAATAAGAACTCCAGACAATTCTGATGCATTCTGGATCTGAGAGTCACAGGTCTGATGTTATAATCCCAAAACAACAGCCAATTCCAGTTGAAGATGTGTGATGATTTCATAAAAGAGGAGCCCTAGATGATAACCATGATGATAACCCATGGATGACTACTTGTTTGTCCATGCCTCAACAATGCACCTTTACTATAAATGATTCAAGAGAAATAACAAGAGAAATTTATTATAAAAATCAAAATCAAGAGTATTTCGCAGTATGCAAACATCATATTATCTCCCTAGTGAGTAAATAAGATATGAAATCTACAACAGATACTGTAAAACAGGAAGAAACTATTCTGAAGAAAAGAGAAACTGGGATGGGGAAAGGAGAAAAATGAAGAGAAAAGGAGAAAATATATATACATATAGAGACAAGGTAGTTAAGTCAGTTATACTACTTTCTCTTGGTTCATTGAGAAGAAAGTCTGAACTAACACTTTTGGACAATTAAATGCTTATGTCTTATACTCTGAGTAACTAATTTAAATATAATAATATGCAATGTATTAACAATTGTTACTATATTATCTTGCTTTGAAATTTTGGTTTTTTCTCTTTAAAATGTAAAAAAGACTATTTTGCAAGGCTAAAGTAACTTGAAAATTTGATTTTTTTCTCTTTCTTTTGGATTATCACTGCCAATTCTTTATCCTAACACACATTCTGCTACATTAATATAAAAGAGCTCCTATAACAAGTAAAAGAAACATTTGATAACACTTTCCTTTATCATAACATGTAACAGTTTCTAGATTCCACTAAAGAATATGCTTTTTGTTATTTTATATGATACTTTTTATATTTAAAGTCGTGCCCCCAACTTTCAGCACAGGATTAGCCAACTCTTTCTAAACTACCTAGATAAATATAATAAACTATGAAAATAAACTTCTCATAGTACCTATGAATGTTCACTCTAAAATGATATTAAATATTAGACTAAATATAAGATTTGGTTTTGAAATGTAGATAGTTGTAGTCTCCCCATTGAATCCCAGACTTTGCAAAATGGGAAGGAGGGGCTCAAATTGCTAAAGCTTTGATCTCTTACCCATTTCACTCAGTTTCAAAGTCAGTCTAGTTATAAAAGTTCTAGACATACCACATCATGAATTACTTCCACCCCATTACTTTTATATAAAACTCAGGAATCATATCAAAGGAAATATTTTAAATTATTCCAGACTCTACATAAGTATGTTGCAGCTTTTATGTATTTTTGAAAGTTCCTATCTTGTAACTACCCAAGTTTTATTAAAGTTGATGATCTTTAAAAAATCAAGCCTAGTTAATAAATAAATTCAAATTCCAAAAGTCCATACAAAAAGATTTTCCCTTTTGCTATAATCTAATTGTTTGCTTTATCAGGATCCTGCAAAATAAGCCAGGAAAACCATTTGCAAGCTTTTCTGATGAGGAACAGAAATACTCAGAAAACCTTTTTATGAATATTAACCTTTAAATATTAAAGGAATTCCACTTATTGTCAATTTAAAGTCATCTATACCATAATTTGGGCTTAGATCTTTTACCCTCTATAATGGAGATGAGAAATAATAGTTTCCATTATACAACATGTCCACATGCATAAATTTAACCAGCAAAACTCAAAGAAGAGAGATTTTAAAATGTGTAAGGTCACTAAAATTATACTAATGTGTTAAGGAGACAGATTTTTATATACAGTATTTTATCACCTTGATTCAATTTAGTCAAAAATTTGTCATAGATATATTGGAAAGGTGAAATGTGATTTCAAAAACTGTTCTTCTGCAGTACACAGTCATATCAAGTCGCCAGTTCTTGGTATTAGCAGGCTATGGAACAGCTGTATTTTTAGTTGAAATCATTTGAAAATTAAAATTGTAATACCAGTAAAAGTTCTATATACTCATTTTTGTGAAATGTATTTTTCCCATATTCATTTGGGAAGAAAGATACAAAATCTTAAAATTAACTGATTACATTTAAAATTTAATACTTTCTCATTTTCTTTCCTCTTTCAAAAACAAAACACGGAAAAGCTCAAATAGCTGAATTTCATAAATTATAAATATACCTACATACATTAGTCAGAGCACTTGCCACACAATTCAAGTACAAAAGAATACCAGATACTGCAAATGTGAAGATAGTAGCCTATCCTACATAAGTATTGGAATACTCATACAAGAATTTTGAAAGCAGATTTATGGCAACTTTTTGTTGCAAAACATTAGAATTGCAAGCTTTCATTATTTAATATGGGAACTGGCCATTTTTAGTTATGTGTATGAGTGAGTAGAAGTTATTTATATTTTTGTATTTTCAGAAATCTATAGTGTATTGTAATGTTAAAAATGTGAATGAGACAATGTGTAAATGTATAAATAACAATCTAAAAGGATGTTAATAATGCAAAAATTATAATATTATTATAATAAAATTATTAAGTAATCACTATATGTCAGGTAATCTGCTAGGTGTTTTTCATAGATTATCTCAATCTCCACAACAGTGTTGTGACCACAAATTAAAATTTTACAAACATAGAAATTTGAAAGCTTAAGAATATGACATTGTGGAATGAAAATGAGAGTGGCTGACCAAGACAAAGCAAATTTACAGTTTTTACTACATTAGGATAGTTTTACAGCATTAGTTTGTTAATTGATAATAAATAAATCCATGCCAAAGTAATCATACTATGAGACAGACTATGTTAAATAATATATATCCATAATATGATAATAAAATTGCAAAACAGGGAGAGATTAATTATAAATTATAAATTATTATTATTTAGAATTATTATTATTTAGAATAATAAATTCTACATTATTTATAAAGGAAACATCACTTGAGAGAGGTAGAATTTCAAAATAAGAGATGGGAGGAAACTGCTTCAAGAAAAAGCTATAAAAAAGCATGACAAGGGCATGATTTGACTATAAGATAAATCCAGCAAACTGCAAAAAACTGGTTACAGTATCTAAAGATGTTTCAACAGAATAAGAGTCATATAAGACTAGAAAAATAGAGGCTTCAACAATTCTAATCTTATATTCACAAAATTGATAAAGCATAGGAGTAAAACTAGGGAACTAAAAAAGTTTAAGAGATGTAATTTATTTAAGAAAAGACTAGAAAAAGAGCAATTAATCATAATGAAACAAAACAGCGAAAACAACACTTGCTTTCAAAGAGAAGATAGAGGAGACCCCCTCCATACTTACTATGTTGCATACAATCATCCTGCCAAGAGATGCTCAGACCTCTGCCCCCAGTTGCTAATGGGGGTGGAGGGGTTGGGAGGGGATGTTTGATTCCAAGCCCACACACCAGTAGGTTCAGGAGACACTACTGGGTCTCCTCCTGGCTTATGCCAGAGGAAGGCACTTACCAAGAGGGCGTGTGAATTGCTTCTATGTGCAGGCTCCTGGGTTCCACCCTGGCCACAGCCGGATCTCGGGGGCCTTTCTCTGGTTCTCCTCTTGGCTCCCCGGAGGAAGGCGCTTACTAAGAGGGTGGGCGAATTGCTTCTTTGTACAGGCTCCTGGGTTCCACCATGGCCGTGGCCAAGAACTGAAGATTATAAAACAAATTTTAGATCATTCTTTCACAAGTCCTTTACTGTTCTATCCTTGTGTGGAATGCAGAGATATTTGTCAAAACCAAAGAAAATGTTATTGGATCTTGTAGAAATTAATAGTGAATGCTAAGGCAATAATACAGTTGCAGACCTAACTAAACCTGAAGACTTAAATTATATTAGATAATGATATGGAATACATGGTATACACAGTCTTATATGGAGATGTGTCTAGTCTTCTTCCCTCCACCAAAAAACGTGAATGAGTCTTCACAAATGTAAACTACATGTAACCACCATTCTGTTTAGAACATTTGCTTGATGACAGATAAATTTCTTCTGCCCCAAGGCAATCAACTTACTACACTTCCCTAATCCTGCACTAAAACTATTTGAGAATATTACTACTCTTAGTTTTTCTTGTTCTATAATAAAATAAAGTCATACAGCAAGAGATGGCAAATTATGACTTGAGAGCCAAATCCAGCTGGGAACCTATTTTTGTAAATAACGCTTTCTCACAACATAGGGACTCTTTTGCGCCTTGTCTGTCTGACTTCATGCTGCAATGGCAGCATTGTCAAGTTGTGAGAGATTTCACAGACCAGAAAACCTAAAATACTTACAATATTTACAGGCAATATTTGCCTCATCATATACAATGTATTCTTTGTACCTAGCTTCCTCCCCAGAATAGTATACATATTAATCAATGTCTGCATTCCTGTATATTGTATTGGTTCTTCACATGTTATTACTGATGAAGAGTATACCATTATATGAATATAAGTTATCAACAAATTTATCAAGCTTTATGTTATTATAAATTTTGATATTAAATACACATATTTATAATACAGTATAATATAGAATGAATGCTTAAGCATTCTGGTATATATTTATGGGATCCTGCACTTATTTTATTCAATATAATCCTTATATTTTACATCTTTTTATTTTATTAGGAGTGGTACTATATTTTTATTTGATATTCCATATCTTAGTGGTAGCTTATAAAAAACTATACACATATACATAAATATAGGAATATAAAATACCTTTTATATTCCTCAATTGACTTTTTAATTTTAATAGTATTTTATGAATGCCCTACAATGTTCTGCATAGCTCATCTTCATAGAGAATGTCTATCTATATAAAGTTTTAATTCTTCCATTTTAATTTTATGTCTCTTGCTCCTTGATTTTATGCAATGGCCAGAAACTTCAATAGAAAAATATTCACATTTCTTTTATTAAATACTGTATGACATTAGCAAAGAATGTTTGTAGATGTTCTTTATCAAAAAAAGAAGATTTCCTTTTACTTCCAATCCATTGAAATTTCTATAATAAATAGATGTTAAGCTTAGCCACATTTATATGAGATTCTCTGGGTTTACTTTTTTATGTTGTTATTGTATTAGTTACATTGTTGGAATTTTTACTATTTAACTTTGCATTTGTGAGTTCCACTGGTTGTAGGTATTTTTATATTTTGCTAATTTGATTTTTAAAGGTTTTTCTTCTTCTAAACTCATGAGAAATATTGTCTATAATTTTCTTAGGATGTCTACATCAAGGTTTTTGCAATATGCTGACTTCTATAAAAGAATTGAAAAGGTTTCCCTACCCTACTCTCTAAAATAGTTCACGTAAGGTTGTCATATTTTTCTTAAATATCAGATGATAGTCACTAGTGAAGCTATCTGAACTGGTGTGTTCTATATAGGACAAATTTAATAAAACTTCAACTTCTTTAATATATTTCAAAATACTTCAGTACTCTAGTTCTTTAGCAATTTGGCTTAGAAATTTGTGTTATATGAACAATGTATCTATTTCATCTATTGCTTCAAATTTATTTACATTGTTTATTTTTTATCTTTTTTTTAAAGAGGGTAAAACTAAACACAACAAAACAGAACAAAACAGAACACAAGAAAGCAATGTAAGAGACATAAATTTCAAAGCAAGACAATCAGAAATCTTCACTATCATATTGTCTCTTGTTTTCTTCCAAATAGTTGTCCATATCTTCACATTCAGAGAATTCACATGAAACAGCATAGTATAGAACTGATCTGAACAGGATGAGGAAGGCATTTTAAGTGTTCAAGACCAGACAATAGGGAAGCCAAAAATGGCTGTCACAGTATCTCTCATTCTCTTCAAAATAGTTGTCCATTTCATGTGTGTTGAACTTAAACAAAACAAAACAGGGTAAAATCACTCTGAACAAATAATAATAGTATTGCTGGATTTCACTTCATGATGCTATGGAATCAGCACTGGGTACTTTAGTGTCTCTTTTTCTTCAAAATAGTTGTTCATTTCATCATGCATTATATAATCAGTTCTCATAAACTGTTTATAGGTCCTACACATGCATGAATCTCTACATATATTTCTATCTTTTCTGTAGTAGGGGGAAAAATAAAACATAGCAAGATAAAACAAATTCTTATAAAAAACATGAAATGAAAAAGTCATATAAAACCACAGTACAAGGTGATCTAGAATGGTTACTGTGTTGTCTCTTGGTATCTTCAATAGAATTGTCCATATAATCAGGCATAGTATAATTGACTGTAGCAGTACATAACAATATTAATAAAATCAAAACATTGCAGAGAGTATAAAATTTCAAAAGCAGGTAATAATCAAACCAGAGTGGGTATCCTAGTGAATCTTGTCATCTTCAGTGTAGTTGCCTATACTCTCAGGCTTGATACTATCAATCATAACAGATTTGAATATAATCTGTCAATACAAAACAGCAATCTAACAAACCAGATTCAATTAAGATCAGTCATGATAAAATAGTGTAAGTTACACAGGGCTTCAGATTACGTTAATAGGAAATTAAGGATGATTACCGTACTATATCCTGCTATTTTCAGGATAGCTTTCTGTGCCCTCAAATCTAGTACAAGTAGACAAACTGGAACAGAATATAATCCATCTAAACAGAGAGGTGTGAGTAATGTGGGTTTTAAATCCTGATACACTATCAACAATATCCTCTGCCTTCTTTTTTTTAGACTATTTCTCTCCTTTCGCTCCCATAGGGTGCTGCGCATTTTGGGTCCCATCAAACCCCTCGGTTTTTAGATTAGGGGGGCAACCTGCTATTTACCTAAGTGGTTCCAAACCTTCTCACTCCTGGACTTGAACTCAAGTTGTATTCCTATACCTACAAAAGCCTTAAGGTTTTCCTTCATTATAAATGAGTATTTCTCTACTGCACATAAGTATCCTGTCTTTCCAACCTATCTGCAGGTGCTGGTCAAGTTGCCCTAATTTCTCTTTGGCTCCCTGTCACATGGAGCATTGTTTTCTCATATTTGATTTTCAGTCCACTAACCCTTTTTCAGGTGAACTATATTTCCTATACAGAGCATCTCGGTGGACCCTACCTCCTGATGCACTCTGCCTGTGTGTGTGTGTGTGTGTGTGTGTGTGTGTGTGTGTGTGTGTGTTTAGTATATCAAGGCCATCTATGTTAGAGATTATAGCCAACCTTCTCTGCCTCATTTTTGCTATGTTATTTTTCTGCCATTGGTTGTCTTATTTTCTCCTCCATTCTACTCTCTGCCCTGTTCATTGAGGCCTCTCTACCACTATTCCTAATATCTTGGTATTTTTTTTCTCTCT
>PVJX010000737.1:0-215966 GCA_004027295.1 Dolichotis patagonum | reverse complement strand
ACTTCCTGGGCGTGAAGGGCGGGGCTAAGGGCCCAAACACACCTGGCCCAGATGCCGATCTCCAGGAAGTTCCCTGTGGATGAAGGGCGGGCCTACCAGCCCCAAAGAGTCCCGCCGAGATGCAGGTCCGGGCAGACTTTCAATCCAAACAGCTCAGGCCACTCTACGGTCCGGGCGACCTAAAATGTCTTCATCATCCTGTTCTGATCAGTTTTATACCATTTTGTTTTGTATGAATTCATTGTGTGCAAATATATGGACAACTATTTGGAAGAAAACAAGAGACAATGTGATAGCGAAGATCTCAGGTTGTCTTGCTTTGAAATCTGTGTCTCTTACATTGTTTTCTTATTATCTGTTTTGTTTTGTTTAATTTTACCTTCTTTAAAATAATTTTTTTAAGAAAAGAAGATGATTTAGGACCAAGTGTTACAGGCAGCTGAGTTAGTCAGAAATATTATAGGCAGTGAGATAGGACTAGGTCCTCAATAGAGCCACTGAAAACACCTGGAAACTGCCAGGGAGGCTGACACCTCCTGCTGTGGACCAGACCTCAAGATAAAAAAACCATACAAATGCACCCATATCCTGAGGATTGATACCCTAAATAGTTCCCATCCCCCTAGGAAAGAGTCACTGCTCTGTAAGAATGCCCGTTTTTTTTTTTTCTATGTGACTGGCTTCTCAATTTGTCCTTAATGTAATCAATTTTATCTGAACTATTGATCTTATTGGCTAAGTAGCGTTATGTCCCACCTCATGCCCATCTGCCTTGTGAGTTCCCAGTCTTCTCCCACTTTGAACCCATGGTTTACTCTATAAAAGACCCTGGAAAAGACAGAGTCCTTGGCAACCCTCTCGGGGGTCCCCTTCTGTCTCTCTTCAGACAGAAACTTTCTTTTTCTCAATAAATATATGCTGCTCTTACCTCCATTGTTCTTAAAATTCATTCTTTGATTTTAGAGAACACGAGCTCATGGACATAGTAGATTGAGAGTTTCATTCCCCTATATCACCAGGAAGGAGGGTAAGGTGGACTTCTTTATATTTTCTGGAATCACTGGTAAATATGGCCAGATTTGCTGGGTTTCTTTGACCAAAATGATTTTTGGAGTTGTAATTGGTCATGATTTCCATAATGTATGTAAATATCACAAAATACTTTTTAGTATACTTAGATTAAAAAGACATAAAAATAGACCTCCTGACATTAGGATCCAGATAGACCCTGAGATTTTTTTCATCTTTATAATGAAACTTTCTTTGAATCTACAATTTGCTGAATGAAGAGAATTTAGAAGCCAAAATAAATTTGAAATATATGATTTCATAAATGTATAAGCAATAGGAATGTTCCATTTTGTATAACATAGTGAAGTTTTTAGAACACGTACACAGTATAGTGGATCAGGAAAAATATTCTACTTGGGGTTACCCAGGGCACATGGTAGATTATGTGACTGTCTTCAGTTTTCCCTGTCTTTCCTGTAAGAAACCTGTGCTCTCCCAGCTCAACTCCCCACCCAGAGTGATGCCGACTGTCCTGTGCTGTGCTCTGCGGGATGCACTTTGTGGAAGTGGAGCCCTGTGTAGCTGCGTTCTCCGCCCTCTTCTCCACCATAAATCAAGCAAAGCTTGCTCCTTTAGCTGACAGCACAGAATGAGAGGGATGAATAGTTGGCCACGGCCAACCTGCACTAGGCCTGAAATTGATTGGAGGAAAAAAAGCCTTAGTTGTTGTAAGTGGCTAATGCTTAGAGACCATCTTTACCAAAGTATTATTTAGTGTAAGCAGAGTGACACATCTTGGTTTGATTCTGGCTCAACCACTTACTAAGTCTTGAAGAATATGTTGAAACTATAAAAATCAATTTCCCCATCTGTTTCTATAGGTGAGCAATAACTTTTTCACTGAGTTATTGTGAAAAGTAAATGGCAAAATTATGAAAATGGCTTAGAACAATCCTTGGCACATAATAAATGTAAATAAACTTTTCATAAACTGTGTCTAGCACAGAATAGCACCTCCACCCCTCACCCCACCCCCACACATTCCACCATCAGAACCAGCATCTTTCCGTGTAGAAAATTTCAGCCATCCAAGGTATAGTTAATGAGTTAGTTAATTTTCTCACTTCAGGGACAAAATACCTAACAGCCAAAGTTAAAGGAGGAAAAGTTTACTAAACTCAGTTTGTACAGTTTTTAAGTCCATAATTGACTGGATCCAAGGCAGATTTGCTTCAGAGAGAAGAGAGGTTCATGGTGGGCAGAAGACAGCAAAAGCAACAAGGAAGAGACAAGACCCTTTTTAGTTTTGCGGGGATTGCTTGTTTGTTTGTTTGCTTCTCTGAGACAGAGTCTCGCTGTTTAGTGAAGGTTGGCCTTGAAATGGCTTATGTAGCCAGACTTGCCTTGAACTCACAGCAATCCTCCTGCCACAGCCTCCCAAGCACTAGGGTTATAGGCAAGTCCCACCACTCCTAGCTTTCTACTCTTTATTCCTTATATTATGTGCAGCTACCCGCCCTAGCACACTCACACTCATAATCCCAGCACTGGACCATGAATCAATCACAAACTCTAGATTCAGCCACCTATGTAAAACTCGCCCCCACGACTGTGTGAGGCTTTGATGGGACATGTAAACATAAACCATAAAAGCTAACATCACGGATACAGAAGACTCACTTTTAATTTTTTCTCATCCTTCTTCTATGAACATTTTTTTCTCTGTGCAAAGTGGTACTTTCATTAGAGAGAGACTAAGCCTAAATTCAGGTTCTAGCAAAAAAAAGAGAGAGAGAGAAAGAGAGAGAGGAGAGAGATTTACTCTCAGGCTAAAATGTTATGAAAGACAATGTTTTTAAATTCTTCTCACTACCATGTGTTAATGTATAAGATATAAAATCCAAATTAATGAGATGGTAGGTTTAGAATAAGCCATGGTTCACAGTTTAAATTGAACAATCAAAACTTTTATCATCTTAATTGTGAGATTTTGAAGTCGAAGAGGTAACTGTGTGGAGGAAGGTTGAACCCTGAGCCTATGACATTTTATGCATTTTCTCAAGTACCAGATACTCAACTTGAGACTAGGAAGCAATAAATTCATGTATATAATTACATTGTACACTTATATGTTGAGAAGGCCATTATGGAAAATCCAGAGGACCTTGAAAAGCAGCCCCACCAGATGGGCCTGCAGAAGAGAGCCCGCTGGGCTGTTCTCTCTTTGAAGATTTGCAGAGCAAGGGCACATGTGCTCTGGTTTCCTTGGAGACCTCAGTCCACTGTGTCCATGAGGCACTCTTTTCTGTCACTCACCTCTTCTCCAAGCCTGCAAGACACCTGTGCCCTGGTCAGACTGCTTGGCCTTCACTGGGCTGAATCATTGTCTGAAACCCACACTAGAAGGAAGAAGGACGACCATTTTCTAAAGAATGGCCATATGCCTTTCCTTCTCTGAGCATTCAATATCCAACAGTTGTTCAGCGCAACTTTTGTCTCCCAGAGTCAGAGGCTGACTTTTCCTAGCTACTGGGGGATTTTTAACATCCTTTTGCATCTGGGACTAATTAATTCAAAATAAAGTCTCAAAAAACAAAAAGAATTTTAACAATACCAACAGGTATGACTGATTAAGCCCTTGATAAGAGCCTGGTATTTGAATACGCCTTTACTCTTTCCAAGCACCCATTCACAGAGACAAACCAGAGACTTTCAGAGGTTTCCAAACTTGCCAGAGGCCACAAGGGAACAAGGACCAGTGCCACAGATTACACAATTGGCTCCAAAATCTGGGCTCATTCTTGTGTGTACTCCAAGCTGTGTAGCACCCTACCCAAGGTCCACTACAGGCAGGAAATTATAGGAGGATGTAGAAATTCTCTCTAGTGAGTTGGTATGCATTCATTTTAGATAAAGGCAGCCTGGAGATTTAGCTTAGCAACATAAGCACCAGACTGGCAAGCACAAGGTCATGAGTTTGATCCCCAGTACCAAAATTTAAAAAAAAAATTTTTAAATAAAAAATTGGATTACTTCTGTAAACAAAGTAAAGAAGTATTTCACCTTTTTTTGTTTGTTTGTTTGTTTAAACATTCATTAGAATGTTCCACAAGAAGGAGGCCAGGGAACAGGTTGACACAACTCTCAGAAAAGCTGCTCCTCAGTCCGGCAATTTTCATTCTGCTCCAACATGGCTGCCCCAAATCTCTGCTGTCTCCCCACGGAGACATGATCCTGACTCTGAAGCTGTTGAGCCCTTGAATCTGTCCAACCCCCATAGGGCTTCCATGTCAGTAAACACATTAGATGTCTTTCTTTTCATCTTAAAATGTCTAAATTATCCTTTTCTTAGCTACTCCTGTTACAGGCACATGATTCTGCTTCTTGGGCGATTTATGTGGAAGAGCAGAGCAATCTTCTTCCTGATTATGGAAAGTCAAGGAAATCACTTTCCCTAGAATGTTCAGTCTTTTTTGTTGGAACTGATGGGTGTCCTGGGACCACAGGAAGCTCCAAGATGGGGATGCTGAGTACACAAATGAACAGGTCCAGTGTTCAGGTAGACAACATGCAATCTTTTACTCAGGAGTACTGGTGAAGGCAAGCCTAACTCAGCTTCCATGAGTAGCTTTCAACATAAAGTGGTAAAGATTGCCCATGTGCTTCTTCAGTGACACCTCTGAGTACCACAGAGATGCAGAATGTCAGAAACCTCCTCAAATGAGCATATTAACAAGATGCCTAGGTAAACTACACTAAACAGTGGTTGTCAGTTTGGGTTTCATCTTGGCATTATTCAGAAGCTTTAAGAATTACTGATACCTGATTTCTAGACTTCCAGAAATTCTAATTTAATTGACTTGAGTTGCAGTCTGGGCATCTGGATTTTTTTTAAGCTCTTTAGGTGATTCTGTTGAGCACTCATTGATAAAAACCACCTTGAATTACTGAAATCGCCAAACACTGATACCAATAATTTTAAAAGAGAGAGAGAAGTGAGTTGTATGAGGTTAATGGAGGCAGTTGGGAGCTGTTGTCCGGGGCTACATTGGTGCCTGGTCTTTTCTGTTGCAAGAGGAGCTCGTGCCACGCGTAAAATTTGAAGAGGGAGAAAGAAAAATAATGCAACATTTCCTAACCATGTAAGAGGTTACTGTTGACTCAATGTCTCCAACCAAGCAAATTAGAAAAGTAACTAAAGAATTGAAAAATAGCATTAAAGTTTAAGAAAAATCTACTAATGAGTTTCCGTTCAATCTTTTCTGGTTCTCAGGACCTACAGTCAGCCAGATGTTTCAAGAAGCATCTCTATCTTGGCATTATATACAATTCTCTATTTTGGATCAGAAAGTATTCCTCATAGAGAAATCTCTACCACTGACAGCGGCTGTAACAACATTCATTTTCTTTTCAAATAAAAGGATTTTGAATGCCTGCAGTGAGGAAAAGTATGTGGAAATATAGGGGTTTTTTTGGTTTGTTTGTTACTTTTTCTGATCTAGCCCAAAGTTGAAGCTATATAGAGACAAAATGGAGATTCTAAGGAAGTGAGAATGAAGTGGAAGAGAGGAGACCAGCTAAATTTGGGGACTCAAAGGGCTCCATACTGGCGAAAACAAAGAAATAGAAAGCTTCTGGGTCTGATTCATTTGTCCTGGACCAAAAGTGACTGGACAATACAACTTTATCTTTCTGGTAAAGAGATAGTTTTTCCTAGAATGGTATTTGTGTATCAAACTAATTCCAGAGTCAAGCTGTTAGGAAAGGTATTTTAAAGATCAGTGCAATAAGAGACGACTATCTTTTACTGTTTATCTGACTGTGTGTGGCACTAAACTTAGGGTTTCTGAACAAAGAAATGTTGGTTAGAAATCCCCAGAGACATCTTGGTTTGAGGAAGGTTTGCAATCAAGAGGAACTAGAGTGCCAGAACAAGATCAATGTGACCTCAAGAGACAGCATGGAGTGACAAAATGTTATTTTTTGCTGTTAAAGACAAACACACTTCCCCCCATTCCCAACTCTGTTGAGAAAACATCTGGAAACACCTTACAGATGACTAAACCCTGATGGGAGTTCTGTCTGTCCTCCCACCCTGCATCCCTTGAATGTAGTCCTCCACTCTAATGGGTTAATAGTTAATGAACCTTCCAGATGTTATGCTTGTTTTGGAACTTTTAAATTTAAAAATCAATTCCAAATAAGAATTTTAAGGTCTTAAGTAAATACTCAATAAATAATGTACGATCTTTGTACCTTTTACTTACTTCCAACGCTATACTGAAATCTGTAAGGAAAAGAACAGCTATGTCCTTCCTCTGTATCCATCTTGGATACAACCATGCCACTCTGTCTTCACATTATCTGTCAGACCTTCTAATGAACGAGGACTCCCTCTGAGGCAAGGAACATGTCTGATTCATGATCACAGGTACTTGGACCTGAATCTGGCACCCAGTGAGGACTGTTTATATAATTGTGGAATAGGGGAAAATACATGAACAGTGCCGCAACCACCAGAATGTTGGTTTCCCTGAAATTCCACATGTGGGGAAAGTACAGCAGAATGAGGAAGGAAACCAGAATACTTGAAACCAGTCATTCAGTTCATCTTATGGTTAACAGTCTGTTGTCCAGAAAATTCCTCCTCAAATCAGTTTTAGTAAGTTACAGTTATTCAGAAAATTATCAGTTTTGTCTAGTTTTTTCCAATTTAGTTGCATTTATTGGAAAAATTCTGAAGTATTCTTATGGTTTAAACTTTCTGAGATGTTCATAGTGTCGTTATATTTCCCCCAATCTATTTTTTTGTCTTCTTTTATTTCCTTGCATTTTTATTTTGTTGGTCTTGATAAATATAAAACTGAGCATTTTGACCATTCCTTCTTTACTTCTTATTTGATACATTTTTATTATTTCTATTATACTTACTCTGACATTTTTGACTTTTGCCTCACCTGAGGTTGAATGATCCACTAATTTTCAGCCTTAATTTCTAATATAAGCATGTAAAGTCATAAATTCCCTCTGAGAGTTGCATTAGCTGTACACAAGTTTTGAAATGTATTGTTTTCATTATCATACATTTATAAATACATTCTAATTTTCAGTCTATTTTTCCTTTGGCTCACAAGTTAATTAGAGGTATAGTTTTTAATTTTTAGCATAAGAATGAATTTCTAATTGCCCTTTGCTAGTTACCTCTCTTCCTCACTGTTTGTTTTGCTTTGTTTTGTTTTGTTTGCATTGTGGTTAGAAAGCACACTAGATGCTATCCACTCATTGGTGGTACTGAGATGTGCTCTTCTCTGATATATGATAAATGTCTTTAAAATATTGCATATGTGCCTAACTGTAATCCTAACCCTAACCGTGTTTTGTGTATGATTGATAATCATCACTGTAATCAATTCAATAAATTTTTAGCTCTTGTACATATTAATCATTAAGATCATTTCATATCAGGACTTTGAACTTGCAATTTTCTTTTTATTGTTCTCTTAATTTTTATTTTATATATTTTATTTTTTATTTTTATTGGTATATCTTTGCAGTATATAATGATTGCATTCACCATGGAGAGTTGGTACACGTGCATAACACATCTTAATTCTTTTTACTTCCCCTAATTTTAGCCTACTTCTTACATTATATCTTATATAAATGTAAAGTGGACATACCTCCTTAAGAGATTATTCTTTTACATATTAATATGACAAGCTTATTTTTTAACATTGCAACACATTTTGGCCTAAGGTTGATACATGGTACCTCGGTTCATGAATTTAATTCATCCCATCATGCTGAAGAAGATGCCCATGGTTGTGTTTGTCACCCAGTGTGGAGTTCATGTGCAGAAATAAAATTTTGCCAAACACTGTTGTTCATGTTTGTGAACCAAGGCATTACTGTGCTTTTCCTAATCTCTTTTTTTTCCACATTTTTACTTCAACCATTTTTGTGTCCATGTGCTTTTTAGTTGAATCTTTTCTTAAAAGGCAAGTTTACCTTGTTTACATTTATTATTATTATTAAGTATCTATTTGGATTTCTTTCTATTTTATTGGTTTATATTTAACATGCTTTCTCTTTATTTTCTGTTTTTTATTATCTTCTGTTAAATTGATCAAGTTTACTTTATTCTTTCCTTTTTTGGCCTGCAATTTTTTAGGAATTTAGCCATGTTAATGTTCATGTTGCCTACTTTTACTTTTTTGTAGTTTAGCAGTATATGAACTCTTTTATAGTCAAGGATTTTGAACCTCTTTAACTTGCCACCTTTTTCTGAACCATGGATTATTGTTTGTCTTTTTGTTTCTTGCTTTTTTCCTCTCCCTGTCTATCATCATCATGGTTTACATAAGCAATGTTTGTGTGTTAACAGCGTCTTTACTCACCATTTCTTCATTGAATACAGCCTTCGTTCTGCATTCAATTTTTCTTTTTGAGAAATATAGCTATTGTATTTTTATCTAGGGCGTGTAAGGTCTTGGTTTTTAAGTATCTGAAAGTACTTTTGTATATTGACTCTGCATCATTTGATATACTGTTGTGAAGATAGAATATTGGGATAATAGTTTTATTTGCTCATGTCTCTGAAGACAATTATGCTCCCTGGATTCTTTGCTTCTAATGAGAAACTTAACATCAGTTCAGTCTTAATTTCTTTCTGAGTAATCTGTCTTTTCTCCATATTGTTTTAATGAGTTTTCTACTTTGTTATTCTGTCAATTTACTATGATGGTTCTATATCCAGTTTTACTTTGATTCTGCATGGAATTCTTTACAATTTTAAATATGAGGGATCATGATTTTTGTTCATTATAAAAATATTTTTGATGATGATTTCTCTACATATTGTATCACCCACATGCCCACAACCCTTCTGTTTTCTCTTCCCAAACTATTAGACATATTTTGAATCTTATACTATTCTCTGTATTTCTTTAATATCTTTCTTATTTTCCAATATTTTTCTGTCTCTGGTACATTACAGATTATTTATTAGCTATATTTCAATGCACTCTCTCTTTATCTGTGTCTACTTTATTAAATCTTATTTTATTAGTCTTTAATTCCAATTTTTCATATCTAAAAGTTGTACTTAATTCCTTATCAAGCTATCTTTCTTTTATTGACTTATAGTTTCAATTTGTTTTTTAATTTATAATTATTTAAACATTCTTAATTTATCATCCTTATCAGATTCTTCTACTATCACAGTTCACATAATATTGATTATTTTTTATTGAGAGATTCTCTCTTTGGGTGTACTTTTTCATTTGGCTCTACTAGGCAAATAAGTAGTATAGTATATGAGAAAAAATTGTATACAATTCTTAGCTTGGAGTTTCCTCAGGTACTATTTACCTCCTACTTGAATTGAACCTCAAATTGAAGCACAATCCAAGACTAAAATATTCATCTTTTTTTCCAGCTGAAGTTTACATGCAAGCTATTAATGCCAGGGAAGAGATTGTTCTTTTTCTATTCCATCCTTTACGATTATAACTTTATATTAAAGTCTTGGTTTATACCACTGGGATCATACAGGACCAAGAGATCTTCTCATGTTTCCATTTTGTAATAAAATATTACAGAATGTGACTATTCTACCCCTGTTCTGGGTCCAAGCAGCTACATTATCAGATCTCAGATTACGTTACACTCTTATTTCATTTCTTAAAACTGAAGAATTATACTTTGTTATTCCAAACTTAGTTTATTCATTTAAAGGTTGTTTTCCTGTATTTATTCAAGTCACATAAATCCAATCAGAAGAGATGCTAGTAAATGAAAGCTTCTTAAATTACAGTTTTATGTACACATTTCTAGGGCCACAGAGTTCTTTGAATGACTTTCCCTTGTCCTCTGCCTGTGATTATATTTCCTGTGACATGTATGAGAAGACAGTGAGAGAAATAATAAACAGGGAATCTAGAGTCATACTTCAATCCCAATCTTATCTACACATTTTCACATGTTATTTGAAAAATTCTATTCTCTCTCTGAGTTATATTATTTTCCGTTCATAAAATAATAGATTTAAACAATAGGCAATCATAATAAAACTCGTTAAGAACTCACAGTGTTCCTGGTTGATGCTATATTCACCAAGTTAAGTACTTTATCTAATGTAATTCACATATAAATATTTTAAGAAATGTATCATTTGCTCTTCTTTTAGCTCATTTCAAATACAGAGGGCTAAAGTAATTTAGTCAAGATCTCAGAGCTGTAAGTGGCAAATCCACAATCTCAACATAAGTCTGCTTGATTCTAAAGCCTGCCTCAACCCCTTTGTTACTATCCTCCCTTTACTTTCTGCAAGAGAAAAATGAAGATTCCTGTCACTTTAACCTTCTCTGAGTCTCTATTAGTCTTCAATTTCATATATAGGTGTGACTTCCATTTTTCACACAGTCTTGTTCAGGGTCTCAATGTTCTCATCTTGATAAATCTAATTCACTCTTGTTCTTTTCATTCTTGGTTACTGCCATGTATAAGCATTGGCTGGATAAGTATTTTTGTGTTTTAATATGGGAGTCTTGAAGTATGGCTTTTGTAAGGCTGGAAATCGGAGATTGAGCTTGTTGGCATGAAGGAGAAAATCAGGAGGTAACAGGGAGGGACATTTAGAATGGGAGTGTGGCACCCAGAAAGGCTTCTCTATGATGACTTTGAGACTATGACCCAGGATTCTGTCTTAGACAGTTGGGTGAATAAGAATACCACCTGATCACAGATAAAAATATCTACTATGGGAGAGGCCTCAAGTTAAAAGCAAGTCCTAGCAGTTTTGGCCCCTGGTTTGGTGGTGTACGTGTGTAGAAGGGTAACAGCCAGTATTATGGAGCACCTGCTCTCTGCAAGCATTGGTTTAAGAAGCACATATGTATATCAGCACTTGTGCTGATCACAACCATTTGAGACAAATAATATCATCTTCACTGTACACCAGTGGAAAGGGAGACACAGAGAGCTTAAGTGACTAAAATTACTCACTTAACAAGTAAAGATTTTGGATTTAGACCCCCATCTCATTGTGCAGAATCCATGTTCCTGGGCACTTGATCACATCTCATTCTTTCCAACTATCTTCTATTCTGGTTTAAGGAGCATGCCAAAGCCAATAGTATCAGCATGTGTGAGAAGGATAATAACAAAAATAATCACTAACACTTAGTAGTCAGAATACAAGGATAAGCAGAGGCCCAGAGATCCAGATTTATAAGATTTCATTGAGAAAATGGTATTTAGATGATTTTTTATATAGTAGGACTCTACAGAGATCACAGGCTTTTACTGAACAGTAAATGTTTTTGAGGTGATATCATGTTCACCATTATAACTCTAGGACCTCATCTTGGCAAAGGGAGGTACAGAACAAAAGCTTTATGCAGCCAACTGCAATGAAAGGGACTCCAAGCAAGCATACTGTCACAGGACACTTAAATTGCTCTCCTCTTGCTTCCACCTAGCAATTTCATTCCTCCACCCTCCTTTACCAAATGAAACAAAGGTAGTGACTCATATCTAGAAAAGAAAAGGTAAAAAGACCTGTGCCAGATCATCTTTAAAGCTGTATTTCCAGGAATGGTATTTGATCTAAAAGCAAGGATTTTTTTTTGCATTTTGGAGTGAATTTGTCCCCCCAAAATTTTAATGGGTTTACATATATATTAACACAACCTATTATTTTCATTATCAACCAGTTTTTAGAATGCTGTTTTCAAAAATGGAATGCATTCACATATGCACAAAAGCTATCCCTTTTATTCTCACTGCATTTGAATTTGAAATAGACTTTTCAGGAATTTCTACTCAAAAGATTTCATATTATTTCACCTTCATAGGTGGTCAATGACAATTCTGCCAAAATCAAAATAGAAACTTTAGAAGGATTACAAGGTATCTGTGCTTTCCCAGCCGACCATGCCCACTCCCTCTCTAGGAACTCGGGGAACCCACCTTGTGAAATTAACATGTTCTGTCACATTGCAGTAGACCATAGTTGGCATTATTTACTCTCTAGAGTACCCTTTGCTTAATCAAAGCAGTCCTTCTCTCTTGCTCCCAGCTGCCCAGTACTTAAGAGAAGCCTATTTTTTTTACCCCTAAAGTGACACAATCTTATTTTTAGGATTTAGGGATGTCTCTGCAAGTGATGAGCAAGGAGATTTGGGACAAAGTAGAGTGAAATGAATACTGAATTATTTTGCTCAATCAAAAAAGAAAACAAACAAAACCATGGGTTGAATACATATTAGTAGTATGCTAGATGGTGTTCATAGAAGATGAAGCTCCTTTATTCTCTTTCATTCTTTAGTAATGAGGTTTTAGTAATGAAGACAGGTGTGGAAACAAATATTTTATTACCACAATGGATGTGTAGTGATAGGGAAGAGGGCAGGGTAGTGTTGGGGTACCAAGTTGGTGTCAGTGGTACAGGATCTCAGAGACCGGTGATGCCTACGTTGAGTCTAGATGAAGAACAAGCAGGAGTTAGCCAGGGGAAGACCTTTTCAGGTTGAGTTTTTAAGACCAAATCATGTCATACGGCAAGCAACCAGCGAGATATAACAGGCAGCAAGATATATGTGAGGGGCGGCTCAAAGTGGATTTTACTAAATTTGTGAGGCCAGAAGATGAGTCTAGACAAGGCCTAATAACAAAGCCTCTGGAAACATGCTAAGGAGTTTGAATCCTATGTTGAAGCACTGGGGAGCCATTTAAAGAAATTAAACAAGACAATGTCCCCACATCAGACTGTTGCATTTGAAGTTACTCATGGAGGTGGTCTTCACATAGGCCGCAAGGTCCCAGATCTGCAAGAGGCTCAGAGCACCAGGAGAAGAAGACTTCCTACAATCCATGTCAGGGTCCTGTGGTTAACCAGGTGTCTTATCGACAAGGTTTCAGTAGAAATCAGAAAAATAGGGAAAGAGACTGAAAATCTTTTAAAATTTTTCCTTTAAAGCATTTCTAAGCTATTTCTTATAATTATTTTCTTATCCCCATCAGTATTTTATCAGAGTAATATAGAGAAAGGTTGGAAGAAATTCAGGTCTAAAGATGTGTTTCCTGAGTGATAGTGTTTATCTCATCTGTCTACCTACTGGGCCAAACATAGCAATACCATAACAATGGCGAATCCAAAATCCTTTACTCACAATTCTTTTCACCACAGCATCTGTAATGCCCTTTATAGGCATCTAGTGTAAATCATCAGAACTTATTCAAAAATTTATTAGGGTGTTTATCTCTTCATATTTTCAAATGGTATTACCTATATGATTAATATTTCTCTCATTAAAATTCTGTTTATTTTCCAGATGGTGACTCTTTTTTAAACTATTCTCTCATTGGCCCATTGTAATAGCTGACCACGTTTGCCTAGCAGGAGAGCAAATGTTCACCGCATAGTGTTGTTCCCCACTACAAGTTAAAAGGTGGCATTGGCCTTTCCTAAGATGCTTAGTGCCTTTGTCCAAATGGATATATATCAGAAAGTACAAGACAGTGTTCAGAAAATGCAAACCTCAGTTCCTAATTGTTCACTCTCAGTTACTTCCCAAGCTAGCTTTCCAAAACTACTCTGATCAAATTGAATGGAGCCCTAGGGTAAGACATAAGTCACGGACTCTTCCTGTAAATCATGATTACATTTTTCCCTACAGAAAAAAATCTTAAAAGTGATTGTAACCAACATTTTATGTGGCTGTATCCTGGATCTTGGGAGCAAAGGGAAGCAACATCCCTCCAAACCCTTCTGAAAATTATCTTCACTCAATCTTAAAAAAAAAAAGCAAAGTAGGAAATTTCTTTATTCACCTTCAGACATTACCATGATTGACAGGTAAGGCAAAGCTATTAGCTTTGGAAGTCTGAGTTTTCCATTTTTCATTCAGGTAATAAAAGCATATTGCCTTGATATATACATATATATGAAACATATATTATTTATAATCTCAGAGGGTAGCAAAACTTTCTTCAGCAAATTGTTTAATTGCTAGTTACTACTGCACATAGTACAAACTTGGAATTTATGTAATTCAAAGTGATAAATTCTGAAGCAACCTTGTATAAAATGTTCTAGTATCCACAGAAAAATTTTTTTCACTGGGTAATGGACCATCTTTTCATACCAGTCAGGTATGCAGGTTTATTACTGGAATCACCTGCTTGCTTCATCCCACATCCAGTTGTATATCATGCCCACCAAGTTACAAGACTGTTACCAAATTGAAACAGGCTGCAGTCACTTTCCAGCATTCCACATCTTCCCTTGGATACCTAGTAGTCCTCTCAAACCTAAGTTAAGCCTTACTAGCTTCTCCAACTCCTCCTGCACCTGTGCACCCTCAGTCTTCTCATCACCATAATGGTGCTTCTTTGCTCAATCTGGAAACCATCCTGCAAGCCAATCTTGACTCTTCTCTTATCCTCCAACCATCAGCCAACTTTGTCAATTTTACCTTCAAACATATTTTGACACAGTCCTGTTTTCTTTATCCCCATGGCCATTGCTTTATCATTTTTAATGCCTGCCTATTTTATTGGACTTGAACTAAAATCAAAAGTACTCCTCAAGGCTCTGTGGAAATCTCATCTGTCACTTTCTCTGCTCATCTCATAACTCTCAACATGTTAAGGTTTTTCACATATTAGGTGCCTAACTCAGTCTTTTTCTTCCTTTTGAAATGTTTCTCCACTAACTTTGATTCTTCCCCATCCTTGAAGTCTATGCCTACAGTGAGGACTTCATCGTTCATGTTTCCTCCATCCACATATCCCATTATTTATTGCTTTACCTGACAGCACTCCTGTTAATTTTAAATTCTTTATTTTTTATCTTGTAAATTTTCTGTTTACCCTGATAAACTACATTAGATCCTACACCATAGCATAAGGATGGTATCTATCTTGCTTTTAAAGTATGCCTCACACCATGTGCTGTGGCTAGAAAATAGCACAACTCAAGAAAAATCTAATTTGGTGAAAGAAATATGCTAACAGCTGAAATTACAACCAGGAGTAAGACATTGTTCCAACTCTCAGGGAACTCACATTGTCCCACAGGAAACAAAGGCTCTATGAGAGCTAAGTACCAGGCACAATAATGGTGGCAATGAATTCTATGAATAACATAAATATATTGGAAATGGAGACAGACAAACTAGAACTGAATGTTTGGTTACTAGCAAATAATCTCACAACTAATTGGCTCTGATGGTTTGAGCAAATTACTTAATGTACCTGAGTCATCATTTATTCACATGAAATGTGGAAGAATATTTACAACTTCAAACAGATACTTTGAGAACTAAATGGAATACATTCTGTAAGATTTTAGTAGTTCAAGTAATAGCTAGGAAGTAATCACACTAAGTAGCTTCCCCTCCACGATTAATAAGAACTATTTCTAGATGGTCAGTGCAAACTCAAAGCTAAAAATGCTCTCAGTACACTATTGAACTTACGACTTTTATTCTCAAACCTGTATTCTCTTTTTGCTGCATAGAAATTGGTCTAAAGATTGAGCTCAGCATTCCCCTCTCTAAAAGCCTCCTCTAATGAATTCAAGGCAACTCATGTCTTTTTCTGAGTCCTTTGTACCTTATAACTTGAAACTTTTGATGCTTTTAGGTTTCCAAAGGACAATGATTGCTCTCTGATGTCCAATTTCAAATGAAAAACTAAAGTATTCTAACAGAGCAAGAAATCGACATGGCTTTGCGTGTTAGCCTCACAAATATCAGACCATACAAAAGACCTGAAGACTTTCAGATCTTCCACGTTTCTAGAATGGTTGAAACAGACCAGAGAACATGTTCTATGCAGACAGGTGAATGATCATTCGTCTTCTTGGAGTTATGGGCACCGGCTGCAAAAAGTCCATAAGTATTACACCAATTGACCTCCCCCCACCTATAATCACAAAATCAGTGAAGGGGGTTCCCCTCCCCATCCGCCCTGCACTTCTCCAGTGTCCACAATGATAACTCCAGCCTCCAGCAGCAGCAGGGGTAGGTTTCTATCTTCACTCTTCCAGTTATAAACTGCAATATGTCAATCTGTCTCAGTCTCCATATTTTCATGTAAAATGAAGATGACATTAATGTGTCTGTCCCATAGAGTGACATTAAAACAACTGAGCATGAGTAAAAGAGTTGGCATTGCATTTGTCATGTAAGTATTGTTTCTTGGGTTGAATTATCTTGCCCTTCCCTTGAAAGTGCCTGCTTAGAGAAAGATCCATGGAAAGCAATAAATAAATAAATATATGAATAAATTTATGCATTAAGACGCTTGATGGAGGTGTCAGGAAAGGCTTCATGGAAGATTATGCTTGGACAAGATTCCTGAAATTGAACAGAACTTCCCTCTATGTGTCATGGACTTTCCAAGAAGAAGGGAGAGTCACCCCAGATTTATAACTTTATGTTTCCTAGACACTTTTGCTTCCATAGCCCTTTCCTCTGTTAAAAATAAAGATAACGCTAACCCAATCTGGATTTTATCCATTTTTTCTTCTAATTTTAGTTTTTCCTCCAACTTAAATCATATTTAGCATTTTCTAGAAGTATAATGGACCTTACACACTATAATGATTGTGGTTTTTTTATTTGTTTGTTGCTGTTACTGGGAATCAAACTCACAAACTCATGCTTGCCAGGCAGGCACTTTACCACTGAGCTATATTCCCAACCCTATAATGATTATGTTTAATGGATAAGTCAAAATCGGGGTGAGTAAGAGAGACAAAAGAAGGGTTGCGCTTTTAAAAGTTCACAAAACTATAGGGCATGGGCCAGGACTTTTATAACTTTATAAAATAATCTAAGAAATATATTTTGTAGAAAAACTCAGCATTTTTATGTAAAAATATATAAAATTAGGGAAAATCATTAACAAAATGTACTTTCTTTTACTCTTGCTGGTGTACAGATATTTCTACAGGTTTGGGACTTCCCTACATTTAATATTTTGTAAAGAAGTTGTGACTCACCATTTTGAAACCTCTGGTATGAGAGGCAAGACCCAAGCAAAGGGGTAGACAGCAGCCAGGCAGGATCATGATGGTCCCCACACAGCCTTCCAGGTCAGTGGGCCCTCTCTGGAGGAGGCTGGCAACACTGATGGCTCAATTCACACAGGGGTGTGAAGTGGTGGGATCTGTATACTTGAGACTTCACTCTGCAGGATAAATTAAGAATATGAGTCTGAAGCAGAGCCCTGTGAGGGCACTATTAAAGGTGACACTGGAATCACATGACTGGAGATGCAGAATCAAGGAGATGGCACCAGGATGGTGAAGGAAGGGGCAGGCAACACTGAGTACTTGGAATATCGAGTGCCCTTTATTTCAGTTTTATTTCAAATATATAATAAAAATTCCTATTGGCCCCTCAACCCTCTGTGCAGTTTAGTTAATTCCATATGCATATTATGCTCAGGTAGTGACAACATGTAGGACATGACTAACTTTATTGGGTGATGGAGATGGTTCTGAAGTCAAACAAGTTTCTTCTCCAAGCTCCCCTTTTATCAGCTGCATAATTTGAGACTCCTCCTTAATCTTTGTGATCATCAGCTTACCCATTTGTAATACAAGAATACAAGAATGATAATATTGCTTACCTCATAGGATTACGCAAATACATGTAATACAAGAATGATAATATTGTTTACCTCACAGGATTACACAAATACATGTAAGATGCTTAGCATGCTGCCTGCATGTAGTAAATTCAGAAAAAAATGGAGATAATTTGGAGAAAGATACTTTGGAGACAATGTTCCTAATTTATAACTTATGAATTTCGGGGGAAGGGGGAAAAATTTGAACATTTAGTTTAAAGAATCTGTGTACTACTGAATCTGAAACCGTTTCCTGTTGATTCCTTTGTCTCTCTCTCTCTCTCTCTCTCTCTCTCTCTCTCTGTCTCTATCACTCTCTTTCTGTGTGTGTCTCTCTGTGTGTGTGTAATACATATTACTTTAGATTCATTGGCCTTACATATTATTTTATATATTCTACTTTACTTCTATCTCTTCACTACCCTGAATATAGTTCCCCACACCTTAAAGTGAACCTCCAAGTTATGCTTTATAGAGGTTGTAAAATATTCCATCATGAATAAGTCACAAATGCCAGTCATGTTTACAGTTGTTTTTATTTAGATCCTATGGATTTAATAGTTTATAATTACTTAGAAATCTTCCATGGTGTTCACCTAAATTGTGCTATATTCTCTTTCTTCCTTTTGGTTACTGTTTTTAAAAAGAGAAATGTAGTGTTGTGGGGAGTAGAAAAATCATACATGAGACTCAAAAGACTTTGAAATGCCTTCCATCTTCAGAGGGCCTTGAGTGGCACAGTAATGAATTGCTTTAAGGTTAAGTTATCTGACTGTCTTGTTTTAAGAGATCAGGTATGTGTTTGCTTCCAATTAACACCAACTGTTGGGATTTGAAAATTAGGTATTTCATTCATTAACCTTCAAAATGGTATCCAGATGGGAGAATGCTTGAATTTGCAACCTACAAATTATAAACTTATCAAAAGCAATAACATTATTGTTAAGGAACATTTGTATCTTTGTTTCCACTGCACATCATGAAGAGGCCATGTCTGCCCTGAGGACATCTTCTAAAATAATAAGAATCCTTAATGCTCTGCAGTGGAGAGAGTTTTCCACATGTCTTCTCTCTTGTCATCCTCACCGTAACCCTGGAAGGAAACAACTCAGAGGTTGTTATTCTAATGTGAAGGATGAAAAACTGAGTCTCAGAGAGATTATGAGACTTGCCCAAAGTAACAGTCTTACAAAATGGTAAAGCTAGGACTTGAAAGCAGAACTGTTACTTCCAAGTCCTCTTTTCTTTCCACATTTCCACACGGTTTTCTCTAGTGAAGAGATACACAGAGTGAATAAGGATGAGTACTGTCAGGCCAAAGGGTGAATCAGTTTTATTTGTTGGCCAACTGCTTGCAGGCTTTTCCCTCCCTTCACAGGAGACACTCAAGAGTACACGTGTCTACCTCCTTTTTGACCTATAGCTCCCCTGCCGCACAGGCTGATAGAAGTGGAGGCAGTAGGTGGAGAGTTAGGCAGCACTGTACTATGTTTTAAGAGATCAAAGTCTTCCAAGTCAGATACACAAAAATTCAAATCCCCAACCTACGATTTGCTGCCTTTGAAGCCTTGAACAAGTGAAACTAATAGATTTTCAGTTTTGCCAACTGAAAATGGTGACTACAATTCCTATTGTGAAGATATATTACTTGTCTTACAGTTTTGCTGGTTTAAGTCCATATTCAGCTGGCTCCAAGCAGCAAGGTGGTATGGTGGGGCAGCCATTCATGGCCACAACAAGCAGCCATCTCTAACAGAGCAAAAGAGGCAAGACATGCCTTCCTCCCACCCTTACACTGTATGTCACCTCCGTCCCTGGGTGGGTGCATCACTAACACCACCAATCTCAGCATCAGACAACAAACCAATCATGAAAGCCAGATTCAGCTGTGTCCATGATTGCATGAGGCTTGGGGAGCCCATCCAAACACAAACCATAACAATCTGAGGAAGCGTTTTTTGAGTTATTGAGTGTATGCAAATGTGAACTATTATGTTTAACATTTAGAGTCCAAGTTTCAAGGGTGCTTTAAAGAGGACTGGACTGCAACTTTAAAATAGATATATGTGAAAAGCAGATAATTGATAATACATATTTATGTGTTTGGTGATATGATGCTGATATATAAAATACTAGCCATCTCATTGTTTTGCACACTCAAAAATAAATCCCAGCTCTTGTTCTATGCCACATTGTTTATACCTAAATATAATACAATGCAAAACAAAAAATAAGTCTGTGCTTTAAAATGGACACATACAAAAAAAAAAAGGTTTCTTAGCCACTTCCTTTATCCAAATTCTCCTTGACAGTTCAGTACCTGAAGTTGCTAATGATATCATTGGCTCTCTGCTTCTCAAGTCCTTATTCCTCAAATCCAAATAAGAAGGTTTCTGCCACCCCATTGTAAGAGTGCCTACTCTGGCCCAGAGGGCTTAAATGCAGATGTCTTATTAAGTGTGCCCAGTAACTCTTAAAGCTGCTTATTTTTGTTCCCACTTATATGCTATAAAACCAAGTCCCATAGGTTAAAAAATGAAGTGTCCATGTTTTGATTGTTTCTCAGATCTATTTTTTTATTTTGTTTTTATTTTTTAAATTTTATTTATTTTATTTATTTTGAATTTTTTAAATTTTATTTTGCTTTAAAAGGGAGTAAAATTAAACACAACAAAACAGAACAGAATGGGACATAAGAAAGCATAAATTTCAAAGCTAGACAACCAGAGATCTTCACTATCTGTCATATTGTCTCATTTTCTTCCAAATGGTTGTCCTTATCTTTGCATATGGAGAGTTCTTACTAAATAACATAGCCAATCTTTTCACAAGATGTGTAGTTCACTGGCTCCCACTTGCAAGGCAGGGGGGAGAGGGAGGGGGGACCGGACGACATGAGATGTCTGATTCTCAGCCCACACGCAGGCAGGATCACAGTCGCCCCCCAGGGACGGGAAGAGTTCCTTGCTCTCCCAGCACCCCGAATCAATCGCACTGTGCAGGTCCCGATGTGCCAGGGTCTCTCTCCTTCAGGCCGCCGAAAGTCTGCCACACTCTCAACAACCCCCCAAGAGGGGGTGAGTTCCTTGTTCTCCCAGCACCCTGAGTCAACCACACTGTGCAGGTCCAGATGTGCCAGGGTGTCTCTCCTTCAGGCTGCTCGGGGTGACAGGGTGCTGGGAGAACAAGGAGCTCCTCCCCTCTCTGCGGGGCAGCTGAGAGTGTGGCCGACTTTAATTTTCTTTAAAGAGAAAAAACAAAAAAGAAAACAACCAAACAAAACAGAAAAAGGGGAGCAACAATACAGAATTCCAAAGGCAAAAAATAAAAGAACAACAATGAAACAAAAACAAAAACACTAAGAAATCACCACTTGATAAGTTACATACTGTCATCATTGGAAATAGTTGTTCAAGTTACAAAACTAAAGCATACAATGTAGACATTCAAACAGTGAGACTGTTAACAGTTCTGCTCAACAATCTAACAAAAACAGTAATATGGTCATCTATCTTACACACTTAAACATACATGCAGTTATATCCTTTAGAGCACTTTCGTTTCCCCTCTTTTTTTTCTTTTTATATATTTTTTAAATTTTTATTTTAAAGGGGGTAAAATTAAACACAACAAAACAGAACAGAACGGGACATAAGAAATCATAAATTTCAAAGCTAGACAACCAGAGATCTTCACTATCTGTCATATTGTCTCTTGTTTTCTTCCAAAGGGTTGTCCATATCTTTGCATAAGGGGAGCTCATACTAAATAACATAGCCAATCTTTTCACAAGATGTGTAGTTCACTGGCTCCCACTTGCTAAGGGAGGGGGGACACGTGGCAGGGAAGAGAACAGCATGAGATGTCTGATTCTCAGTCCGCATGCTGGCAGGCTCACAGCCGCCCCCCAGAGAGGGGAGGAGTTCCTGGTTCTCTGGCACCCCGAGTCAACTTCACTGTGCAGGTCCCGATGTGCCAGGGTCTCTCTCCTTCGGGCTGCCGAAAGTCTGCCACACTCACAGCAGCCCCCCAGATAGGGAAGTAGCTCCTTGTTCTCCTGGCACCCCGAGTGAACTGCATGGTGCTGGTCCCAAGGCACCAGGGTCTCTCACCTGCAAGCCCCCTAAATTCCACCATGCTAACCTGCTATTTCTTTCTGATGAATTGACCATTACATTTCCAAAGTTCTGCAATGGCCAACAGACCACAGAAAGAATTCTCTTTAGGCTCCTGTTTGAAACCAGCAGCCACAGCAATCTGCTGGCCTTGCTTCAGGGCCAGTGTTTCTCAGATCTAAAGTTTATGTCATTTCTACTATTCCTGAACTTTGCCACTTTCCATGGTTTTATGCAGTGGAACATTATCAAGATGAAGTTTTACTTCCTGACTCCTTCTCCTTACCCATCAGCAAGACCAATTCTGAAAACATTTGCTTTGCTTAAAAATTTCTTCTGAGAAAAGCATTAGTAGTGTCATCCTCTGAGGCTTGGAAGGCACTGTTCAGCAGCCCCTGTGCAAGAGCATGCATCAAGTTTGGGATGCAGAAACATGATTTGGAACATGACCCCTGAGGGAGGAACACATTTGACTGTCACATAATGAGGGCTTAAAATTTGCATATTCAGTCTTTAAGAAATAATTCAGTCTCTAAGAAATAATAACATCTTACATGCTGAGTCATCATCATTTAATTATCAAAATAGTCTAGCATGGTAGGTGTTGTTATAAATATTTTATAGATCAAAAAATTATAAAGCTGAGACTCAGAGAGACTGTGTAATACCCTCAAAGTCACTTACCTCAAAGGATGTACTAGTTGTCACTTGCCCTATATAGTGCTACATAACAGTCTCTGAATATCCCTACCAGGCAGCAGTATCTGTCCTATATCCAGGTCATATAGGATCTACTAGGTCACAGCTATCTCAGTGTCACTTGGTGACTGATCTAGAAGGAAGGCCATGCAAAGTTGCATAGGCAAAGGGTGTGCACACAACCTGTATTTTCTGATTGTTTTCTAGCATTTATATCTCTGCAATGAAAAGCAAGATCACTTCTAGAGAAAAGCTCCACATTATAAAACTATGTCAATGTGACTACCAGATCTCAATCTATCCTACAGTGTTCCCACTGATATTAGTAGCACCTATGTCTTTCATGGTTGCTATTCACAAACCGCAGTGAAATCTGTGCCCGTTGTCATGTTCTTCCTCCCCTCGAAGACAGAGGGTCTTTTCCAGTGCTACTGTCAAGGATACTATTTTTCACTTCCCTCCAAAATGATCTTCTGCCTTCATTTCTAATTATGACAGTCACAGTTCTGACAGATAAGGGGCAGGGTCTTCCCAGAGAGACCCCTTCTCCAGCTCTGTGCTGTGTTTTAACAGCAAGACTACCATATTCTTCTCTGAGTCTGTCCCAGGACTTTTATTTCTCTACTCATCTCCTGCAGGAACTCCACCAGAGAAAAACAAAAAGGAAAGAAGTAAGTAGCTTCTAAACAGAGATCAAGCTTGAGGAGACAAGTTTATAAGCCCAAATATAGCAGCTGTCTTCAGGTTAATGGTTCCATGCTGTCCTAAGACAAGTATGGACATGTGCTTCACCACACCTACATTATGAAAAGTCCTATTTTTTATTTAAATCATGTTTTATGGAATATCTACCTTAGGTATCACTCTACGATATAGACACTGGGTCCAGCTATGCAGCAGCTAGGATGTGCCATGTTCTCTAGCTTAGATATGTCTGCTCTCTTACAGCACTCTTCTGCCCATCTCTCTGACATTTCATCCTATGTTTCTAATTTTGTTTATTTCTCACCACTATACACTGAGTACCTCAAGGACAGAGGTTTTTGTTTTGTTATGTTTTAATTCATTTTTATCTATTTATTCCCTACTGAAAAGGATACAACCTTAATCTTTGAGAGTTCAACAAAAATGGATGGATGGATGGATGGATGGATGGATGAAAGTCCATTTCCTGAATATCATAAAGTCTCAGTGTCAGAGATGTTTCATAGTAGCATATTCTAGCTGTTGACAAGAATCTATATCTATCTCAGACAGATGAGGATTTCAGAGCCATTTTAACACTGGAAGAAATAGAATTTTCTCCAGCTTTCCAATGAGCATGTTTCTTAATACCGAGCTTCAATCTCCCCTAATGCTTTTGTTAAACCTAAAACCCAGACTAAGAATAATATAAGCCATTTGCAAGCAACAACTTATCATACTCATTCTGTAGTAACAAATAGATCCATTATACTTAGAATACAAATAAATAGCTGACCAGCATAATTGTATCTGTCTACACAAGTGACAAAACTAATGTAAAACTAATGTATGCACCATAGTGAGACAGTTAACTTAGTGTGTTATCTGCGTTACTTCTATACTTTCATTGTCAAGACCAATCAACCTGTATTTCTACAAATGTCTTCTGCCTTTTTCAAAGTCATCAGAGCCATCAGTAACTAATAATATGCTCAAAGTCTTACAAATAAGATTTGTTCTTATAGCATCTGCCATATTTTTACACTGGCACCCACAGCCAAAGCAGATGTTAACAAAGAATGGTCTTCTCCAGCAAGCATGAAAACAGAATGATAGCAACTAATTTTATTCATTGTTATTTCCATAGCCATAATTAATGATGCAGATCATCACTTTCTTAGCTGGAATCTAGCACAGGCAGTGTGCACAGGTGGATGGGATCCAGAGGAAGAAGGTGAAAAGCAAGGGCCCAGTGAGTGTGTTTCACAGGGCTCTGATATGTGGGAGGCACTGAGTAGGAAACCCTATAAATCATGGGGCAACTGGGGGAAGGCCAGATAACTGAGGAGATCTTTTAAAACTTCTATTTGAGATGAAAGAAATAACAGCAACAATAACAACAACACAATCAGCATAGAGAATTCTATCTTTACTTCAGCCCTGATGAGATCTGAGGTGTGCTTACTAAACATCTGGCTTTCCTAAATGCTACAGAACAGGAGAGTGCTTTCCCGCGCAGATTCTTTTTTGCAAATATTCTTCTATCAATACCACTCTAGTGGATGGAAAACACAAAGCTACACAATTGGGAAAGATGATATCAGGAGGGTTTCTTAAGGAATTACTTGTGAAGTATTGAAATAAATGAAAATTTTCAGTGTAGGGCCAGGGATTTAGCTTAGTGGCATAAGCACCTGTATGGCAAAGGAAGGAAGAAAGAAAGAAGAAAGAAAAAGAAAGAAAGAAAGAAAGAAAGAAAGAAAGAAAGAAAGAAAGAAAGAAAGAAGAAAGAAAGAAAGAAAGAAAGAAAGAAAGAAAGAAAGAAAGAAAGAAGAAAGAAAGAAAGAAAGAAAGAAAGAAAGAAAGAAAGAAAGAAAGAAGAAAAAAATTGGCAGTCTCCATTAGAGGGGAATCAGGAACACTGGACCTAGATGAGAGTTTATCTTATCACATGATTTGCATAGTCATCTAATAAAGGGTCATCATTCATTCCCTCCTTATAATGAGTTCTTGACATTTTTCTACATAATAAAATCTAATCCATTTGTACCAGTTCATGACAATTTGTTCTCTTGATCTCTTTTTTCCCTGCCTGTCCACCTTCCTTTTCTTAATGCTTTCTTTCTTCCCTCTTCTCCTTCACTTTCCTTCTTCCCTTCTATTCTCTTCTAAATTCTAAACCTTTGTTATTTTGACCAGAGGTTTTTGTAGGAAATATGTATAACAAGGTAATTCCAGAGATGTATAAACATAGTTGTTATCTCCCAAAACAGGACATGTTAGCAACCAGAAGGGCCACCAGTCAGTGCACACGCAGCTGAGTACTGTTAGGTAGCCGTTCCTGAGCTCCATTCTGGGGTGTGGAGGTGAGGAAGAGCTGGTCCATGCTCTGGATACACGTGAGTGCACTGGCACAAGAACTGCGTGGGAAGTATGCCCAGCTTCACTCTGTATCTAGTAGAAGGACCTAAGAGGGAGCACTAAGAATTCCTCCCTGGAAGTGATCTTTAGGTGAACTTGATTTAAACAGTAGTCATTTATAAGCCAAGAAAAGGGGAAAGGAGTCATAGGGCAATGGCACATCATGAGCAGTGGTACCAAGAAGAGAGACAAGTGGTTCAATATAAGTATCTTTGTAAATAAGGAATTGGTAAATTGACCCTAGTAAGGGAAGCAGGTTCTGAGTCATAAAGAACCTTGAGTTTACACTTAATAGCTTCTATGATCCTGAATAGTTGGGGTAATCCCATTGGTCATTAGGAGTGCCTGAAGCCTTTTGAAAGTAAGGGTGATATGGCATAGTTGTTGTTACAACTGATCAATGTGTCAGAGGAGAAAAAGCACAGATGCTCAATGCACGGACGCCTCTTAAGAAACTATTGTAGTAACTCAACGGAGGAACAATGCTGACTGAATTCAGCAGTGGGAGTAAGCACAGGAGCAATGTGAGAACTGCCAGAGACTGGGTAGAGGGTGAACTGTGGGCTGAAAGAGAAGAGGGTTCTGGTTTGGAGATTATTTGCTATAATGGGAAATATGGAAGCCGGAGAAATTCTCAAGCAAGGTGAGAAAAAAGAAGAGACTGAATTTTAATTCTGGTTATGATGAACATGACATGCTAAAGGGAAAGCCAATAAGTAGTTCTTAATGGTGAACATCTGAAAAAGAAAATTTACCAGGAAATAGAGATTGGAAAGTCATCAGCACACACTTGAAGCCTTGAGTAGGCATAAGTCACTGCACGTGGAAACCATTGCCTTCTCTCTTCTCAGGTTAAACATAGTCTCTTCTAATTTTACGATAATATTTACATGTGTACAGCCCACAATGCACTTTTACAACTCCTATTTTATTTGAAACTCATCCCTTATACAACTTTCTCTTGTACTTACTACCATTCCCATATGCATACAAAGCAAATGCAAGAAAGAGATCAGATTTGCGCTAAGTCACACAGCTAATCAGTAGAGAGCTAGGGCAACAATTTTAGATATCTGCTTCTAAATTCTTGACAAGTTTAGATTTCATTTCTTATTGGTTTCCCTCATAATACCATAGGTTGAAAAAATACCTTGTTTGCCATTGTGTTATACGTGGCACACTGTCAAGCATATAGCAAACAGTAAGTAGTCATGTCATGCATTTATGTTTTTCTTGACATCATTTAACTGTATTTCTGTAGGTAATTTCTCCCAGGTTTATTTAAAAATCCAACAGGCTCAACTCAAAGGGACAAGAGTGTGAGCCTAATGAGTATGTCTCCCCTGCGTGTAATGGACACTGTCCAGTCTTACATTACATAATGGGACATAATGAGTTACAGCTTTGTGTGTGTGTGTGTGTGTGTGTGTGTGTTTCCTGTCTTAATCTGCAAGTTTCTGGAGGGCAGGACTACCATGAATTAAAAATTTAATAAACTATTCATTTCCTTAGTGAAATACATGTTGTCAATGGTTATACCTCGCACTGACCCCTCCCTGGCCAGGGGCACATTGATAGTCTCTTCTGAAACTTGTATAAATTCCATTGCAGTAATTAGATCATTAGAGCATAATTGTCTGTTTGTACCTTCCCGAAGACTGTCAGTGCCTCAAGATAGAGATCATACCATTTTGTGCCTACGTCCCCAGTGCTGAGATATAAATAAACAATTATACTGCAGTAAATTAATGATTGCTATGGAGGCCTATGCATGGATTTAAATCAATACTTATTCACTAAATAAATGAATGAGCAAAGGCAAGGCGAATTTAATTCTAAAATGTCAGAGCGGAGACCTTAGACAATATTCAGTTCCTGCTCTTCATTTGCAGATGAGAGAAATGAGGTCCAGAGAAGTTAATGTGGAAAAGTCCTACAGATGCAGTTAGTGGCCCCAAGACCTTTGTTCCTTTAGCACACAGAATGTGAATCAAGGCACAGGAAACTGGGAGAGGGGAAAGTATATATGAAAATGTTCCAAATCTGCAGCACCTAGAAGGACATCAGCAAAGAAGGGAAAGAAATAAAGTAAAATGCGCTCATTATTATCAAGTAAACCAAAGTGAATGAATAAAGAAATTCATCATTTCAGGTTGAGACAAACTCTGGCTGAAGGAGAGGTTTGAGGATTTCAACGCTTCTCAAAGATGTTATCCTTTTAGCAAGACAACAACGAAACCCAAACACAGCTGTAGAGTCAGTGTTTAAACATTACAGCAGGACTGATGCCAGCAGCAATGAAAGGGCAGCCTCCAGGGTTCATCCTGGATACTCGGACCACACCCAGAATCAGAACAGCTGCCGGCAGTTGCCCCATGTACTGAGTGTTCAGTACCTGACAAGCATCATCATCTACTAATTCATCCTTGTACTGACTGCATGAAACACTGCTCTTATCTCTATTTTACATGCGAGGAAACTGCAGGCCCAGGCTTCTCCTGATCACTGCTGCTAAGTAAGGAGTACTAGGAATACGCCTGTAATTTCAAACCGTACTGTAAGCTACTCTAATTATGCTAAAAATGAATCTAACCATTCCAGTATGCCAGAAATCCAAATGGCCTATCCCACTGATGGCAAAATTTTTAGAGCTTTCAGTAATAACACCCAGCCCACTGTGGCTCGCGGGTCTTAGGTTCACCACCTCTGGCTATTCTATGGGCTGAAAATACCTTCCTGACTCAACTTTGTCTCTTCTATTTCATAAAAGGAACACTGATAAATGTTTTGAGTTTCTGGGAAAGGGCCTGGACCTGTGAGACAAAGAAAAATTGGAGAAAGATTTTAAAAGGGAAGAAAAAGTTTTAAAAGGTCCACAGGTCACGTGTATGTCTTTGGTAATTAAGGATATCTTAATAATTAACTTTTAATGACACACTTTGCAGCCTCCAAACTAGAAGAAGCTTACAGCCTGGAGTCTTAGCCACAGTACTGTGCTGCCTGCTGCAGCCAGTTCCTTACAATAAGAGAGAGTGAGCCACATGGGTCAAGTCACATGCCAGGGAAAATACCTAGGACTCCCAGTAAATGGACAAGAGGGTTCCCAGTTGGGGTTTTCTTTAAGACGCATTGATCATCTTCATTCCTGTGATAACTCTTTTCACCTCTACTTCTATTTTCATGGTTGGTATTTTTATTGTTCTTTTATTATTCCTTCTTTATTGAAGGGAGAACAGAGTTTTCAAGAGACACAGTCACTAAACCAAAATCACCGGCACATGTATAGCCCTGTGAGGTGTGTGGCCCAAAGTCTATAGCTTTTTCTACTATACTGCGAAAGTCAAAAGATGATCAGAAGGCTGCTCTCCACAGCATTAGAGCGTGCGGTTGGAATGCCAGTGAATGAGATTTCTTCCAAGCTTGGAAAGCAAATGGTAACTCTAATTGTAAAGTCTACCTTTTCTGAGTTCAGGGCACTTACTCTTCTTCCTAGAATAGAGTAGGATCTGATCCTGATGATTTTTTTGACTTTTCAAAATCCCTTCACAGTTAAAAATATGTGTCAATGACTAGTAGTTTAGTGCTAACTGCTCTAACAAAACCTCCCAAGCCTTAGTTGCTTAACATAGTAGTTATTTCTCATTCAGCTAAAGTTCAAAGAGCATAACCAATTGGTAAGCAACCTTCTTTAAAGTGCTAAGTCAAGGACTTACGGCTCTTTTATTTTTTGATTCCTCCATGTTTGATATCCAAGATCACAATGCTCACCTTCCTGAATCCAAGAAAAAGAAAGAAAATGAATAGAGAACTTTTTGCTTCAAATCCACACAGACAAATTTATAGGCATATCTTTGTGACTGACACTCAGCTGCATGGCCAGACTTCACTGCAAGCAGCCAAGAGAAATATCATCTACCTGTATATCTAGGAATATGAATGATCACGATCTACCTCAGGCATATTGAACTTGAATGAATCTGTTAAAGTTACCTTTCAAGATTCAATCATACTATGTCAACAATGTGCCCAGTTCTTCATACCCTATGCATCACTTGCTTTTCTACATGAACCTAAATTCATTAAACAATATTCTTTCTTTAATACTTGAGGTTAGGCTTTTGAATCCCTGTCTGGAGAAGTTATAATAAGAGAGTTTAAGAAATGTGAAAATCGTAAAAGTTTGTATGAATAATTTCTGTATTCATATAGAATTGCAAAAATTAGAAAAGGTGCATTTATTCTGCAAACTCCCATTTGAAAGGAATGTTCCATTATTTTTCTGACATCAGGTTAAATATGACACTGATGTCATCCCCTCAAACTGGCAGGAAACTAACCCAGTCTTTCTGAAAACTTCTATCCTTGTATCTCACCTTCTTTCCACCATGTCTTCTCTGGACCATTAGACTGCTTTCTGAAGTGTGGTTATATTTAGATTTGTCTCATAAACTGTGTCAGAGGAAGATCCCCTCTGAAGACCTCTCCACTCTTTACCTTTCTATCAGCTCCAACCTCTTTCTGCCTCTGTGCTCAGGAACACCTTTTTGTATCTCCTACCATCTGCACTTTCACTCATGCTGTTCCCTCTGCCAGACACGCTCCCCATGCATCTTCATTTGGCTAAATAAATGCAATGCCCAAAGGTTAGTATAAGTTCTGGTATAAAATTTCTGGAGTTCAGAGCTTGTGCTACCACTTACGTGTAATCAATTCTGACTCAGCCATGTATCCTTTCTGTGCTGCAATTTTGTCATTTGTAGATAAAGAAGAAACAATGCTGACTTCATAAGTTTACATAAAAATTTTATAATTCCAGAAATATAAATTCACTTCAATTACTTCCTGATGCAGTTAATGCTCCATAGACCTTGGGTGCCATTAACTCCTACTTAGCAAATGCAACTTATAGCAAACATCAACTCATGCAAGAAGACTTTACTCTGCTCTCATGGGCTGGGTGCATGTCTCTGTCATAGTATGTCCCCACATTGTATCTTGAAATTATCAGTTTAAATATTTGTACACAACAAACCCCAGAGGAAAGAGATTGCATTTTGTTCATATTTACCACCCAGAGGTAAAAACAGTGGTATATGGAAAGTTCTCAGTACGTGTTGATGAAGCTTAATGTATGAGCTTAAGTGCTATCCTCCAAATCCATGGCAATATATGCATCCTCACTAGATATTTGAAACTTGCATTTGTTAATGGTCCAAAACTTCACAACAACCAAAAGATCCAATTTATATACAGTAAGCACTAGCCTTTATATTGGTAAGGGAGCGCAGCCTTCCCTGTACTTTTGAAGGCCAAAAGTAGGAGAAATATAGATATATATGTGTGGTTGCTGCTACGCTCCTATTAAAGAGCAAACCACATTATCTTAATGGTTACATTGCTATTCTAAATAACGACATACTCAATGAAGGTTTGTTTTATGCATAATATTTTCAAGTTGACGCATACATTTTTTATGTGCATATAATTTGTGTTATCCTTCCAGTCACAAATAGAACAACTCAGTATAGAATGATTCTGGAAGGGGCCTTGGAGAAAATATTCTAGATATGTTTGATCTAGATACATATGTTAAACCCCCTACCAATACCAAAAATGGACATTCTATTTTCTACCTTTAATCACTGGTCAGGGTTATTTGTTAATAATTGTGAGACAGAAGAGTGCAGCTTATGCCTAAGAGAGTTCCAGGAGTGAGACCTTGAAAACTCAAACTGCCTCTGACACAGAGGATAGGAGAAAGACCAGGAAACTGGAAAATTGGAGTTGTCAAGAGGCAGATAAATATAGAACTTGAGAAGAAGCAAGAATCAAACAAAAGAATAAAATGACAGGGACTAAGATTTTTTATTAGAAATAATAATAATAGCCAATATTTATTAAATGCTTCCAATGTGCCTAGAATTATGCTAAGAAATTACTGCTAACTTCATCTCATCAATGCAATAATCTTATATGCTAATTGCTATTATCGCCACTTGGGTCCAAATGAGGAAACTGAGGTTTCCCTGATCTGGTAAGTGGGACATTCGAAGCGATGGCACTAGGCCTCAATTTCAGATCCACCTGGGTTTAAAACCAATGCACACAGAGCTCCTAAATAGATCTGGACTTGCTTGCCCTCACTCACTCTGAGGAGGGAGTGCTGATTGTTTCTGGGTTGAAAGACGGATCCTGCTTCAGAACAGAACCATGGGCAAAGCCTACAAGTTTGAGAGCCTTTTCCGTGAGTGGTGCATGCTTAAATCTATCTATAGCAGAGGTGACTCTGAGGGACAGACTGGGCTCAAACATAAATTCTGTTTGAATGACATGATTTTTAAAAATTATCCAGTAAACATGAAAATTTCAAGTAATATTGCAGATGATTTTAGGTTTCTACTACCTTTTAAAAACTCAAAAAAATCTGGCAGAACTAAGTACCATGTTGATTTGAGCAGAGAAGCTTCTGCCTCTCCTAGCAGGCTGTGTGTATTTCGTGTCTTGCGGTCCCCATCACTTTCCTGCGTCTTCCTGCCTTGATCCCATGGGAGTTACTGACTTTTCCTGACTGGTACCCTTTAGACATTTAAATCTGAGACCCCCAGAAAAGCCCAGCAATGCAGAGTAATTCTTACAAGTCTCCCAGTGTGCTTCATTCTCAAAATGCCTACTTAGGCTACGTCTAGCACTGTACTTCAAACATTGCTAAATATAAATATAAATTTAAAGTGAAAACAAAATAATACAACATAAAATGCTTTGGAAACTCAAAAAAGGGATGTATTTTTAACCTAGCACTTTAAAATGTGTCCTCAGCTGTTTCAAGGTTCGTATAGATAAGGCAGCCTCTCTGTGCAAGGCACTCCTGTTCCCATCTGCCCTTCCTGCTCTCGTTTGCTGATACAGTAGTATAATCTGTCTTACAACCAGACATAAATTCACTACATAAGTAATTTCCCTCCAAGGCTATTTTCCCATGAACCATGTGCAAGTAAATGGCTTATTTTTTTTCTTCCCCAATGTAGAGCAGAGGTCGCCATGCCTTGGATAATTTGACTTTCTTACAGGGAAACACAATTGCTTTTTTCATCTTGGCTTTCATGTCACCTTTGCTTGCAATTCCCACCCAGCGTCTATGTGCCAGCTCTTTATATGAGACCATGAGGGGAGCCCATTAGGGTGATGTACCTGTGTTCTCAGGTGGCCTTGAAGTAGGGTGAGAACTTCATGCAGAGGGAAAATGACACATGACAAACTATTAAGTCAGACAAAAGAAGGAGAAATGTTTTGGGAAGCTATTGGAGTGAGTCATCTCCTACAAAATTGTAAATCTGCTTAAGGATATGTGTGTCTTCTTCACTTATTCTTTGATAATAAATAAATATTCATTGAAATGAATGAATGAAAAAGAAAAATGAAAAAGAAAAAAAGCTATTTACTGAGTGTCAAGTAAAGATAGTCCTTGGGCCAAGTTTTTATGTGCATTAGCATATTTAATTTTGACAGAACTCATGTTTTACAGTCACTTATTATTCTAATCTGACAAAGAGGAAATTGAGATTTAGGGAAGTTATAGGGTCTGCATAAAGTTATATACATATATTAAGTAAAACATTTGAAGCTTCCAGACTGAGATAGAAGCTCCCAGTCCTAACCATTTTGTTTTTCAGCCTCCATTTATGTTCTGAGCATTTATACCAGATAAATTTCACTGATCTGAGATGATATGTGGGATTAGTAAGCTACTACAAATGTGAGAATTACTTACCCTTCCTTTGTTCTTGGGAGATCTAGAGTATTTCCTTCAGGGTCTGTTCTCACTTCCTGTGCTCAGATCTCTTCCTTTCCAGCCACATACGTACCTCTTTATCCCATCAAATGCACTGAAAGCTTCATCTAAAAAAAAAGTTTAAAAGCTTCATATTAAACCAAGTTACTGGAAAACCACTATCACCTCTTAGGACTTGCACAAGGTCTTGCTATTTCACACCAGCAAAGCACTTTCTCATTCACCTCAGCTCACACTTGTGATCCTTGCCGCCTCTTTGTTAGGTGGGAATTATTCCTGTTACTGATATTTGGCAAGGGGGAGGATTTGAAAGAGAACTGAAGTGACTTGCAATGCCATGACACTTGGAGAAGTCACCAATTTTAGTTTTAAGGAAAATGCTGAGTCCCAAAAACTATCTTCTTAAGAAAGACTCAGTTGTCACCTTCCACTCATTATTCACTTTGATGATATATTACTTCAGAGATATAAAGGACATTCAGTCATGAGCTCAATCACTTCTGGGTCACAAGGTAGGTCAAGTCAGGTACACAGAGGTCATTCAGAAGCCTTGTACCTAAACACGCTTGAGCAAGCTGGGTTTTTCCCTGCCTACATGCCTTATGCCCTCTTCCATTTATTTCTTCATTTCTTACCATCTTCCCCCACCCATTCCTCTGACAGAATTCATTGTCTGACATTGCTGAAATGATATTGAAGGAATTCTGATGACTCTCAATTCTGCTGAGTACCAGCTATAAATTCTAGAACTCTAAAACTTTGATTTTCAAAGTAAGTTCTCTGATCACAGCACCAGTATCACTTAGAATCTTATTAGAAATGCAGATACACAAGTATGACCCAGAACAGGCCCCACTGAATGAGAATCTTCTGGAGGTAGAGTATAGAAGTCTATGTTTTAACAAGCCCTCCAAGTGTTTTGAAAAACACTAAAATGTAAAACCACCACCCTAAAAGACACTTTTCCAGTTACTCCATCAAATGTCTATCATAATACATTCTTCACAGTGATGCTTGTGAAGTATATAGCAAAGTGCCTAGATAATAAAGGATGCTGAAAATAAGTTAGTGTTTCATGTTACAAAAGTCTAGAAATAATAGATATTAAAAAGCATAACCCATACTTCTGTAAGAACCCCCAGCATATTATGCATGTAATTAAATATTAATTCATATCCCTAAGCCTCCAAACCCACCTCACACTTCCACTGTCCCAACACAGTTAAAAGGTAAAATTTCATACCAAAGGTCCTTCTCTTCCTTGTTCCTCAGACACACAAGTCAAGGTCAAGAGATCCAAATCATTTCTATGTGTACCTGGCTTTCAGTTTTGCAAAATAGTTATTAACAAAGGAAACTGAATAGAGCTAAGTGCAAACAACCTGATCAGCATACTATCGCAGTCAGAAAAATACAGAACTCAACTAAAACCAGTCACATTCCATGTCATTCACCAAGTAAATGGCCTCCCTCCAAAAAAGACAAATAAATAAATGAATTAATGCATGAATGAATGAACAAATGAAACAAAAGACTCCACTAGATTTGAAGGCCACCAAATGGAAGGATTCAAGTTTGGCCAAAATTGAAAATAAAAGATATGCAACTAAAATATAAGATATGAATAGTAAAAATAACTCTCCAGTACACTTATGTCTTGGTGCTCTTCAAAAGATTTTCATAAGGAACCACAGAGAGACTGTACAATTCATCCAGGACCACATAGCTCAAGTAGGGCTAATACACAAACCCAGATGCATTTACACATCTTGTCTGAGATGCTCTCCCCATCATTTGCTAACCCATCCTGTTTCTACTCTGATTAGATCTGTTAGCATCAAACTTAAAATTCCACCTTCTCCTCAATTCCCCTCCTAGTCGTTTGAGCAAAGGACTTTTTCTTTCTGCAAACTTTATTAATTTCCTTCTCTCCGTGTATTCTTTCATTCCTGAAGTAAATATTAAGGATTATCAAGTACTTTTCTTGGCACTGGGGCTGCATAAGGTTAGTATTCTGGTGTAAGACGTGGACGTTAAACATGGATCATGCAATAAATTTCACAGCAACATACATAATTATAGGACATGGTACATTAGTTCTCTCATGATTTCATAAGGGTCATAATAGAAATCCTCTTCTGGTTTGGAAGTCAAAGAGCTCCCCCTGGAGTAAGCCTCCCAAGCTGAGATCTGAAAGGTGTGTAGCAGTTGGCCAGAGAGCCCTGGGGGGGAAGAGCACTGATGACAGAGCTCCACGGAAGGAACTGAAAAGGGGCAGAAAGACGAGAGAATAATAAGTAAGAGGCTCACAGGGTGCTTTAAGTAGTGTAATGGCTAGCCATTGAAGTATCTTAAATAGAGAAGAAACCTAAGCTGACCTATGTTTTAACAAGATCACACAGACAGGACTATATTGGAAGGAGTAAAAATGGCACTAACAGTATCTGTTAAAAAGTCATTGCACAAGTGCAAGAAAGATGCTTGAGGTAAGGGATAAAAGTAGAAGGAAAATAGATGACTCTGAGACATAGTTGGGAGATAAAATAGCTGGCATTTGATAATGGACTTGATACATAGCATGGAGAGGAAAGAGGATTACAAAAAATCAAGAATAACCACAGCATTTGTGCCTTGAGTATAAGATGGATGAACAGGGATGCCTTGACCCAGACAAGAAAAACATGGGGTGAAAAAAGACTGATTTGGGCAAGACATTTAACTGTTCTCCAACTATGATGCTTATCAGAACATATTTTCCATTTCAGCTATGTAAGTATATGTTCTGTAAAATCCTGAAGCACTGACTCTGGCTGGTTTTATTCATCACTTGCCCATCTACCAAAATGACACGATCACAGTTGGAGTTCACAGGGTTTGTTTCATTAAGTTGGTTGATTTAATAAATGAATGCAAATAGTGTTCAGCCAATGCCTGAAAAACGGTAAATACTTAGTAAAGTTAACTATTGTTATTCCACAAATACAAAATGTCTTTTGCACACTGACCTTGTGTCTCCCAAAAGCTTCTATAAAGATTAAACACAAGACAGTTTATTATCTAGGCAAATCCCCAGGTCCTGACACATTCAGAGTTTAACAAAACACTGAAGCTCCTAATTAAAAAATAATAAGCCTGCCTATTATGGTGACACAAGCGTGACAGGGCAGTTGCATGCACTACAGCTGTTACCCTGCTCTCCAAGCTTTCCCTTAGAGCTTTCAATTAAAAGCAGCACTGAACTCACTCCTTATGCCATATGCAGATCCTGAAAGCCTTTTCTTCTTTCTTTGTAAAATGTGAAATGAAAGACAGAGTGAAAAAATATCTGAGACACACAAACACATAGATGCACTGAATGTTGAGTTGCCAAGAATTTAAAACGCTCTATTTTGACCTCTTATCCACCTTGATTTCTGATTTGCTACGTGACCTTGAACAACTTCCCTGAAATTTTTGCACCTCAACATGTACTTTTTTAAGTGCAAATATTGTTGTCAATCAGTCTGGCAATGGGCGGGTTTAGAGTGGTTAACAGTATCCCCAAATACTTCTAAAATATATCTTACTGAATAAAATGTTCATGCTTGCACTAATAATAAAGCAATTTAAAATATCATGGTAAGTTAATACATCTAATTCTATCCTCTTACTAAATACTTTCAAGTTTTCCAATGGGAACCATTCTGCTCTGAGAAATATAAGTGAAATTTATACTGTGGGTGTATGGTTACTCAAGGAAGTGTAATAATAGTATACTTTCATGAGTTGGGAAGCCCTAAAAATACAGCTAAATAAATATGAGAGTTTCTTGGATCTGGCCTGCCTGCTTGCTTGCTTGCCTTTCTTTCTCCTCTCCTTCCCTGCCTCCCTTCCTTCCATCCCTCTTTCCTTCCTTCCTTCCTTCCTTCCTTCCTTCCTTCCTCCCTTTCTTCCATCCTTCCTTCCATCCTTCCCTCCATCTTTCCATCCTTCCTTCTCTTCCTTCTATCTTTCCTTCCTTCTTTCCAAGTCAGGGTCTTGCTATACAGGTCAGGCTGACCTTGAACTCAGTAAGTAGTCTGGGCTGGCCTCCAACTCATAGCAATCCTCATGCCTCAGTCAGACCTGCCTACTCTTTGTAGCACTCTTTTTCACATCTTGCCACATCATCTGAAGATCTACTTTTACAAATTTGAGGTTTTATCAAAAAACAACTGGGCACTGTGTCTTCCATTAGTTATCATCATGCAGAATTGTGATTGTTTCCTTAATTCCATAATTGACTCCATGGAATGCATGCTTCATGAGGTCATGGGCCTTTTATGATTTATATGCCATCATATCTTCAGAAATCATGAAATATCACCCACATAGGAAGCCTTCGGTATAATGCCACCTAGTGTATTAATGCATTCATTAGGGAGTATAACAGGTAAAGATGGGTGAATGTGAGTTAAAATCTCAAATCTACCACTTACTGGTCATTTTGACTTTGACCCATTACTTATTCTAAGTGATATTTTATCATATATTCATATATATATTCATATATATATTCATATATATATTCATATATATATTCATATATATATCATATAGTCATATATTCATATCTGAGTTTTACCCATTTCTCAAAAAATTGAAGGATCAAATATGGGGACATGCGTAAAACACTTAGATTTGTGACTAGCATAGGCTAGATAAGCAGTAAAAACCAACTACTTTTTAATAACACCTCTAATTTTATTTCATTCTGAACTAATTGAATACACATGCCAAACTCTGGCAGGTTCATGGAGAAACACAACAGAGTATATGCTATCGTCCCTGATCTTGTGGATAGTATATTGCCTGTTTAGGGCACAAAATATAAACATGAGATTCTTTAATCCTATAGACCCAGAGAAGAACTGCCTTGGGCTTTGCACTATGGAATGTACCTCTCTCATCCTCCTCTAGGTTTCCAAAGGATGATGGTTCTATGGGGTAATGAGGACATGAGTACCAATTCCAATGTCCAGTTCTTATATTCTGTATGCAGAACCCTAAACTTTCTTGGACATATAGTCCAAGACTTACTCCAGGACTTGCATGGGCTTCTGCTATATGCTGAATCAAGAGATTATGTCAAGTGCGATTGCATATGATAGCAAGATTATGGTTTGGTCAGGAATCCTAAAGCCCGCCTTGGCCCACCCACCCTTTACTAGGAATTCCTGGCATAAACAGATGTGTGAAAAGAGATAGTCGGACAAAGCAACCTTTCATGTCATCTGGAGCTTTAGCCTCACATTTTTACAATGCAGAGTTTAGTAAGCCTGGCCAGACCACACAGATTGTTTTTTGTTCCCATAATAATAGTTAGGATTAAATAGCCTTGAAACTACGCAAGTCCTAACCTAATTCTATCTTCACGCAATGTGCAGACAATTTATTTGTGCTAAACAGAGAGAGATAAATCAAAGGCCACATCTATCAGTGTTTAAGAAAAAGAAACAAACAAAGCCATGCACCTGGAAGGAGTTAGAATAAAGGAGAGAGAGATTTGGAAGAAAGTAACAATGTTCGTAAGTGTATTACAAAGACTGTCATTTACACTTTGAAAGATCTCCCCATGACGATGGCTAAGTCCAGTGTTCTGTGCACTGGTTGACAATTCTTCTTCCACAGGAGGTAGAGAAAGGGTTTTAGGGGATGTGAGAGACTAGAGAAGCCTTAATGTGTGCTGCAGGGCTTAGCATTTTTTGTCTGTCAAACACTGGGAAACAAAGAAGGAGGTCCTATGGTTTCAACATAGTAAACCTTATGGGTGAGAAGTCCTCAAAAGTTTTGTGACTGAATCACCAATAACATTCAACAAGGCATTCTTCCCTGTTTAAATTGGATCTCAAAGGACCTATTGAAATTCCCGACTGTGAGATGAGACACAGAAGGCAAGAAGGAAGAAAAGTCAAAAGAGAAATGTCTTCCAGCAGAAGATACATGACAACTGACGGGGACCAGGGTTTAGAATTTGAGGTGGATTAGAGTGGCCAGGCCCTGAGGGACCATTGAAGATGTATGACTTACAGACAGTTTCAAGAAACTACATGGTTGTACTTTTAGAAAAAAACACAGAGATGATTTTCAGAAATAATGGGGCAGCTTCTTGTTTTTGTCTTTCAGACTGAAGTTATTTCTAGTTAAGTATTCCCCTCTCACCTTGGCTTTGGGGCTATGTAGGCTGCCTAGAAGCTCTAAGGGGCATACTATATCTGACTGCCAAATTCAGATAGCTGTCCTTTGAAAGTGGCTCTGTAGAGTCATCCCTGAAAACATCGAAGTTATAATGCATCTTGAGATTTCACAGGAGCTGGAGTCAAAAAGCCCCTTGTGGCCCTGGAGGGATGAAGCAGATGTCTCCCTATGTCCCACTCTGGTGCCGCTAGGGGCTGAAGGACTATATGAAGGCAGCGTGAAGAGATTCTGTTTGTGTGGAAAAAGTCTGCCCAATCTGCTGCATTGTTTTAATCCGTCCTCAGAGCACAGTGCCGAGGAACAGTGTTCTCCAGATTCCTCACAGAGAAAGAGAAGCACAGAGATGGTGAAGGAATGATAAAAATAGTATGAGAAAGGCCCCACTTCCTTGTGCTTTCAAAGTAATTGTTGGCCTTAAAATACAAATTTAGTTCCTCAAGTTTTTGTTTTGCTTTCGGTCTGCCTCTTTAGAAGGGAACAACATGAAGTGCTTTCTGACTGAACAACAAAATGGAGGTGTGCAAAGCAGTGAGAGGGAAGAAGGGGGTCATTTAGAACTGGAGCAGGGTGATGAGAGGAAGGAAATGAAAGAAGGCAAAGGTGACATTAAATGGCACTTTGCGTGTAATAAATTGCTTTTACAGACGTTATTTCTTTTGGTCTTCCCATATTTATGACATCAAAATTTTTCATTTTACAACCAGTGTAACTAAGGTCTAGAGGAGTTAAGTACTTGGCTAAGACTTCACTGCTATAAAAGGATAGATTCAGGGTTTTAAATCCAGGTCATACTTCATTCACCACATATATGGCAGGCACTTTGTTACCTACTAAATATACGAAGATAAAACAGGATAGTCCTAACCCACCAAGAACTCTCAGGGATTTGGGGAACCAGAGAGAAAAGAAAACTATTACTATTTAAAAGCACAAATATCACAGTGCCTGGTAAGTAGTAAGTATCCAGCAAATACGTGTCAAGTTTGCTAACAGGTGAAGAGTAAGTGAAAATATGGGACCCTATGAAAGGCCAGATGAAGATGTAATTTGTTGCAGTCTCTCCTTCCTTTACTTTGTAGAGTTCCAACTCTGAAATCTCACCCCCTTCCACCCTTTTCCCAAGGTATTATTCTCACTGCTCCTTACACAGGAGATATGGCTCCTTGGGACAAAAGATTATCACCTGTAGGCTCCTCCTGTCCTGCAAGTCTCAAAGGATTCACCTGTGCCCCATACGCCACTACAGCATGCATTTAGACTTTCATTACAAAGGCTGTATACCTCAAAAAGCGGTTTAGATGCAAAGGTTTAGAATTCTTTTGAATGATAGTACTAGGGCAAGAAGATCCTCCACAGGCAAGACCTTTTTGCAAGTGAAGCAAAAGAATGTGACTCTAGGAGGCATCAAAGACAGAAATGCTAACAAATGTCAGTCCTTACCACCTTAGCTGAAGTCTTTTGCAAAGACTATCCTCAGTCAGCCAGTCAGCCAGGTATATACCTCATCAAGTATTGCTACTGATTGGCTGTGCATCTGGCCCTTAGGAGCACAAGTGGATCTTAAGGTCTAACTTTCCATTGTGTTGCAAACAGAACCTGCTTCTCCTGGAGCAAGCTACCTGGGCACCGACTGGCTTCTATCACTTGCGGGAAGGTTCAAGACTGCACACGCATTAAAAACCACACTAAGCATCCTGAGAAACACAGGCTGTGTGGATTTGAGATAAAGCAGGAAGACAGATAAAACAGGAAAGCAGCTTTATTGAAGTGTATTAAAAATAAAATGAACACATATGTTGCAAGGGTACAATCAGGTACACTTTGACATACACGCATCAAGGCATAACCACACTGAAGAAAGTGTTTAAAAATTAAACCTAAATAAAATGTACATGTTCATTGTTCACAAAAAATTCTGTGCTCCCTTGTAATTGGCCCCTGCTGCTCTCCCCTGCCCGGTCTCCGCACCAAGCAACCATCACTATGCATCCAGTCATTACAGATTAGCAAGTGGAATGATTCAGCTTGTATTCTAGCTGCCCGCTTTCTTTGGCTCAGTGTAGTTATTTGGAAATTTATCCATGTTTATCTGTGCATCAAAAGTTAATTTCATTTTAACTATGAGTGGCATTCCATTGTATGAATACTCCATTCATTTGCTTATCCATTCATTTGTTGATGGAAACTTCATTAGTGGTCTATTAGTAAAAGAGTTTCTGTGAACATACAGGCATACTGCTTTGTACGAACGTAGGCTCTTGTTTCTTTGGGGTAAGTACCCAGCAGTAGTTACTGAGCCATATGGTAGGTAAATTATTAACTACTTCCGAACTGCCAAAGTATTTTCCAGTCTTTGTACAGTTTTTATATTCTCACCAACAGTGCCAGAGAGTTCAAGTTAATTCTCACCATCCTTAACATTTAGTAGGGTCACTCTGCTACATTTTAGATGTTCTAATATGTGAAATATCTCCTTACAACTTTAATTTGCATTTCCTTAATGAATAATAATGTTGAGCATATTTTCCTGTCTGTAGAGTTAATGCATCTACCCTCTTTAGTGAAAAATATATTCAGGTCTTCTGGGCTTTATTCATTTGACCTGTTTATTTACATATTACTGAATTTGGGGGGGTTTAAAAATATTCCATGTACATCATTTACCAAACACAAATTGTGAATATTTTCCCAGAGATTTTCTTTCTCTTTTCATTCTCTTAAAAGTTTTTTTAAAAAGGAAGTTCTTAATAGAGTTCAATTTCATGAATTTTTATGGATTATGTTCTAGATGATTTAAGCACTCTTTACCTACCCAAGATCATAATGATTTTATCTTGTATATCTTTCTCCCTCTTATGTGTTGTCCCTTACATTTAAATCTACTATCAGTTTTGAATTAACTTTATGTGATGTGAGTCAATAAGAAATTTTTCATTATTTTTGCATATTACAATTTCACAGTTCCGGTTTCATTTTTGAAAAGACTATCCTATCTCCACTAAATTACCTTTATGCTTTTTTCAAAAGTCAATCAACCATATGTGCAAAAGTTGCCTGTGTGACTTTTCTGCTCCAATCATGGATTTGTATATATTGATGCCAATGTCACATTGTACCCATTGTAACAATTTCTGTAGCTTTACAGTACATCTTGAAATCAACAAGTAAACAGTTCTAACTGTATTCTTTGTTATAGCTGTTTTAGCTATTATGGGTATTATGTATTTCTATACGAATGTCACAGTGAGTTTGTCAAATTCTATAAATTCTGTTGAGATTTGCTTTGAGTCATGTTTAATGTGTAGATCAATTAGACAAGAATTTACTTCTTAACAGTTGAATCATCTAATCAATAAATAGTTCTCTATTGAAGTATTCTTCAATTTCTGAAATATTATTTAGCTTTTGTTATATAAGTCTTAGAGATTTTTCTCAAACTTATATCTAAGCCTTTCATATTTCTGAGTCTTCTGTAGAGATGTTACTTTGATTTACGCATTCCTTGCTGATGTTAATATGTATGTAGAAATAAAATTAACATTTTATATCCTGATCTTATATCCTTCAACTTTTACTAAATTCATCAGTTTTAATGACATTTTTATAGACTTTAACAAATGTTTTGTGTACATGATCCTGTCTTCTTTACATGGTGGTAATTTTTGCTTCCAAACTTATTCATTTTTTCATTCTGTTTTGTGCCTCACTGCACAAACTCTGTTATGCTGTATGGAAAAAATGGGAGCAGATATCTTTGCCTTCTTCATGATCATTGGGGGAAATAATCTTTACCATTAAATATCATGTTAGTTGAAATATTTTTAGATGTCTTCTATCATTTTGAAAATTTTCCTGATTCCATAGATCTCTATTTTCTTTCTTTTAGTGATTCTAATTGCTACAGCATTTCTTATTTCCTGTGTACAGGACATGGTGCACATAGCTTGGGAAGAAATATACTGTGAGTGTGTCTTTCGAAGGGCAATAAATGGAAGGAAGAAGAACTGTTGAAATGATGTAAGTCACAGTTCCCAGCTATTATTCTCTAAAATCACAGTTCCAAAAGAATTTAAATTTGCAAATCACTTTCTGCTTCTCAGATTCTATCACATACATGATATCTCCCTGAGCCACTTTCTCACCAGTCCCACTCCCTCAAATTAAATCAGTGACTTACAAGATCAAGTTTTACCCAGTTTTACTTGCTTCATTTACTTCCCTTCTTTTGTTTTTCTTTTCTTTTTTTTTTTTTGCCATGCTTTTATTCAAGCTGCTATTGTCTTTGCCTGGACTATATAGTGGGTACCCCCTGTTGCTCTTCCTACTTTCTGTCTCACTCTAATCTGCCATTTCCCAGACCCAGTAACCTCTCAAGAAATAATACTTGACCTGCCACCGCTCTGCTTGAAACTTTTCCAAACTATCCTACTTAGAATAAATCTCAGATTCTTCATGTAATTTTCTAGGTATTGTCTTGTCTGGTTTCAGCCTTGGTGAAAACTAGTGTCTCTACCAGCACTCTCTACCTACATGAATACTTCTCTTTGCAGGACACCTGTTACAGGTACTGGGGCCACACTGCTTGGTCCAAAGCTTTGTTCCACCAATCTCTGTGGGTCTGAGCCCTTTCTAAACTCTTCATGTGTTGACCCTGCTTATTAAAACAGGATAAAAACAGTGCATTTGTCATAAGGTTACGAGGAATTAAGTGAGATTTGTCTTACAAATCCTGGTACATAGTCAGAACAAAATTTGTTTTCTTTGTTATGTTTATTCCTTTGTTGTTCACCCCAGATGGGCTTCATTAAGAAGGCATGAGGATTACATGAAACAACAGAGTAAAAACTCCTAGAGTAATTCTGAAACGGGGTTGGCTCTCTGTAAAGACTGTCTTATTTCATTCTTTCCTTGGAGTCTATGCTAATCTCCACCTCAGGGCTATGTTTTCACCCATAAATAAACATTTCTCTTGTGCAGTCACACCCACCTCTTCCAGGCCTGCTGATGAGGGACCATGGTTTAAAAACAAAAAAGAAGACAGTAATTTCAAGCATTTTGTCATTGAGAATTTTGTTAGGCTGGCACTTTAATTTCCAAAACAGAGCTTTGTTTTGCTGTTGTTTATCCTCTTTCTCCCTCTCTCTTTTTGGTGTGGTTGCAGCTTTTAAAGACTTAATTAGAGTAATAAAAAAATACCAACTTTGCCTTTTCCTGCCTTTTTAATAAGAAATCAAGTTGAGAGGCGGCTGTGGGTGAGTACTGTTTGAAAACTGCTCCCAATCTGAAGTTTCATTTATCACTGCTTCTAGGCACATTGGAAAATTAGTGCTGACTTGTGCAAATGAGTTTGTGAGAAAGGAAAAATATATGTGTTACAAACTGTTCTGAAGATTATTGTGCAGAATGAAGATAACTTATGTGGGAGCTTCTGCTCAATGCTGAGTCTTTCAGGAGCTGGGCAGTTCCTCCCCAGTAATCTTTAGCAAGGTGAGAACACAGTTGAACTTTTTGCCATCTGGATGTCTTGTAGGAGGTTTGCATTTTTTTCCTTGTTGAAATTAAAATAAAAATAGTAAAAACTTCAAATTCTTCAAACATCTCCCTCGTATTCATAGGCAATTAAAATCCCAATTCATACACATCTTTACAGAACCAAAAAAAAAAAAAAAAGTTCAACCAATAGCAGGTGACAAAGATGAAGAAGAACTGAAAGCCATGCTAGGGAGACATAGAAGTGACAGACGAAACTGGCGTATATCATCCAGGAAAGGAAAGAGGTCACAGCGTCGCTTCAAGTAACACTTCATTCTTAAAACATCAGCATCACTTTAAGCTTTACTGAAAGAATGTTTCAGTTACATTTGTACCCTGCTAATTTGGCAGCTGCCCGGCCCTCTCCCAAATCCACACCAGTGGTCCAGACTCTGTCCTGGTTTGCAGAATGAGACACCATGGTCCACCACCTCCTTCTGCAACTGTCTCATCCCTTCTTGTCTCCAGTCATTAACATAGTGCTATGGTTAAAAGCAAAGGCTTTGATGTCTCATGGTTGAAACTCTTCAAACATTTTCCTCAAAGCTCTATGGTTTGACGGTTAAGAAGTATCAATAAGCAATTAGAATCCCAATTCATATGTATTTACTAGGGGAAAATATATGTGTGTATGTATATAAATTCTCCAAGGAGATGAATAGAGTATATATATATATATATATAGTCTTTCAAAGAATTTGTTGGTAAGCTTATAGGATCATAGGCATAGGAGTCCATCATGGCCACCTGTGTGCTGCAGAGCTGGAGCACCTAGTAACTGCTCAGTCCAAGAAGTTAGACATAGTGGGACAAGAGTGTCCAGGAAACAGCATCAGTCTGAGACTGAAGGTCTGGCAGCTCCCTGGAGAGCTGCTGGTATGAGTCTGCATTGGAAGCTGAAGAAACTGGAGTCTGATGTCCACAGGGGCTAGCAGCAAAAACATACCTGCTCCAGAACAACAGAGGTCTTTCAATATGCACCAACCTATTTCTTTTTATTCTGCCTCAGTTACTTTCCTTGTTGCCCAGGTGCAGTACCTGATACCCACAGCTTCAATGAGGAAAGGTTTATTTGGCTCACAGTTTGTGGAAGTTTTAATCCATAGTACCCTGGTTCCAAGGCAGGGAGCATGGCACATGGGCATAGCAGAGTAGAACAAGCTCATGGCATGGAAGGCAGGAAGCGGGGAGAGCAATCAAGGGAGCTTGGGAGGGGATAGACACTGTAGGCCACACCCTGCAGTGCCCCACCTCCTCTGACCACGTCTCAGCTTCCAAATCACACTTAGCCATAAACCCTGGACTAATCCACTGATAAGTATCATCCACCCATTTCCCAATCATCTTTGAAAAGTCCTCACCTATGAACACATGAAGCTTTGCAGGGGACAACTAGATACAAACCATAGCACTACCCAAACTGTAAGCCTATTAATCGGTGCCACCCAAAATCAGAATAGGTCTTTTCCCCCTCATTTGTTAGCCTACAGCCCAATCATCTCTAGGAACAACTGGCTGATACGTCCAGGCCAGGTGTGACTTAACCTAGTCAAGTTGACATTAATTACTAAGGGTCATATTTGTGCTTTTCCACTTACCACAGAGTGACCTTGGATAGTTCATTCACTCATTTAACAGCTGCATATTTATGACTCATTCCTGTACCAATCACTCTCTTAAATTCATTCTTGTCCATAGATTAATAAGAGCCCCAATCTTATCTTGTAGTGTGATAGACAAGAAATGATATGTGGGAAAGGCTAAGCATAGTAACTAGCTCATGCCGGGTGCTCCAAAAATGATCACTATTATTAATGCTACCACTATCAGTATGAATTTATCTGTTCTCAAAAGGAAGACTATGAGTCCTATATGTTTCATAGGTTTTAGAAATGCTCCCTCTTAATAATGGAAGAGACACTAAAATGAAGGAATTTCTCAGACAGAGAAGCAATCTGTGAAGGGGGAATAAAATGACTTAGTGGACAGGAAGGTAAATTGACAGAATTAGGAGGTGGGGGCCAAGCATCCCAGGCAGTAAGAATATTCTGCCGTGAGGCTCCTCATCTAATCAAGTTTTTGTTTTGTTGTTTATTTTCTAACTGGGAAAATTTTTTACCATTTGTATAACATTTACAGAACAAACAGACCTGTGATTTGATTTATAATTCTTGCAGCTGATCTCATACCACTGCACTGGTATTTCTATAACAGTCCTGTGATCTTTCTAGCAGCAGCCCATTCCCTGCAGAAATATTGTGTTGGGATCTAGGGATATCAGGGAAGTCCATGGTCAAGTTTCAAGTTACGCTTTGCTCAAACTGGACCAATCTCTTTCTATTGCCACGCTTGTCTCTCTAAGGATAACTTGGTTCTTCACATAACAGAGCTGCCTTGTTTATAGTAACCAGCATACTTTAGACCATCACTCTCCATCCTGAGGTCACAAATCTGAGAGTAAAGGCACCAACCTGTTCAACACTTCATTACTTGAATTTCCTGGCACATAGTAGGTGTCCAGTTAGTGACTGGTATATTAAACTGCACAGAATCAAATATGCTATGTGAGGATAGAATAAAAAAACAGGGTACAGCAGATAGGACAGGATAGCATGAAGTAGATTAGCATAAGATAACAGTAAAATTTTATAGGTATATCCCTATATATGAAGCATAATAATATTGAGAAGTTTACATGAAAAAAAATCTGCAAAATTCTTTTTAACAAATTATTTACTGGGTCAGAAATGTTGAAAACTTCCAAATAAAACATCAAGTAGTGAAAAAAAAGATTTTTTTGTTTTATTATATTTTTGGTTTTTCAATCTATACATTGAAAGTGGTAAGTTCTTGCTTAAATCATTTTTTAATTTATATAAACACCTAGGCAGTACATAAGTAACCAAAGAGAATACAAAATAGGTAAGGAACCACCTGCTACCCAATATTGCCCTTTAGCTATGCTTTCATTTTATTACACCATAAACTCAACCAAAAATATTTTAATATGTTTGTATTACTTAACAGCCTGGGAATAATTCTAATTATTATTGAGTTTATCATTATGGGTATAGCACACTCTTTTTTCTTAATTCCTGGAGACTATTTAAGATGCAAATGATACTAGCTTTATAAATAATTGGTGGGAGAGAAGATTGACAACTAATTTGACCCCTCCCTGCCAAATACACACACACATACACAAATGAAATAGTTTCTTGAAAATGCAAAACGACTTATAGAAACATGGAATGAATGCTATTACTCATAGCAAAATGTGTAGCGCAGCTGCTGGCAGCTGGATGACCACAGAGACGGCTGGGCAGACAGATGCGGAGTGCCCGCGCAAAGCTCTGACTGAGAAACTGTCTACATACAAGGATTAGCTAGAAGAAGGCCAAGGCAGATAGAAAAGGGGGAAGCCATAGATTAAGCAGCAGGTAATGGCTGAAGTGAGTGAACGGCAGCAGACGTTAAGCGAATATCGGAATGTTAGATCTCTGCTTCTAACTGAAAATGATTCAGCAAGCGCCTGTCCTGGGAATGGGAGACACAAGGACAACAGATGAGTTGGGTTTCAGGGCAAAAGCAGTTCTAGGAAGAAAAAGAAGTCCTGGGGAGGACAGGCAAAGACCTGGCAGAGTCATAGCCCACGGCAAGTTTTATTCAAGCCCACTACCCATGTACTTCGTGGGGCTGAGCACACGTGTAAGTGCAGGAGGCGCAGGAAGCATAGGAGTCAGAGCCCAAAGCTGCTCCCCACACCTAGCTGCGTGCTCAGCTAAGTGTTCAGCCATTCCCAGACCTAGAACCGAAACGTCCCTTCATCTAGTTCTTGATGTGGGCAGCAGGAATCTGAAGTATTAAAATCCTCCTCTCAGGTGATACTACTGATTCCCAAATTTGAGATCCCTGCTCTAAGGGAACCCCAGGCTGGATGCTTTACATCGGGGAGTATCAACAAGCTGATTTCCACTTCTACCAAGGACTCCTCTAATTGTATTTCCTTTTAGGAAATAGTACAGGAGGGACATTTTCTAAGCTATGTAAGATTTTAATTATCCATATTCTAATACGCATCAAAACCTGAAATATTCATAATTTCTAGAAACATACAGAAATTTCCATGATTAAATTCCCTGGTAGTTCTTAGTGCAAAACATGTTCCAGAGTGTCAACTTCTTGGACATGGGGCCAAGAACTTGCCTGATGGGCCTTGAACATGTAAATACCAATGCCATTCTGTGATATTTTATGTGTTATATTTTGGCTTGTTTTTGATGATTCATTATTTATAATTTATACCAGAGAACTTACGTGATAGTGTTTTGAGTGGGTGAATCCAGAAGACAGAGCCAGTACCGTGCACATGATGCTGATAATATGCAGGGACTGTCCTGGGTGATTTCCTGTGTGCTAACCATTGGAATCTGATCAACATATCCAAGAAGGTGCCTGGACTGGAGAGACATTTAGTGACGATTTGGTGATCATCCTCCCTGGAGAATACGAACCATTCACCTAATAAGAGCACTTCCTCTGTTATGGTGATTTTAAATTCAACAAATGATTAATGATAAATAACAGTAATAAGAAGTCAGTAATAATTGCTAATAGCTTCTAGGCACCAACCACACTAGATAATGAGGACAAAAATCATACATATTATAAGCGTAGAGCTAACAGTCCATCAGGGAGACAGGAATAAACTAATAGCTATACATTTAACCACTCAAAAGCCTGCCAGTACTACAAACAGAAATCATCCAGGGATTTGAGGTCATAGACAGGTGTACTGACTTCATGCAGAGAAGGGAAGGGGCAGTTTCCACTGAGAGGTGAGATTCAACAAATGGCAAGGGTTGTCAGTTTGGAGAATAAAGGTTGGGTTCTTGTAGAATTTAGGAGGTGATAATGGAGAACAGGCTCTTTTTCATTTTTCTTCAACATTTTTTCCACCCATAAAAGGGCTAAACAGCAGTTCTTTTTCCTACCTCTTATATCTCAGAGGTCTATTTTAGAGCAGCATTCATCTCCTCCAAACTCCCCAACTCCTGGAATATTTGCCTGAGCCATCTGTCCCCAGTTCCGAAATGTCCACAGGACTCTGGTGAAGAAGCCTGCTTCCTGCTCACCTGCCTTCCCCTATTCTCTGGGACTTTATCCCAACCCACCCTCACAACCCCAGCAGCGTTTGCTACTTAAGTTCATTCTTTTTATGCCCAGCCCGCCAGAGGACACACTATATCATATGTCAGTGATGAGATGCCTGTTTATGCTCTGGAAGAGTTTAATTCCATTCCACTCAGGCAGCTAGAATTTGTGAGAGTCTACTGTATCTCAGGTAAGATGTGCCAGGGCAAAAAGAGCCACTAACCTGATGGTCACAGATCTCAAAGATGTCATAGAAGAGAAATATAACTCAGTAAGCTATGACATAGTGGAAGATACAAAAATAAGCAGTGATGACATGAAAGTTATAAAATAAGTGAAGGTGAGAATTACAGAATTATTAAGATGACAGTCAAATTGCAAAGAAAACATTTATCCAATAACAAGTACTCATCAAGCACTTGCTAGGCAGGGTAAAAATGTTAATGGATAAAACAACTATGGTTTATTCCCTTGGGCAGCTTATAATAAGAGTGAAATATAATAAATAAAACCAACAAAACTCATAATTTTAAGTTACCATAATGATAATGAAGGAAACCGTCAGGGAGAAGTGATGGAGTAAAATGAGAAGGAGACACCTACTAAGAAAGATAGCTTCTCATAATAATTAGATACCCTATGTAAAAAATCTGCCAGTCCATAACTATGTTAGCTTTTTGTTGCTGTGATGAAATACTTGAGAAAGTCAGGTTAAAAGGAGAAAAGGTTTACTTTGGCTCATGGTTTTAGAGATTTCTGTCCAAAGTCAACAGATTCCATTGCCTTTCAGTCTGTGTTGAGTTAGAAACATCATGGAGAATGGCTTGGTAAGGAAAACTGCTTACCCCACAGCAGGCAAGAAGCAGATAAAGAGGAAACAAGTCAAAGAGAAGGAGTATAGGGACAAGATATAGTGTCCAAAGTCCTGCTTCCACCACTCACTCCCTTTACCTGGACTCCTCCTCCTAAGTCTTCATCACCTCCCATAAGTACCATCAAATTACAACACCATGACTGGATTCATAAACTGATGAAGTTAGAGCCCTCATAACCCAAACTTCTCATGCCCCACTTTTGAATACATGAGTCTTTGGGAGGACATCTTAAATCTCAACCATAATACTATGTGACCTTAAATGTGTAACTTAGTTCCTCAGAATGGAAGAAAGAATGATGCACAGGTTTACTGTAAGAATCAAGGGAGAAAATGATTGTAAAAAAATTAGTGAATTTCTAGCCTGCCTAGTAAATGCTCAGTAAATAGTCATTATTATTCCTTATATTATTCTATTACTTCTTATGCTTCATCCCAATCTTTCTGAGATGCCTCTTCCCTGAAATATAATAGCACCTTGCTTTGTCAGCTGAAAATATGCTACACGATATCAGAAGCTACATCTCTAAAGTATGATTATGAAAATGGCAATATGGCCATCATTATAATTCTTGACAGTATTTAACCTTTATGGTATTTTTCTATCCACAGCAAGCAATGATGAATGAAATAAATTAAATATTCAGTTTTTTCCCTTAGGAATAATTTGGCACAAGGCCATGATGAACAATACAGCAACTCATAGCTACGTACACTTGATGTTGCAGATGGTCCACATACCGAACCCTTCCCCTGAGCATTTCATTAGACAGCACTAAACAGCAATCCAGGCACCATGAAGTCAATTCAATTACAAAAGTCGTGTACACCACACACTTCGGTTTTTCTTTTGGAGGTTTCTGTTGCTTGTGCTCAGCCAGGTCATGAAAATACTAAATGGAAAATTCCAGAAATAATTCACAAGTTTTAAATTGTGTGACATTCTAAGTTACATGATGAAACCCCCTGCCTTCCTGCTTTGTACGCAAATCACTCTTGTGGCCCTTTGTCCAATCTATCTACACTGCCTGTCCACTTGTCACTTAGTAGCCATACTTCTTATCAGATCAGCTATCATGGCATCACAGGGCTTGTGTTCGAGTGACCCTTACTTTACCAAATAATGACCCCAAAGTGCAAGAATAATTTTGCAAAGGAGCCACCAGGGCATAAAACCTAGAATGACAGGTTAGTACTCCGTAGCAATGCTGTAGGGTATATACCAAAATCCTACAGTATATATAATCCTTGATTCCATTTGATGTTTCAGGCACCCACTCAGGATCTTGATATGTGTACTCTGGCAGCAGGAAGCACTACTAGCTTAGAGGTCATACAAATCATTCCATTTTGAAATATATAATACCAACATGCCCTTATATTGTGACAGCTCTCAAACTGCTTTCACTTGCATAATTCTTCATTACCCATGATTCCTAATGTACAAGGTATAATCAAAATACACGGTAAATGTTTAAAATTTTGAAAACTATTATAATAAAAGACACATTATCATTAATCTCCCTTGCTTCAAACACACTCATCCCAGCATTTTTGCCACTTTCTGAAAGAAGCAGTTCTGGAAGTTCTCTTTCAGGAGTGTTTTTATGAGATGTGATAAAAAAATGTGGTAAATGCTGCTGTCAAATGCCACCCAATGAAAAGAGAGGCTGTTAAAACTTCACAGTGCATGCTCAGCCACCCTATTCACATATATGGCACCATGAGACTTTTGACTCTTTGCCAAAGTCAAAATGACCAGTAAGGATAAAAATTTTGATACAATTAAGGACAGCGAAGCAGCCAGGACAGTGCAACTAAAGACACTGACAAAAGACTTCCAGAATTGCCTAAGAAACTGGCAAGAAAAATGGGACAAATGGTATTTGAAGTAAAGGAAAGAATTTTGAGAAGGATTAATGATTAATGGCACTGTGTTTTAGTGTAGTTTTTTTTTATTTTAAACATTCACCCCAATTTTTGATGATATCCTATAGGGAGGAAAAATGTTATCACCTCTTCTCTATCCTCGGAGAAATAATTAACAAGGGTAGGAGTAGAAGTAGCCAACATTAATTAAACACTCACTTCTAAGGTGTATGTTAAATACGTTGCTAAGGGTTTTAGTGTTCGTTTGCTTGTTTGTTTGCTTATTTTAGTGTTAGAGGTTGAACTAGGGCCTTAAGCATGCCAGGAAAAGACTGTATAACTGAGCTCTACCTTTAGCTTTGCATTTGTGTTTTCAATGGTATATCACATCTCAGAGTTGTAAAGTGACTTGCTGGTAGACATTTAATACATTGAGGACATGTCTTCCGATTCCTAGCCCAGTGTTCTTTACCACACTTCTGTCCCTTCTTGTGCGAGCTGAGTTCCAGGCCTTTGTTAATGCACAGACCAGGTTTTTCCAGCAGCAAAGTTACCAGGAGTGAATGTGTGATAGCTGTGAGCTGGCAGAGGCACAGCTGCTTGGTCACCCTTCCCCTGGATGGTCCACACATCTGAGCCCTTCTCCTGCTGAGAAAATGCAGCACATGAAGATGAACTTGAATGCACATTCAGCCTCACTATTCTTGTCCACAGCTGCAGAAACAGCTGCTGCCTTAGTGCAACCCTTTCCTTTTTCCCCCCAATTAATTGCTACCAACTAGTAGAGTGGCTATGAATACTGTATATATTGTCCCTTTCCAAAGCCTTTATCAAACTATTATTATTCCAACCCTTGTTGTTCAAAGATTCATAACCATTCCATTTGAATGATTAAGTCTAGAATTTAATTATTGACTATTTTAAGACCTTACCCCTATACTATACTCCATGTTGTATATGATTTGAAGTACTTTTAAGCAAGAATGCGCCTTACAAATAGTCATCAGTCATATGAAATATGATTACTGAGGGTCTGTTACACACCAGACACCAAGCATCTTCTTGAATTTGCATACTTGGGAGACAGAGTACAAATGGAGAATCATGTGTTGTATGCCTAAATACTTCAAGATGATAAAAATCACTAAATACATGTTCTATCCTTCATTCTTGACAGATGCAATTTCATCAAAACTGCAATAACATGGAGGTAATTTAAAGTTTTGGACCTATCAAAGTTTGGTGTTGGAAGTAGCAGGGTGGCAGAACCAGGCTGCACCGCAGTCCTGGTACCTTCCCACCCACAGTGCAGAGGGTCTTTGTTCCTGAGCACATGGATACTGTACTCACATGTCCGTGATGCCCACCTGCCCAAGTAGGGACTCCTGGGCCACACTTCAACCTAGGGAGCAAGTATCAGCAGGTGTCACCTTCCACTCCTGGAAAGAAAGATAGGGAGAAGAGACTTGTATAAGACTTGCATTCATTTAGGCCAGGAACTATGGATCAATGTAATACCTAGCAAAACACCATGTACATAGTGCGGTATAGATAAATGATGGGTATCATGTTACCAACATACCTGAACACTCTCTGCACAGTTTATTTAAAAAGTTCATAAGCCACAGTGTTTTGTAAAAAGCACAAATAATATATGTTATAGCTCTGCTTTACTCCAATTCCTTCTTAGTAAGGACGCTGACAACATTTTACCTAGGGAGGAGCAAGACATTATCCCTTTTCTACTTTTCATTAGCCTTATGTTAATACTTTGTGGGGGAAGCATTTCTATTTTCTGATCAATGACCATAAACATCTTCCTACTTCTGTGTACTGATCACATTTCAGTGTTAAAGCTGTAGTTAATTACTCTTTCTATTTTTAATTGTCCAAACTTACAATTCAAATGCATACACGTCATCTGTTTCACTAACATGGCTGTAGCTAGCAGAATTTCCCATAGCATGGACACTGTGCCAGAGGACAGAAGAGTAAAACTCTCAGCTCCATCCCCACAGTCACCTAGGCTTTTTCCGTTTCCTTATAATCTCTCATGAAAGTAATCCAAAGCCAGCTAGCTATCATCTCTCTATCAACACATGTCTCTCTTTATGAGGCAGGTATTTGTGTATACCTGAAGTTTTTCTCTAAACTTTAAACCTTGAGGAAATCGATCTCTCCACAGTGGTTTTTCTGTTATAATATTTCATCTTAGAAAACCTTGATTATAAAGAACACAAGCACAAATTTCTTTTTAAAATCTCTTACTGGTTCAGGAAAATTAATAGAACCCAAGTGCATTTAATCTCTCCTTTCCTCTCTTTCACCAGTTCTTTTCCTGGATAAAATTCCCCTGGTACCTAGAAGATCATACTTTAGGAAGTTTGGGGTGAATAAAATCTCAATTCAAGCCCCATGTTTATTCAACAATACCATTCTAGTGTCTGACACATTCCAAGCTCTTAAAATAGAGAATCTGCTTGACCCATTTCATAGAAGCAGGTATCCAATTTAGTCCAATCAGTGTGGTCATAGCAACTTGGCTGTGTGGTTTTAAACAAGTGAACACCAGCTTCCTTATCTGTGAAGCAAAAATGGTAACTCCCTATTCACAGTGAATTAGTAGCATGGCATTATCCTTTTACTTATCTGTTTTAATCAATTATTTCATCATATATCTTTAGCTTATATTAGATTCTTTTTTGCCTAGTATCTTCTAGGGGCAGGGGAGTCTTATCTATGGAAAAGAAGGACAAAGAGGTGGAAAGGAGAGATTAAATAAGCTCATTCCCTGAAGTTTCCTAAACTGACATTTTGGACAAAAATATTATGGACCTTTAGCAAAATAAAAATATCATTGAATTTCAGTATTACATATAAAGTATAACTATAAATAGATTTGTAATTACATTTGGAAAAGGAGTTAAATAATTATTAGACTGACTTAGTTAATGTGTTCCTTACTTTTCTTATTGGAAACTTTTCTTATTGGAAAACTCCAGAATATTTTGGGAAGTATAATAAATGTAAATTATGAATTCATAGATTGTTTGCTTGTTTTGCTCATCATATCTTAAGGGTATCCAAAGACCTTGGAGTCTGATGGAGATAATAAGGGCCACTATTTCTATAAACCTGGCCTGTTTTGGGTCCCAGTAGATAACTATTATATACCATCAGCATCTTCAGTCCTCACAGTTCACCAGCTCACTGCAACCTGGGGACGGAAGGTGAGAAAAGGTACAGTCAATGTGAAAGGTGATAGAACTGAAGTTTCTAAAAATCACAGGATCTCTATGAGGTCGTGTGAGTAGTGAGCGGCCAGGCAGGCACTGTGATCTTTGTCTGTTGCAAAAACACTTGGCTGTTTTTCTATTTAGAGGTACTTCGTGAAACCTGCATCTTCCTTTGCAAAAGGATTGTTTTGCACCAGTAAATCACTGAAGGAGAGCAGGAATAGGGATTTTTGTTAAGAAAACAATTAAGATCTTTCTTTTATAAATACTAGATTTTAACTTTTCATGCCATACTTTAAAGTGAACTTGTTTTAAAGTGACAAAGAAGATGGAATCCCCTGGAATACGAGGAGCTCACTTCAAAAATATGACTTAATACAGGCTAAAATTGTCCATACATCTATGCCTAGAAATGAAGTAATTGATTCTGGTACACCCTTTACTTTTCTTTGGTAAAACATATTAATTTGACATTGACTTAAACAATGTTTACCCAGCACCTCCTCTGTGCCGAAGACAGTGCCCAGCATGGAGTTTGTGCTGTACGCAGTGGTCTGGCACCTGAGTATTTATGCAGATGATTAGGACAAGTTCTTGGTTATTTTCTCTATTTTGCTGATGAGTGCCACAATTTATAGAATTTATTAACTTTCTTTATAAGTCAGAGGAGGATAAGAAAGTGGAGTTCAATGCAGAATAAAGAGCTCAATTCTGCAATATTAAAAGATTGTCTTCAGATTTATTGTGCCGTGAGAAAGCCGTGGCCAAGGGGTGGTAAATGTTACTTATTAGCACTCTCCTACTTACCTGATTCTCACGTGTTACAGAGAAGTGCCTACACAGGTTAGTCCCAGTGTAATGTCTGTATGGGGGGGGGGGTTTCCAGCAGGAGAAAAAGAAGGAGAGAAGTCATCAGTGAATGTCTGTGTTAGGGTCACGTGAGTTACTCCTGATTCGAGCCCTGAGACAAATTCCCAGGCTATGTCTTACATGCTCATTCTCTTCCTCTCAAAGCAACTTTTATTTTTTAGAAAATATCTACAGTCAGTGTTGGTATCTTCACTGCAGAAATGCTAGTTCATTTTGCATGTGAAGGAGATAAAGCAGAGCTATTGTCACCCCTCCTTTCCTTGCACACCTTTAAAGAGAAAGAGATAAAGCCTTAAGCGGGTCCCTGCTGATTCCAGAGCAGCTGCACGGCATCATTCTTCAAACAAAATCACTTCCTGAAGACTTGAGTTCAGAGAGTGGTTAGGATGACCGCTGCCATGAGACCTTAGTTAAGTCTTGTACAATCTCTGAGCTCCACTATTTCATCTTTGAAATGATGAATCATGTGTCTGTCTTGTTGGTACCGTGCAGGCAGAGGTGTTACTCAAAATAAGAACAATTTGAGGGTCAAGCGAGCTGAACGATCAGGAGTCAGCTCTGAGCACTAGCACAGAATCTCAAGGTGCCCACTGCTCCATGTGTTCATCCCTTGCATGCTGAGCCAATGAAGGTCAAAGGCACCCTAAGGAAGAAACACAGTGACTGGGGAATACTGATAACAAGAAGGAGAGTGACTAAGTTTCTTAGGCCAACAGCTATTTGTTAGTATCTATGAAATTATTGGAGTAGTCTAACAGCAAATACTACTGTTCCAAAGGTATTTGGAGATATTTCCATTTGGCTTAGATGCCAAATACCTTGGAACTGAGCATAAGATATACACAATTATTAAAGAGGTTAGCACCTGGCCCCACATGGAAGAGTAGGAATCCAGAAACTGAGGTTTTCTCCCTTCTTCTAAATGTCCAGTCTCAGTCCACCATGACCCATCCCTGCCATACAGCAGAATCACTCCTCAGGCACTGGGCCAGGTAACCTGTCACTCTTTCAAACTGGCATGCAACTTACAGGTTGATTCTTTTTTTTTCTTGCATATGTTTATTCTTGCATTATTAATATAGTAAAAATAACCAAAAATTCTTCACATGCCCATCAATGGATAAACAAAATGTGTTACTTTCATACAATGAAAAATTTGACCATGAAAAAGAATTACATTCTCTAACATGTTTCACCATGAGTCAAATTTGATTTAAAAAATTCTGCTTGAAGAATTGTGTTTAAAGATCCACTAACAAGATCCATGTATTTAATTCTAATCATGTAAATCTCTATAACAAGGGTACATAAAGGCCCAAGTTACTAGGCTTGGGTCAAAGGGTATGGAAAAACTTGAGGTATGATGCAGTCTACTGACTTTATTTTGAGTTGATGAAAATGTTCTAAAACTGTACGGTTGCTATCCATCTATTGATACTTATTATTAAGTGGCTTATTAATTTGGTATACTTTGACTCTATAGTATAATACATAAGTCACATATTCAGAAAAGTACTTGAATTCATTATAATACTATTACAAGTATAAAAATGAAAACTTATAAAGGCTCCCAATTCTAATAATTCTGGTAGAAAAGGAGAAAATGATAGAAAAAATACAATCTTTCACTGTAATTTTTGTTCTTACTTCACTCACTTTTGAGCACCCATAAGTGTGTACAAATTTTACAGCCTAGAAATTCTACTCCTAGTCTAAAAAACTATATGACAATAGATCTAAGATTCTGAAAAATATTTACTCATAAGACTGAGATCAACATTGTTCGTAATAAGCAAAAATGAAAAAAGTTTAAATGTTCATCAAGATTAGAATACATGGATAAACTGGGAAATATTTGTATTGATTAAGTATTATATAAGAAAATAAAACCTGTATATAACATTTCAAACTAATCACAAAATAAAATTGTGTATATAATTTGCAGAAGATTATACACAATATAATTTTATTTATATAACATTCATTGCTACATATTCAGTTATATTCTTTAAAGATGTAACTTATGTACCAAAGCTATTTAAAACATCAAAAAGTATTAATCTGTGTGAAAGAGATTAGTTTGTGATAAGGAATATTAAATATGGTGATTTCTATATTTTGTCTATTTCACAAAAGGGGAATTACATGAATGTTTGATTTATACTTCTTTTTACTATTGTTTATATTCACTGCACATATATATTCTAGCTTATGACTCTGCAGATACAGTTACACAATTCAGTGGCTTTTGCATGGTTGAGTTTGTCTGAAACTAGAATTTTTAGAGAACAAGATAGGAGTTGTTCTCCCAATTCCCACAGAATTAAAGGTCACAGGAATCAACAGACCTGAGCTTGATAATGATTATTACACTTGGAGAAAGTCACTTCCCCTCACTGAGCTTCAACTTCTCTCCTAAATAGGAGAAAATCTGGTCAAAATTAGAGTTTCTCAACCTTAGATATATAGAGATTCCCTGGGAGTCTTACAAAAGCTAGTCCCTGCATGTAACTCACAGACATTCTGATTTAAGTAGTCTTGAATAAAGCCTGGGAAACTACAATGCAGCAAAAGTAGTCAATCTTTAGAGTAGAATCTGCAAGCTTCAATCTAGTTCAGAATCTAGTACAGAATACTATATTCATGGAGTTTACTCCAAGTGAGAACTCGTAACTGAGAGATACATCATGTTTACCCCGTATTTATACCTTCGGTTGTTCTATCACCAGAACTTATTATTAATCTATGTGTTTGGGGTTTTTTGTTGTTTGAATTTGATTTGTTGACCTTTTGTTAATACGGAAAACTCATCCCATAATTGAGATGTTGATTCATTGTGGTACTAATATCCATGAAGGACAACTGAATAAGAGTAAAATCAAGTTACTATATGTAGTTAGTATGACAAAATTGTCTTCTCTTAGCTAAACTTTTCTTGCTAAATCCTGCTACTGTTGATAACAGAGCTTTGCAATGAAAGTCCACAGAATAAAATAATCACATATGCACTCAATGGATAACATTATGGGAAGTGCTAAGAAATTAAGCATATAAAATAAGCTGTTCTATAACAGTGTTTAGCATGTGTTGGTTTCTAAAGTGATTAACAAATCAGTGACCAGCTGGATAGTGGAAGGCAAGGGCGGGGCTGGGCAGTTTTAGAGGCAGATCTGCTCTTTACTATGTCCATGCATACTACAGCAAGTGCTCCTTCCTGGGCGCCAGTTTCCTTATCTGTTAACACATCACAGGATAATAAGGGCAACCTGAGATACTTGAAGAATCCCACAGGTGCAGAGTTTAGAAAACCTAGAATTAAATCTTATTGCTTCTCTCCTTTGAAAGATGAGGAAACTAAGCCCAGAGAACCAACGTGGCCTTCTGTATGTTACCCAGTTGTTACCTGATGGAGCTTGAATGTGAACCAACTCACCTGGAACCTAGCCCACAACTCTCTCCTGTGTACACAGCACACTGGATGGAAGCCAGAACTGCAGTCAACTGCAAGAAAATCACTGCCACAATGGCTTGAACAAATACAATATCCAGCTTGTGAGTGTAACAAAATCCAAAGTAGATACATGGAACTGCTTTGGGCAACAGTAACACTCTCAGAGATTCAGACCTCCTCACCTTCTGCTCTGTGCTTTGTAACATGGCTCATGGGGCCCAAATGCTAGTCTGCAAATTCTGCCTTTATGACTTGTTAACTAAGAAAGCTTAGATGAATCCTGCTATGCCTCATTTCTCATATCTTGCTATGAGATCCAAATTAGTTTATTTATAGATAAACTTAGCTTAGAAACATCTAGCTTAAGGTAAAGACTAATTTATATTAGCTTCCTATAGCTATGGTGTGGTATCTGTTGTAGGAAGATAGTTGCAGTAATTATGGGGCATCCTACCTGATTTCCACACAGAATGAAGGAGTCTTTTGATAGTATTTCCAGATTTTGGTTTCTTTATTCATGAAATGAACACCAAGTCTCTGGGAACTCCAGTTTGCATGCAATTGGCATTGAGTCTCATGCACACCCGTACTTAAAGAGACTATGGGAAATCACATGCTTTAAACTTTCTGCATTTCCACCCTATACAAAACAATATCCTTAGTAAATAGGCAGTCCAGTGATTCTAGGGCTGGTCAGACTCACCACCTAAAAGTTGTGTGATGGGGGCTTATTCCTGATTTCCCTGGCTCTCAGTCTTTCTAACCATACCTTGCAGTAAGGATTCTCCCCTATCTAACTATAGCAGTGATTGATTAGACTAAATATGTTAAACAATGCATCCTATGATGATTTGTCACCTCCATAATGGTCCGTAAGTAATTAGTTATTTAGCCGTTTCAGGTAATAAGAGTACCAATAAAGACGTGAAATGACGGTGTCCATAAATAGGGCTGAGAATGGATTTTATTTCAGAGTGGGAGAAACATAGATTTTTCTGAGATGGCAAATTCCCCCATGAACTTCCTCATCACACAAGCTATGGCCAGTCTAGGGGAAAATCTAAAACTTTACAGGTGGGAAAATGAATTCATACCATAAGTGATGGCACCATGGAAAACTACCTTTATCTCTTCTTACAAGACTCATTAGGTAAAATCTTACACTACATCTCTCAAAGCCATAGGACATGGCTTTGTCTTCAGTGGAAAGAGTGAGCAAAAGATCTTGTCTTGTCACAGGCGAAATATTGACAAGGGGTGTTGTATGATACATGTAAACATCAGCAAGTGTATGAGTATGTTTTCCGTACATACACCTTTTACCACATAAGAGTATATCTTGCTTACATGTACACATTTATTCATATATCTGTTTTCCCTACTGTGCCAAGATTTATATATGTGTATAAAGATATATATTCTTATAGTCAAACCATTTTCTGATCATAGAGTTCTTAATATTTAAGTGCTGGAACTCTGCTGCTCAGAGAAATGTTATTTTCTTAGCATGTAGTGATTTCCTTGTCACAAGAGGAATGCAAGCAACATCTGAATGTCCATTTGGTGGAGCTGTGGTAGAAGAAATTCATGTTGAGAGACTGAAAGGAAATGAAGGATATTGAAAGAACCAGATTAAGTGAGCCTTATAAGAACTTTGAATTTTGTGAGAATGGAAATAAATACAGAAGTAGATACCGATTTACTTTACATAACATTATACTATATTTAATGTAGTATTTATTATACATGTTTTCAATACTCTTTTTGCTGAACTAATTGCTGAAAAGAAAATCTTACCTTCTTGAATTCAAAGGGAAAGTATTGATCTGTTTAATACTATCATTTCAGAGGGGGGCCAAGTTTAAGGGAAGGAAACATAATCGAGATCATTCAGCTAGATGGTGTCAGAGTTTTCCATTTTCTCTTTTAAAAACATTCCAAAATGAAAATTTTTATGAGGCTACTTTCAAATCTACAGGACGAGTTCTAGCAGTGATCTCAAATAAATGTCTATTAAGTTCATAAAGAGATAAAATCAGAAAGAATTTTTTTTCAAATGCTAGATCTTTCAAAAGAAGGAATGAGTTGTCTTGGAAATTTGAACAGTCTTCTTCACTGTGGGTCCTCAATCTGAAAGTATACTGCAGAAGTCACTGAAAAGAAGTCCCCTACACAGCCTGAGATTGCTGTTTAAGGTGATTCTCTCTACTGTGACCAAATGAAATCTTAGTATCCTAGCATATTAGTAGTCTTATTCCTATGAAGTCCCTTCAGAGATTGTTTGAGATGTTGGGCCCTTGGCTATTGTCTAGAAACTAGAGTGATGGATGATTATCTTTCTTAATATGTGGCTTCCATGGTCACCTGGCCATCAGCATTCCAGGCCAAAGACAGAAAGATGTCATGAGGTACTTTCATGAGCCAACGCTGGAAGTGGTATGTATCACTTCCTTCTAGAATTATTCCATTGACTGTCACATGACCACATGGCCACAATCAACAGCAAAGCAGACTGGGAAATTAGTCTGGTGCTTTGTGTCTAGGAAAAACTTGAGTTTTGGTAAGTGGGTTAACTAACATCTACTCTAATCAATGTGGTCTAAATGACTTCCAAGATCCCTTCAACTTCTTTTTATATTTTCCATCCCTCATATCTGAATATCATCTTCTGTACTTCTTTCTGTCTCATCTTCCACTTCACTAATTCTGTTTAGTTGGTCCAATTTCCAACTAAATTGATCCATGTATTGCTTAACTTCAGTTTCTGTAGTTTAAAGTTTAAGAATTTCCATTTGATTATTTTATGGAGTTTTCGATTTTCATCTGAAATTCTTAGTACTACATTTATTGCCTTGAGCACCTTAAATATAGCTATTTTAAGTGTCTTATAGCTCTATTGTCTGGATCCCCCATAAGACTGTTTCTTCAGTATATTGATTTTGTTGATTTTCATTTCAATCTCTTGACTCCACTTGCACCTAATTATTATTTTTTGAATGCTGGTCATTGCATATAAAACACTAGCTGCTCATTGTATATAAAACATTATGCATTTACTTTAAACACAGGATTATGTGTTTTCCTCAAGAAAATATGTACCTTTGTTTCTAAAAGATTTATCAGTGTCTGTAGTTATCTAGGATTGATCTGATTTGAGATTAAGATGTGTCGAAGCTACACTTCATTCTTTTGGAAGGCAAGTGTATTTCCAATTTCCCTTTACTTGTATGATAGAGGCTTTTAGCTTCTCAAGTGGAATTAAAGTGATTTGTCATAATGAAACCCCCTCACTTGAGGATCCTGAATTCCTTTTATTGGCATCTTAGCTCTATCAATCTGTTTATAATTGTTCCGCCTTTTATTCAAAAGAAATCACCAACAGAGTGCAAAGAAAACTCATAGGAAAGGAATGAATTTTAGCCAGCTGCCCTCAGACAAAGGACTTATATGTAGAACATATAAATAATTGAAAAGCATCAAGGCCCCCCAAACTCAAAGACCCAATCCAAAATTGGGCATCTGAGATGAATATGTACTTCTCAGATGAAGAAATACAAATGGCAAATAAATACATCAAGAAATGTTCACCTCCACTTGTGATTTGAGAAATGCAAATTAAAACAATATTGAGATTGCACATTTGACTCCAGACAGAACAGCTGCCATTAAGAAATCAACCAATAACAAATGTTGGCGGGGCTATAGGGAAAAAAGAACACTTAATTTGCTACCATTGGTGGGAGTGTAGACTGGTGCAAGCACTGTGTATATCAATGTGGAGATTTCTCAAAAGACTAGGGTTAAAAGTCCTGTTTGATCCAGCTATACCTCTTCTGGGTATTTTACCAGAAAAATTGAAAATGTCATGCCACAGTGATATACGTGTCCATGTTTTTAGTGGCACAATTTGTAATAGACAGATCTTGGAAACAACCCATCAACAGCAGAATGGATAAAAAAGATATGGTTTTTTATATAATGGAATATTACTCAGCTATAAAGTAGGATAATCTTGAGGCTTGCATAAGTAAATGGAGCACTTGAGACCATACTCATAAGTGAAATAAATCAAACTCACATTTGTAAATATTGTATTGTCACTCTAGTGTAGCAAAAACTGAAAGAGTAATAAAATCTAAAATGTACAATAGATATTGTGATAATGAAAGGGAAAGTGTTCAAAAGGAAAAAACTACTGGGATAGGAGAAAGGAGAAAATGAAGAAGGGAAAATATTATACATATATATAATAGCTGGATAGAATGGGACTTCTAACCCTAGTTTTCTGAGGAATCTCCACACTGATATCCACAGTGGCTGCACCAGTGGCTGCACACTTCCACCAATAATCTATCTTGTATATATACAAGATAACTATACTACTAAGATATCTATTATATATATATATGATAACTATACTAAGATATCTGTAGTATAGACAACTATACTACTAATCTCTATTAGTTCATCCAAAAGAAAAGTTTTTGCTTTCATTCATTGATTGTTTGATCATTTTTTGGGCCTAAATCTTGTAACCTGTACAACTACCTCTAAAATAACAGTATGCAATATATTAACTAGTATTAATTTCCTATTTTTTTAAAATTCTGTATTGTTTCTATCCTTTTGTTCTGTTTTACTTTTTAAAATAAAAAAGGAAAAGAACAGAGGTTTCCATTACTAGACTTTTGGCAATACTTCTCTCAATACCTAAAACCATTTATGTTCTTGGCTCTATGATTTGAGTTAAAATCAGAAGTTGTTGGGAGTTTAGGCTCTTACACAAAATATGTGCATTTTGGTCATTGAGATTCTAAAACTGTCATGGGAATATGCAAATTTTTGAGCCTCGTTTGACCTCCGGTCAGGCCTCCTTTGTGTTCACTCATTGTTCAGTGCTTCCAGACATATGCACTTATTTTTTTTTAGACAGATTTTTGACAGGCATGATTGTCACCCAGTTGATAGAAAATATAGGACAGGAAAAGCACAAGTGATTTATTTGGTTTAGCAAAATGAATCTATCTGCTTACCAGGGAATATTTTATCACCCCAAGGAGATAACGTTTTCAGTCTATTTCAATGCTGTGTAGCACACGACCTAAAAGACTGTAATGACACTAGCCATGACTGTAATCTGTGACTCATCTTCTTCCCTAAGGGATTCCGATTTGCGCTACCCCAGTGGCTCATCCATTTGGTTTCTAGTATGATTGGATTATGTTCCTGACTAGATGTTCCTGTCTAAACAGCAAAGACATCCATCTCGTCTGATGTCTAGGGACACGGTAATGACCATGGTAAATATGGTTTTAGTATTATTCATTTGGATTCAATGCCACTCTCAGAATCAGAGGAGCCTGAGATGGAAGGAATTTTAAAGGCCTTAACAATGCTTGAATTTTCTCTACAATATCCCCACCAAGTGGTCACACTACCTTTATAGGAGTATCTTCCATAGTAGGCAGCTCTCTGCTTTTTCTCTTGTGGTTTTTCGAAGTGCTTCTCATATTAATTGAGAATAAGCCTACTTCTTGGATACCTTTATATGTGGCCCTAGGAAAAAAACCTAATGTTTTTTGCAGTTTTCGTGTCCTTGTTTCACTTCTTCCAAAAGAAAACCATGTAACTACTTAAAGAATTCTCTCTTATTTATGCTGAATCATTCATTCTAAATGAAACTCCTATCTCCTTTAAAGCTCCCCTTAGAAAGTATAGTTTTGAGTCTTTCCATTACAGTCACCTACTACCCTGACTGTCCAGGTGTTCAGCATTTACCCTAAGTACGCCCACAGGGATGATTGGGGGGATTCCCTGAAGAATGTGCAAGACCAGAAAATGAGAAAAGAACAATGCAAATTCTTCCATCTTTCTTGCCTGAAATAACATTCAATTAATGCAGAGATTGCTGAGACTCCTTTGTTTACCTCTTCAATGGAATGAGCTTTTCCTTCACCTTGTCATGATTAAAGAGAAAGTTTCAACATTATTCACCTTGGGTGGGCTTCTATGAGCTCTTGCTTATTACAATGGAATTGGGCAAATCCAAAGCAAAAAATGAAAAAAAAACTTTAATGTGCATACATGACAGAAAAATTGGTGCTTGAGTGTCCATGGAATCGAGGGTTAAAATCTTAGTTCTATTTATTATTTGTCATATGTTCTCAGAAAAATTCTTGATCTTTCTCTGAGTCACAGATTCTTTTTCTATAAAGTGGAATTCCAATTGTCACAACGGCTCATCATAAATTAGTGATATGTTATCACTAGTATTATTAGTGCCATATCATCACTAATATTATTAGTGACATGTATAGAATTTAGCATAATTATTGGAAAATAGCACATGCTTTAGATCGAATAATCTAAAATTACTCATTACTTCATACTTTGGTTCCATTTCTAGGGCTTTTCCAAGATATGAAGTCTTGAACAAATGTTAATTATTCTCATTTCTAAAGCTAAGTAAAAATGCATCCTATCTTTCATGTGGCTTGGTATGGTTAAATGAGATATCATATTGAAGTAGCTCTCATAACTCATTAAATTATAGAAGTTCTTCTAGAAGTAAAAATTTAACAAGAAAGACAGTTTAATTCAGTTTCATGTTCCCATCACCATATCTGGCTTAGAGGAACTCTTCCTTTTTACAACACACTCTCCTTTGCCCAACTCAATGAGTAGTCTCCTTTTCTCTGTCAGCACACATATATGGTCAGGATACACAATGTTCTTCCAGGGTGATGGGGGCCTCTGGAGGTATATTGGGCTGAACTGTAAAAGTACTCCCTCTGATTCAAGGTTCTACCCTCAAGAAGGGTCAGTCTAGGAGGAGAGACAGCATATGAATAGCTAATTGTATGAGTGTTAGGATAGAGGTTTACCTCAGGAACATTTATGTAAGAACAAACTCATAGTCAACTTATGGAGGAAGACAGTATGAAGAGGTGGGGGTGATTAAATAATAGGGCTTTAGCAATGGAAAGGAGTGGAATTTACAGAACCAGAGGAGAAAGATGCTTTTATAGAAAAGAACATATACAAAAACATGGAGCTGTGGGAAATAGCATTCTTCATTCTGAGAGCAGCAAACAAGTTTACAAAACTACCCAGTGTTGGATAATGTCAGGCAACAGAAGGCTTTGGGATCAGACACGAAGGGACTTGCATTCCATAAGGGACTTTGGATTTTATGCTATAGGTCATAGATTGTTCTTAAAGGCCACTGAAGAGTAAACTTATCTGGATAGAGTTTTAGAAATACATTGCCAGTGACTTCATGGAGGATGAACTGAAGCACAGGCAAAAATAATCACCAAAGAATACCAGTTGGGATCATGTTATTTACTTCCTTTCACTCCTAGTCATTAATATATCTGAGATGCTTTTGCTTAAATTCAGAGTATCTGCCTTTTAGTAACAAAACTCCAAAGGCATCAGAATAGCTAGGAAGATAATTATTATGTATTATTACTTTTTTCTCACTGCAATTTTGTCAGTTCCAAAAGATAAATAGAATCCAAAAACCCAACAATCAGTAAGTACTTACCTCACTCATTTTGTCCTTCCCCTCACGTAAAATTTTGCTCTTTTCTTTCTGTGCAACCTGCTGCATACCTCAGGACCTCTCTCTTGTCGGGAACTTGATATATGATTTATAAAACTGTTTCTAATTTTCTTCCCTGGAACAGAGAGGTTTTTGATAGTCAGGATACACGAAGACAAGTCTGTTCAGCAGACGTATTGATGGGTCCCACATACTAGAGATTCAGAAATGAGTAAGGCAAAAATGTCATCCACTACTGACACCCTCATTAGTCATGACTAGCCTATATTGAGTATTTACTGTGTCAGTAACTCGAAAAAATTCTTTCTATTTGCTATTGTGTCAATCTTTGTTAGGAACAATATGAGAAAGCCACAATTACTAACTTCATTTCACAAATAAGGAAACTGAAGTTTAGAGAAATTAAACACCTGACCAAGATCACACAGTTATTAAGGGTCAAAAATGGAGCCCTAACCGGATCCATCTCACCCAAACATGTGTAGCATTTTAATTGGGATTCTTGTCTTAAAATGCTGACAGTGAGGTGATAGAGACACATGAACAGAAGTTCAATTTCAAGTGATTCTAACATATTAAAGCAGCATGAAGAAGTGTCCTAGGAAGTCAGAGAAGATTTTAATGAGGGGAACGCATTGCAGTAGGATTCCCTCACACACACAAGGCTCTTGGACAGGAATGGGAATGAGTATTTTGAGAAAGGCTATGCAAAGGACTAAACTGTGAGACAACAATACACCTCAGATATTCCACTGGACAGTGTCACGATGGCTTGGGACAGGTCTAGGATGGCAGGAAAAGATGCTGACTGGAAGGCAGTGGCAAAAGAGATTTGAAAGCTAATTGGGTGGTAAACTTTGGATGAATTATATACAGGATTATGATAAATTTAGATTTTATCTTAAAGCCAAAATTAGTTCCATCAGCTGGTTGGGGACCATGTAATAGACCTCAAAAATACAAATATCAGGCTTGAGCCCACAAGATTCTAATTTATTTGTACAGTGATTCTCAAAGTTCAGAATTTATCAGACTCATCTAAACCATTAATAAAAATAGAGACCCATTTCTGTTTTTATTAAGATTCACATTTGATCCTAATATTCTCCAATATTTGATATCTAGCGGTCTAGGCCAAGAAATAAGAGTCTCAGTTTCTATTTTTCCAGGTGATTATTATGTGCTACTATAGATACTGGAACACTATAGAAATCACTAAGAGAAAACCAAAAGAAATCTTACTATTATGACTGCATTGACAGTAAAAATTTAATTGCATCTTTAGAACAACAATATCGAGATTAAAAATAATATTCTCTGATATCAGAAAGACTCACAGTGATCATGTACCACAGCAGACTCCATCTTTATAGAAATGAAAACAGGATCTATCCCATTCAGTTCTTATAAGACTGAAAATAGGATCATACTTTAAGCAACTTAAGGTACTGTTTTTATTCACTGCAGAATATTTCATATTTTTAAATTTATCTAGATGGAAATGTATAGTGTTCCATTTCCCTTTTGTTACCTCCTCTCCTTCTAATTCTTTTGATAATTATTCCTCTGCCTAGGTGTTTCAACCATGCATTCCTCTTTGTTGGTATGTGATACTCTATTGCATGGATTGTGCCAGGGTTTGTTTCACCATGGCTTCTAGTCTGGGACTATTTCAAAGAAATTCACTATGAACATTCATGTACAAGGAAAATCCCCCCCATGTGTGCATCTATGTGCAGAGTAGTTACTTATAAAATCCTTCTCCTTCTAAAATTATATATGTAGCACAAATACCAGCCCCTACTATTTTGTCACTCCCCCAGTTCTACCTCAGGAATTAACTTGAACTTTATTCATTCCATTTATTTAAATATTTTAGTACCAAAAAAAAGAAGAAAAAAGGCATCATTCTATCACTAAACTTAGGAAACCCAATTTTGAATGTCTATAGCTCATCACCTTCCCTGTGTCTTAGGTTCAAAACCATCCCAACTCAGTTTATTACTTTTTAAGATCAAACTCACACCCTTTTAGCCTTTTCAAAGTTTCCTGTGAGTTTGGGGATAACCGTGACTTATTCTGTAGAATTCTCCCCTAAATAACCACCTATCTAGCACCTCCAAAATGCTTACTATCTCCTCTTCCAATCTTGCTTTTTCTTGTAACTGGGTAATGCATGGAATTCCCTTCCCATTTGTATTTTGGGTGGATACATTGCTTTATCTTCCAACATCACTTCTGCTGTAAATCTTTCCTGAACTCTTCAGCCATCAGGCACTTGTTCTTCTCTGCTCACATGGCTCCCTATACACTATTCTGCCATGGTGTGTTCCCTTGCAGTGAGATCAATGGACTAGACATATCCATCTTTGTCTTGTATTTCCAAGGGTCCAGGATCCAGTACTGTTAGTTACATTTCAGGATATTTTCTAGAACACCAGTTCCATCACAAAGGTGCTGCAATCATGCTTCAATTTCTAAAAAAGCTGAGGATTTTGTAGAACCAGCCAAAGACCACCTAAGATAGACTCACTTCCAGAAGCAAACGTAATCGTCATATTTTTCCTTTCTCTAGATGTGGCTTTAGTTTAACTGGAAGACTTATGAGGTTCTAAATGGGTCTTCCAGCTTGGAAAAATACCAATTTATATTTAGGGTTGAGTCATTGCCTTTCTTGCCTCTAGCAAGACTCTGCTTTAACTGGAATTTGGTTGCTCACGACAGCTTTGAAAAAGGTTGTACACTGACATGAAAAAAGCTTCAAACCTTTCATATCCAATTAGAAGTTGCTGAAATCTGCCCAGACAAACATTTTTAGCAAAGAGAATCTAGGAAGTCAGTCAACAAATATTTGACTAATATGAACAAAGTAATTTTCTAAGCTTTAAGGCAACAGAGGAACAGAGGCAGTCCACAGTTTTAAGGACTTCCATTTGGAGAGTGAGAGAAATAAATGTAAAAGGCTACCACCTCAGATCGTGAGAAATGCTTCATGGAAAGAGTATTGGCTGGTGATGGCTGAGAAATTGTTTAGCTAGTGGACAGGAGGAAAGGCTTTTCTGAGGAGATGACATTGGAAATCCTTATGGCAAGAATTGGGCTACACAAACATTTTGGAAGAGTACTATACATGACACAGTGAACACTGAAAGCTTTCAAATAGGATTTTTTAAAAAGCTATTGTGTCAGGATGATAATGAACAAATTGGGTGGAAATGCAAATGGAGGTGTAGACAGTCCAGATGCAGAGGACTACGTAGACCAGCAGAATAAGGAGTTATATTTCATTCTCATTGGAATAGAAAATGTTAGATGAAAGAAGTAGGATCTGCTTCACAATCTTAAGTGTTCTTCTTTCTACCTGCTCTTAGGGGTAGTAGATGATAGGAGGGGTAGCAGGAGCATGAGCAGAGAAAGCAGTTAGTAAGCTAATGCCAGATGCCAGCTGATGCAAGGTGACTCCTGCACTAGGAATGTAGCCATGCAGATAGTGAGAAAAGATCGTATTTCAGGGTTTCTTTAAAAATTGAGCCAATAAAAGTTACTGATGGTTAAAAAATAGATGTGAGAACGAAGAGCAATTAAGAGTGACTTCTAAATATTTTTATCCAAGCAACTGAATGGATAGTGAACAGCTTACGCAGATAGGCAAGGCCTGGAGAATCTGTTGATGTGTTTGAGGTGGGAGGAATCCGTTTCAGTCCTGTTTACTGAGCTGACTCTTTAGCAATCGAATAGAGCTTTGCAGCAGGCAGGTGGTACTGTGTGTCCATGAAGTTTGAAATGAATGTAAGTAGGAAATCTGAGTGAAAAATGAGATACAGTAAAGAACACCATCTAGGACTGAGCCCACCACCTGCCAACATTTATAATCCTGAAAAAGAAAGGGAAGAAATGGTAAGTAATAGGCTATGAGGGAGGGAAAAAATGGCCCAGAAGACTGTTGCCATAGAAGCCATCAGGACATCTTGTTTCAAAATTGAAAAAAAATTGACAAGAATGAGTGTAACATTCTGTTACAAACCAGAATGCCATAGAGAACTGACTATTGATTTGTTTCAGATCTACATCTCTGCTAAATCTTAGGGCTATTAAAAGTGATTCTAAATTGTGATACAGACAGCAAACCTAAGGCACCAGAAAATACTATGGGATGTTTTAGTCAAGGAAATTGATAATGGAAGGAATTCAGAAAAGATCTCTTGGAGGAAATAGCACAAGACAATATATGAAGGATGGTTCACATTATCCAGGAGGGAGTGAAGGAACACACTCCAGGGAGGAGGAACAGCAAGCGTGAAAGCTCTAGATGGGGAAGAAACTGGCATATCCCAAGAACTGAAAATCCAGTATGGCCAGGTCGGTTTTAGCTAGAATATTAAAAGGGAAGAAAAGAGGTAGGTGAGATGAACAGAAACCAAATCATGCTAATCCTTGGAGCCAACAGTGAGCAGTTAACTTTTCTTTCAATCTAAGTACATTGATGATTTTTAAGCAGAAACCTATTGATAGTGTGATCAGAAAATATAGTGAATATTTAAATTTTAAAAATTTGTAACAGTAAAAGTTCACACTGCCACTAATCCTCCTCACCAAACATACTTACTCCATCATTCTAGCCCCTTCTGCACAGTGCAGGAAAACCTTTTTACAAGTGTCTTTAGTTGCGCTGTCATGGCTGGCTCAATATTGAGTCTCTCCAAACATTTGCATTACTGGTCACTTGGACTTTGGGGAAGAGCCCTGTCTGGAGAATAAGGTCAGTAAGGACATACCATAATGATTTCATTTGTTTGAAATTGTAGTAAACATTTTGAAACTATTCAGGACATTGGGGAAGTATGAAAAGATACTCATAAAAGAGGACTTACAGAATTGTTCCAGGAAGTATCAAGAATGATGAGATAAGTATGTCAGTGATGAGGGATAGGGGAAAGGAAAAAAGGGAAAAGAAAATAAATGTTTATGCAAGATAGTTAAAATAGTTATAGAGTTAGTTTCTCATAGTTCATTGAAAAGAGATGTTAGTACTAATATTCTTTGGACAGATATCCTATATCTTGTACTCTGAACAACTACTATGAAGACAACAATGTGCAATGTATTAATTATTGAACTGTATTAGTAACCTGCTTTGAAACTGTTTCATTGTTATTTTAACTTTTTTTCTCTTTAATATAAAAAAGAAGTAGAAGGAGAATATTTTGAGGGGAATTAATGTCAACGTGTCTTTTACTATAATATTTTTTAAATTTAAATGGTTCCTATTTTAAAGCATACCTCATACTTCATATAGTCTAGTGTATACTTTAAAATGTTATTTGAATTATTGTTGCTTTATTGTTGTCATTTGTTTATTAATTTGGTTGACTTAACTATAATTCTTTATTTTATTATTTTAGCAAATACCTTAGAGTTTGTAAGCTACATCTTTGTTACAACCTATCAGGTAGTACACCATTTTACCTAGTATAACTCATATTTTCTTTGCATATTTATCGTGTGTTAAGCTTTTTATTAAAGAATTTTAAATTTAAAAAGACAATTTTATAAAAATTTAAATTTAAAATTTGAATCTCTAATAATTTACAATTTAAATTTTTTAAAAGCACTTCTTCCTGTGTTCCTAAATGCTTTGTATAGAGGCAGACTTCCTTCTGACATAGTTTTCCTTTTTGCTATAGGGCTTTCTTTAACAATTTTTAATGCAAGACTATTGGTAACAAATTCGTTCACCTTTCTTTCACTGAAAATGTATTCTTCCTTCATTTTGGAAGGCCTTTTTCCCTAATTTTAGAACTCTGTTTTGATAATTTTGTTGTTTGCTTGCTTTGTTTTGCTTTGACAGTACTTGAAAGATGGTCCACTTGTATCTGAGATTCTTCTTAATCATGTTCATCTGTGCATAATATTCCCAACTCTTCTTTCTTTAAAATGATATCTTGTCTTTTATTTTCAACAAATTAATTGCATTATGTCTTAGTAGTTTACTTCAAGTTAATTGCTACTGGGCTTTTTGAGTTTCTTGGGTCTGTCTATAGTATATAATTTGCTGGAAAAAGAAATTGGCTATTTCTTCATATATTTTTTTCTGCTCACCTCCCTTTTTTAGATTCCAGTTAAATGCATATTTGACCCCTTCATCTTACTCTGTAGCTCTCTGACACTCTGCTGTTATTCTCAGTATTTCTCTCCCTTTAGGTCTCTTCTTGACATTCTCACAATTTCTTCTACCCTCCTGAATATCTGCATGTACTTGCAATAACTATGTAACGGCATAACTGCGAGAGTTAACCTATGTATTATTTCTGGGTGATTTTGATGGATTAACTACTCTTAATTATTTGTCCTATTTTTGTTTCGTTACATGCCTTTTAATTTTTTTTTTTAATTTGGGCTGCCACTAGTTACTGTGGATTTTATCTTTTGGAGAATTGGATGTTACATACTCCTTTAAATATTCTTGACCTTTATGACATGATGCATCACATCATAAATTCCATGGAAACAATTTAATCTTTTCTAAGTTTGCTTAAAGTTCAGTTATTTGGGACCAGAGGAACTTTTAGATTACTAATAATTTTAGCTTGTCACTAAGGCAAAATTTTTGAATACTCTAATTCTCTACCTTTTGTGGGAAACTATTGCTCTAGCTGGTGTGAGGACAAGAGATGCCCCAACCCCAGGGCAGCTCTACTGTCTGCATTGCCTGTAGGTCCTGCTTCCCTCATCCTGGGGTAGTTTTCTTAAATGCATGTCTGACCACACCCAGATGAAGACTTAAGGAGTCTGTTCCCAATCACAGAGTTTTCTTTGCTTTCAGCAGCAGTCTTTTGTTTGATATTCTGTCCAGTGAATTCTGGCTCTTGTTTTCTTTATTTTTTTTACATGTTTCCAGTTCGTGCAGTTTACAGTCATCTTGGGGAGCAGTTACACGTATATACTACAGCTTGTTTCTTTTGTTTTTTTTTTAATCCCCTTCTCTCTCCTCTTCCTCCTCTCTGTCTTTTCAGCTCAAGATGCCTCAGTACCCTGCCTTGGGCCCCCTCCCTGCTTGGTAGCTAGAAACTCCCTCCAGATAGTTAGCTGGAAAAATGGTAAAGCTTACTTCATTTGTTTCTCCTTTGTCAAGGATCAGCGTTTTGTACTGCTTGACATCCAATGTGTGAAAACTGTTGCTTCATGTATTTTTCCCAGTGTTTTAGTTATTTTACTCAAGAGGGCATATCTAGTTCTGGTTACTCCACTGTGGCTAAAATCCACCGATGTGAAATTGATAGTCTTGAATGCTAGATGTAGCATTTGCAGTTATTTTGTAAGAATGGCATTGGAGAGCTACTGAAGAGTAGGGAGTGCACAATATGTATTTTAAGCAATTAACCCTGATTAACATGGAACAAGTAGTTTGTGAGGGAAAAGGCCTGGGGTCACAGTAGCTACATATGACAAATTCTAAGTATTTCTTTGATGAATAATTGATGGAGGAAAAAATAAATTAATAGTCACTAGACCATCCCAAAAGTTAAGTGGGAAACAGGTATAGAAATCTTTCTGTGCAAATTCAAGGCTAAAAGCTCACATTTCTTAGCTTTCATGTACAGTAGCAAAGACAGAACTGTGTTAAGTATGTCTTCATTGATTTATTTTGGCTTTGCATGAAAGATCGAGAGAAAAAAAAAACAAATTAATAGAACTAGGCCTTAGGCTAAGATTTGTTAAATTCACAGCAGGATCAATGTTCCATTTTAATGGAAATTTTTTAATTATTATAATTTTGAAGAATAAGTGCTAGTTTTATAATGGTTGTCATCACTTCTTCTCCTGAAAACTAAAAGGAAAAGAGTCATAATTCTAGTATTTGCCTAATTCTGCCCATTTGTGACCACCTATGTCCTGATGTATACCCTTCAACACACAATACTTAAGGAGATCATTACTGTAATAAGAGAAAGAATCAGCCATTAAATTTTCCTTAGTAAAGTCCAAACACCACTCTTTTAGGCCTTAAAATTAGAGTGGACAGAGGCTAAGAGAAACTACATACATGAACAGGCCTATTGGGACTCCCACAGAGTAAGAAGCTTATCTATTATTTATGTTTTCTACTTACATTATTTGGATTTTCAAGATGGACCCAAATACAATAGCCTCTGGGCACTGAAACACAGGAAAAGGCAATGATTTATTGACAAATAATGTCAACAACACAAAAACGGTCTGGAACAAATATGGTGATGGGGAGTAATCGCCAAAGTACAGACCGCTGGGGACAGTGTGCTGGGAAAACAGGAACAAATTCAAGTTGTTTTCATTTCATGTACACAGCCCGAGTACCAATTTAAGAACGGGAGCCAAGAATATGGTACAGTTTGGCAGAAAAAAAGATAAGAAGACTATCACACTTAGAATATATATGATCTCTTTCACATCCACTTTCTTTCTGAGGTCTCATAAAGTGAACAAGGAAATTTTCCTAACTGCACAGAACAACAACAACAAAAAAAACAATAATGTTAGAGATGCTCAGTAACTCCATTTCCCCATTTCCTTACATTAGTCTCATCTGGCTAGAACATTTATGTACAGTCTTTTCCCCCCAGTGGCAAAACGTCACACTATCAAAATCCCTGGGGGTCTATTACTTGGGCCAAATGGATGTCCTCTGTGCAATCAGCTATGCTTCACCAGAAGGTCTTATATTCTATTCCAGGGACTTTGGTGTGTGTCCATTTACTTCCTACTTGGACTTGTCCATGAGCATAATTACTCAGCCTGATTTGACCTTGTGATTGACTGTCTTTCTGACCTGTGTGGGCTTCTAGGCCACACCTATGCTGAACTCAGACCCTCAGAACCCAGCCTGGCTTAATCATAGAAACAGTGTGGGCTTTGAAGCCAAGACTAGGCTGTGTTTCAGTTCTTCATTCGCTTCATACTAACCATGTACGTGGGCAGGTAACTAAACCTTATGGCTCTTCTATAAAATGAGAATAGTACCTACTTCACAATATTATCATGGAATTTTCTGAGATCAATAATATAGACATACCGAAATGGGTAATTCTTTGTTCTTGCTGCTGTCCGATATGTTGCAGGATGTTTGACAGCCTCCCAGGACCCAGCTTACTAGATACTAGTAACACTGCTCTTTGAAAATTATAACAATTAAAAACACAAACTTTGTCAAAAATTCTATGCATGGCAAAACTGCCCCTACTTGAAAACTGTTGTGTTACAAATAATATATGCAAAATTCCTTGCAAATAGTAAGTGCTCAAGCAAAGGAAACCATTATCATCAGCATCAGTGTTACCAAAATGATGCATTTAGTAATGCCAAGGCTAGGTCTCAAAATGAGTGTTCTCTGCTTCTCAAATCAGGGTTTCTTCACCAAGACATATACATCCATCTGTAGAAGTCAGTGAAATCAGGAATAAAGTGATGGGCTGAGGGTACTGATGAATAGAAACTCAGAATCATGAACCCAAGAAATGTTTAGCTTTATCATTTAGGTAGTGGGGAATAAATGAAGACTTCAGAGCAACAAGGATTATGCACAAAGGCAAGATGGATCTGAATCAGATTCTTTTACTGGATGGTGTATATTTGGTTAACTTAGTTGGTGGAGGAAGGAAAGGTGAGAAAAAAGAAATGACCCTACTCTGAAGAACTAGATCTTAGAAAGCACAGTAGCCCGAGCCACTCCCAAAACCTGCACATAAGAAGCCCAGTAGGTGATTGCTTCAGAGGTTGAGTGGACAGACTAGCCTTTGAGCTCCCCTGCTCACACTGAGATTCCCAAGAAAGAATCTGATTGGGGTGAAGCCTGTCTTGTAAACTTTCTGCCCAGAGACAAATGGGCACCTGGACCAATAGAACAGCCATGACACTAACAGTAGGAAAGAGAACTGGCAAGTTCTTAATACAGCAAAATGATGAAACATTGAAAAAGATGAAAGCAATAGCCATCTATGAGTCACAGGAAAACAGTGTTCCTCCTCAGCACATTCAGCAAAATACACAACACTTATGGGTTGCTAGCAACGTCATTAGCAAGCAAAAGACACTCATCACTTTGTAGATTTCAAGGGTTTTACCATGTGCAGGAAACAGGTACAAAAATCAGATGTACAGTCCACATTATCGCACTGTCCATCTACTCTGAAGTGGAGCAGTGGAGGCAAATAGATGGCGTGTGTGCCTCAGTAGGCATGCAGAGCCTTCTGTGAGCCAAGTAATTGGCTTTTTCTAAACTAGAATCTCAATATTTGGGTTTAATTGCGGTGTTGGTACTTGGCAATAAATAAGTGGGTTTTGGGTTGCAGTTTGGGCACTGGTCTCTAATATGTTCACCATCACTGCCGAAAACTGGCATTCAGCACTGGAAGACTAACAAGGGAACTCTAATGCAATTACCTTTAAAGTTCTTATAAGTATCTCAGAATTTATGAGCAAGTAGACATGGAATTTCATGATCCTGATGCAGGCAGTTTGCATACAGAAGCCAAAATCAGAAGGGTGTCAGCTGAAGGAAGCCCAGCTCTGGACTTTGGCCAGGGCTAAGTGTAAATGCCATGTCAAGATACCTGGCTTTTCTCAACTTTAGTTTCCATATAGAAAAAGGGGAAAAGAGTATGAATCCCCAAGACTATTGTCAATTCAACTAGCACAATGCCAAACAAGTAAGAGACGCTTTATACATTTTACTCAATTGGCAGAGAATAAATTCTAAGCAAAGAAGGGCCATGCACAGTGGGGCCTGGCAGGAACTTGTTAATGGTTCTGTACAACCAGAAAAGCAGTCCTCAGAGTTTTGGTCTCAAGATCCCTCTAGATTCTGAAAATTATTATGAATTGTTTATGTGAATTATATTCAGTGATGTTTACCACATAAGAAATTAAAACTGAGAAACTCTTAAAATATTTAATTAGTCTTTTGAAATTGAAAGTAAAACCATTACATCTTCATATAAATAACATTTTGTGAAAAGTAACTGTATTTTCCAAAACAAAATGAGTTCTTATTCAGCCCCTCTAATGTTGCTTAATAAAAGAGCTGGATGATTCTATCTGCCACTGCCTTGAGTCTTGCAGAAGTCACATATCACATAGCTTCCGGAACACTCTCTGAGACAACTAGAGTGAAAAAGCAAGTCTCTTCCTAAAGTTATTTTTAAAAATAATTGGTGTGACCTGTGGAACTTTATAATGGGTTATTGACAAATTGGGATCCTTGTACCACACTATGAGAACCGCTAGACTAATTCAACAGTGGGAGTGTGAGTCCACAAGAAGCAAAGATGCCAAAGAGATGAGCAGGAACCCCTTTCCAGGGATTGCAACTTGATTCTGAAGGCCAGTGTTTTCCATCCTGGTATTCAGTGGAACGCTATTCTGGGTGACACTGGTAGTAACTCAGGAGAAGTGACGCTTCGTGATCAAAATGTTTGGGAAACGGTACACAGAATTCACAGAACCTGTGCAACATGTCACAGAATTAAAAATCAAGTCTATACAAGTGTTTCCCCAACTTCCTTGAGCAAGGAAAGCTTCATTCCCTAAGCTTCTCTTCACTGTACCAGGGGTGTTTGCGGGATGCTCTGGAGGGAACAGCCCTGAATCCTGTTGGTGGGCTGCAGGGACGTCTCTCTCATGCTTTTGCAGGAGGCTGGGTTTAAGGGTAGAAAGACCAGACGCAGGAAGATCCAGTAGAAGCTTACTCCAGATGAGAAATGATGACTGAGCTGAAGTCACGAGAACAGTGAAGAGGTGAGAGATGGAATTCAAAAGAGAATAAAGAGACCTAAATTAGGACCATCTAAAGCAGGTAACCTGATCCTTCTCAGTGCTAGAAGAAAACATGAGAACTTCTTGTTCCTTTCATGTAATCCTTTTTAAATGCTATTTTTGGTTTTGTTTATGATATCCCTATTCTTACAACAGTGACAATGTTAAAAATAGTAACAACTCAAAAAATGCAGCACTGACCAATCGGAACAGGATTGTTTGAGGGCCACAGCAAGGTCACACTATTGGCCTAAACGGTGGTGAACCTATGGTACACATGCCACAGGGGCTGTTTGTTATCACTGAAAGCTCTAACCAGTTTGTCATCACTGCCTAGGCACTGATGCTGTGATCAGCACTGATGCTTCATCTTGGGGAGCCTGGGCCCCTAGGAGGGTTAGAGAAGTCACACTGGTGCGCTGGAGAATACAAGGGCCACTGAAACAATGAACTAAACAACTGATACAGCATTAACCATGCAACTGAGTATGTCAGGCATGTATGTCTTTTAAGTATGCATACACATATGCAATCTATTCCCTGGAAAACATGATTTTTAAAGATTGTGATTTTGTATGTAAAGTATGCCATTGAAGTTTACCACGCGATATGTGGTCAGTGCAGCAGACAGCTGCCTGTCGCATATTACACCTAAAGTCCTGTGCTTCTGTTGAGACACCTGACACCCCTCCAGCTGATTTACAAAAATGCAGCGCTAGTGCTGAGGGCCCTGAAATTTCTGGCCCAACTTCATGGTAGTTTCACTTCCACCCCATGAAAGCATATAAAAGTGAGAAAGAAGGTTCCAAGCATATGTTTTCATCCCTCCATAGAAACAATTCTAGGAAATGTCGTGCCCTGGGCTAGAGAAAGCTACAACACGTGGAGGCCACAGCCTGGACTCACAGGTTGTAAGAGAATTTTGCTGGGTATGGTGCAGTAAGTGATAAAGACTGTATTGGATGCCTACCCAAATTGTTCTGTATCTTTGGAGTTTGGAAGGAAAAGCACATGTGGAGCTCTCTGCCAGTGATTAGGAAGCTGAGTGATCCAATAAGTGGGTGAAGCGACAGGTGGTCAGCAAACATTTTCAGCCCTTTCTCACTACCAGGGGCCTTGAGGGTGCAGCTCCATCCCCACCCCAGCCACACTGCTACCCGCCTGTCCTTGTCCCTACAGCAGCCTGTTCACTAGAGCAAGGAGCTGTGAACTGCTGCTTATTTAGGAGGTCAGTAGTTAACCAAGCAGCAAGCCATCTGGAGAGAGACTCTCCGTCCCAGAGTGAGTTTGCCTGAGAGGCTGGCATCTCAACTTTTGTGGGAAAAAGACCTCTAACAAGAGAGTGTAGCTTATTTTAAAGGGACAGGCAAGAAGAGAAATAGAAGACAGAGAAGATGCAACATCCCTCAGCAAAATGACATGAATTTGGACCTTATTCTTTATAGTTAAAATATGAGTGTTAACATCTAACAACATGTTTCTAGAAGCATGATTTGAATTGGAGAGGATCCTGTTCTCTTCAAGCTAGAAATCTCAGTCATTTGGCTGAAATCGTCCATTCTATCATGACGAAACTCAAACCCAGAGAGGTACACAACAGAGGTCCTGGGGCACATTGCCAGCACTGAAACCTGACTTCCTGAGCACCTGTTCAGCACTTTAGTATTCCCCAAAATCATTACCAGAGTCGGCTGCAATTGAATTGACCTTGGAATTGTTAGAGCTTGAATGTTTAACTGCTTTACTAAAGAAATACTATGGTTCTAAATGTCAGGAAATCTTTGACCAAAAATACCAAAGTAACCAGTAGGAAGCTTTCTGGTAGGCTTCTTGCTTATCTTGTGCACATGTAAAGTGGAGAGAATTTCTGCTTTATCTGTTCCAGAAGACCCTGAAAAGATTCACTGTAGGTTCTACACTCCTCTCATATCTTCTCTCACTAGCTAAATTCATGAGCAAATTCTGAAAATGTGATGTCGATCATAACAGCTGTCCTATGGGCTATCTTCTCCTATCTGAATGATTTTAGTCTTTAGATCCTTAAAAACATTGCCTAAAATTTCCATATATATATATATATATATATATATATATATATATACTTTTTTGATCCAAGACAAAATTTTTCCTTCAATGATAATTTTGTGACAATTCTATTAATGTTCTTTACCTACCTCTTTATAGGCTCTGGCTTTTTACCTACTTAATCACCTATGTACTGTGCAGTGACAGCTAACATACAGGATGTGTAAAACCCACATCTCACAGTAACTTTATGTCTGCATATTATGTTGCATGGCCTAAGTAGATAAACAGCCTCAAACTCTCCATTTGTTAAAACTCAGGGAATAATAATAATAATATAATCCCAGAAAATGACTTTTAGGATTAAATGAGAAAATAGCAATAATGAGAAATATTTATTGAAAATGTCTTTTGTGCTAGGCACCACGCTAAGAATTAAGGGACGTACAGACATCTGTTTAATTTAAATGAGATAACCTGTATAAAAGATTCCTCAAGCACTCAGTACAATGTGTCCCATACACAGTGTTTAATGAACAAATGTTAGAAGCTCATTATCACTAAAAATAGTAATAATAACAGACACTGTCACACTTCATAAAAAAAAAGAGTCAGAGAAAGGTAATGATTTTCAAAGCAACAAGCTGATTTTCAAAAACTTTAAGTCACTTGCCAGGACCACATGTCTTTCACAAAAGGATTGTATAGGAGAAAAAGAACAGAAGAAAGAAAATGGATTAAGAAGTTATTTTCCCAAAGACAGGTCACATGATGTCAGCTAGTCAGCAAGGAATAAATAAAAATTTACAGGTTTTGTACACTTAATTTAACTCAGGGTGGTACCTGAACCAGCATAGGAGCATCCTCTTAACTGCAGAAGACAAACTCCCAAGCGTCTCTTTGCCAGGCCTGTTAGTAAATGTGATAAGTGAAGTTAATTCCATTTATATCCTTGAGTGACATTACCACTAAGCAGTCATCCGTGCTAAGTTTAACTCTGTTTCCTTGTTGGGACATTTCCCTTCAAACTAAATGCCATGTTAAACAGCTTTTTAAGTCCATGGTTTTCAAATATACAAAACAATATTTTTCTTCTCTAGACTCACATCACCCTGACATATTTTTCACACAAACACTTCAGAACACAAACTGTCTCAGAAGCTTTGCGGGACATTGGACATGGGGTGAGCCAGGACGACCCCTTGAAGATGTCAGAGTGTCATAAGGACAGACATAGAGGCCCGTTTAACACAATGGGAAGGGCACTGCCTGCTGCTCAGGGACTCTGGACATTGACTGGAGGTGTTAGGGACACACAGCCTGCTTTTAAGTGGGAACCAACAGGATCCAACAGCAAGAATCACTTTGGAGCCATACGGAGTTTCTGGCCATGGTCCAGACAAGAGAAAACAAGAGCTAGGGACTAAGGTTTTATGTTCCTTCCTTGAACTTCACTATCATTTCCAGAGTTAGGAAATATAGTATATTCCAAGAAATCATCACTCCTTACACATACACCATAAAAAGATAAAACATTTTGTTTCTTCCATTAAAATCTTCCACCCATTAGTGTGATAGCTTTGGTACCCCCCCCCAGGATAGGTGTGTCTGTATGACTCATGGCCTCAGGGCCTTGGAGTCCTCTGCTCTTTTGTGCCTCTGGCACGCTTCTCCAGCCCTGCTTCCAAGCAGCTATAAACTAAGCCACTCTGCTCTTCCACACCTGACTGGCATCATGTCTCTCTCTTTGAGTGAGGCAATCACTGACTGAAACTGTGAGCAAATCAAATCGTTCTTGCTCTTTAAAGTACGGGTGTTGGGTTTTATATTTAAGTGAGGAGAAACCTGACTAATACAGAAAATTTGTATCAGAAAAGTAGGGTTGTTGCTATGCCTAAAACTGTCCATGTGATCAGTATAGAAATCTTTGAAACTGGTCTATGGAAAGAGTTTGGAAAGTTTGAAGAAGCAGATCAGAGAAGCCCTAGAAAGGTTCAAGGAGGTCCCTGATTGGTAATTCTCTACTAAATTCCAGAGACCAGAATGCCAATAGGAATACAGACAGTAAGGATGAGACTCAGGTGTTCAAGTTAGGAATTAAGACTCCATTGGAAGTTGTAGCAGAGGCAGTATGTGTTTATATTCTGGAAGAAAATTTGTCTATATTTTACCCATGTATTGAGATACTGTTGGAGATGGAGATTAAGAGTGGTAGATTAATTAATCTGGCAGCAGAAATTTCTTTTAGCTAGATATATAGTCAAAATCCAAGATGAGACGCAGAGGAGAAAAATTTGAAAACTTAAATTTTGACCCAGAGTGAACCATGTTGTAAAGTTGAGACTAAAGGAAGTATAGGACGTAAAGAAATTAGTACCATTAGAAAAGAAACCAACTACTTTGTACAGAGACAAGAAGAAAAACGCCTTGAGGGCATCTCAGGAACCAGAAAGAACCTATCTATTCCAGTTTCAAGGATGCAAAATTGTAAACCTTTCAAGAGAGAGAGACACACACAGAGACAGAGAGAGGGAGAAAGAGAGAAAACTTCAAAACGTTGCTTGAGAAGGTACTCTTAGGGAATTGGTTCCCCATGATTCATTTCATCAGTGTTAGCCACCAAGGCACTCAGCAGCTATTGTACCCATGGTCTGAGGGAGCCTAACTATGGTTTTTTTCTGACAGAAGACCTTGGAATTGCCCACAAATTGTTGGTTTTACTGGCATGCTGAATGCAAGAGTTGTGGTGAAGAGATGCTTCATTCTGCTTTTAAAGAAAAGCCTGGAAGGCTAGCCCCTGAAAGGGCAGTGCAGGAAGCTCTGGAAATGAAGCTAAAGGTGCAGTGAGTACCCCAGGAAGTCACAGATGCCAGGGACCATGAATGTAGTCAACCCAAGCGAGAGGCTGTGTAGGCTGCAACTTGCAAGGCTATGAAGGGGAAAGCAATTCACATTCTTTGGATTTTGTATTTTACTAACTTGTGCCCAGGATGCCAGATATGGAGCTACAGGAATTAATGTTTGCCCAGCTGGATTTCAATCTTCCTGATTTTCTTCTGTACCCATATTCTTTTCTTTTGGATTGGGAATGTTGACTCTGTGTCATTGCACCTTGAGTTCATGTGACCTGTTTTTTATTTTTGCATACATCCACAGCTAAGAGTTTGCCTCGAGTCTCAGAAAAGACTTAAACTTAGGTTTTTGAAAACTGGTGGAACTGTTGAGGCTTTGGGGAAGAGAGTATTGTGTTTCTGGCTCTGCATAGAATATTTGTATTGTATTAGGCAGAATTATGAATTTCCTATTGTCATTATTTGGAGATTAAGCATATGTTTAGGTAGAAAATTGACACAGTTAGGGCGAAGTTCTTGGATTAGCTTTGGGATCTGCTTATGAGAATTGCTGAAGTATACTTCTAGTATTTTTGGGCATCACAGTGGCATGACTGTAGGATTTATGTCTGTTCCCTTGTCTCTTCCATTCTGACGTCTCTTCCATTCTGACACTCTTCCTTTGTTCTTCTTACTAGATACCATGTACTAATCAGCTTTACTCCACCACATCCTTCTATCATGATATCTCTGCCTTAGTGCCAACTGATTATGAACTAAAAATGAGCAAATTAAACCTCTCCTCCTCTAAGTTGTAGCTGTTAGGTACTATGTCTCAGTGATGAGAAAGGTGACTAGTATAGTAGTGTCTAACACATTCTTAGTAAGGGATAATAGTAGATGCTCTACTGTTAGGTAAAGGTAAGTTAAAGGATGTTAAACTAAAGTGATAATGAGTGGGTGGATTGATGGAAGGCGAATGAATAGATGGCTGGGATGGATGGATGGATGGATGGATGGATGGCTAGATAGGTAGAAAGACACTCTACAACAGGCAAAATCCAAAAATGATGGTAGCTCAGCATCCACCTGGGGACTTTTATTATTATAGCTCCATAAGAATCCTAAATGTGGTGTAAAATATTTGATCATCTGCATTTGAATAAACTTAGAGCCTTATCCTAAATAATTTCAAGTTCACTCAGCTAATTTGATTGCTCAACAAACATCGAACACCTCATAGGTCCTAAGCATTGGGGATATAGTAAGAAAACAGACTGCCCAAATGGAATCTATATTCCATTAATAATAAAAGTAGAAGCTATAATGAACAAATCAAATACTTAATGTGCTCAGCCTCTGAGGAATTGGAACGAAGACAGGCGTCTGAATCCTGGGATGCGGGTCTGCAAGTTATAGATGCGGCCAGGACGTAACCCCAGCATGTCTCCTGCCATCCTGTAGAACATCGACAGGTTCCTGAGTAGCAGAATCACATACCTGCAGCCTCAGCAAGACTTTATGAACTCAATTTTGTTCCTCTTAAAATTGTCCATTTAACTGTGGCATACATGTGGGAGAGGTGAGGCCCAAGTGCCGAAGTCACTCGCTCTGTTACAGCTTGATCTCTGGGAGCCCCGAGAAGAGCTGACCTCATGGCCTTCCAGCCAATGGGAAAATTGGGTTCACTCTTTGCTCTATTGTGTTACATTAGTTGTGCTGTAGTTTTATAGCTTTTATGGAAGTAAAGCAGATGGAGTCCCTGACCTTGGGTATTGACAACCTAAAAAACAAAATATCCCCCAGGATACATATAGTAGTATCTGGTTAAAGACCAGAACTTGACCAAAATTCAGATGTGGTGGTAGTATGTAGGCAAAAATACAATGATTGACTCTTTGGTAAATCCTTAGTTTACACCCAGTCCTGTAGGGAAGGATTTAAACATATATATATATATATATATATATATATATATATATATATATATATAAATGGAACCTATTCTACATCTGTAATACAGAAATAGACTTAAAATTCCTGCCTCCTAAGATCTCATGTTCTGTCCATTCCCCTCTACTGCTCATAGCCATTATTACAGATCAAACCACCACCATTTCTCTCTTAAACTGCTTGAGGGGCTTCCCACAGCTCTTTCAGTGGTTTCTGTTACTCTACAGAAAAAATACACACTGATTAGCATACTTTGCAAAACACTGCAAGACTTACCTCTTTTAAGACATCTTGTCTATGGCTGGGGATTTGGCTCAGCAGCATAAGCACCTGCCTTAAAAGCCTGCAGTTGTGAGTTCAATCCCCAGTACCAATAAAGAAAAAAGAAAGACAACCTGCCTTTCTGTTCTTTGGCCATGATATAGCCATACTTAATTCCTTATAGTTTTTCCAAATATATTTCCTGTGGTAGTCAGATATTTACATATATTATTTCCTATGTTTAAAATTTCCTTTCTCCTACTGCTAGTTGATCAACTCATACTCAACCATACTCATGTATTTTCTTTTTCAATTTTCTGTATGGAGAATTTAACCCAGGGCCTTCACACATGCTCAGTAGACAATCTGCCACTGAACTATATCCCCAGGCCAAATTGCCCAGGTTGGTCTCAAAATCACAATCCTCCTGCCAAGGTACTGTGCTTACATGGGGAGACACCACATTTGGCCTCATTCTTGCATTTTAAACATTACCTCTTAACATTTGATGTTGTCTTCCTAACTTTGCTAAGACTGGGTTGGTGATTGCATCCATACATTTTCATATCACTTGGCCTTCCACACCAAGGGAATGTTGTTTAAAAAAGTAGCTGAGTATATGCAAAAAATGAATCACACTGTTCCAAGGAATTGGTAGCAAAATCACATCCTAGAGCAAAGATCACTGATCTCTCTTCCCCATCCATCACAAAAGTACACCAAGTAAAAGGTACTCAGTCATACTTGTGGGGAGATAAGTGGGTGGGAGGATAGAGCTTTTATCCTGAGAACTTTGCTACCCGTAAATTTTTTCCTCTAAACACTTGAGTGGTGAGTGGACCTCTACAGCTGATTCCTTGTCTTTTCTGCTTCAACTTATAATAGGACATCCATGTAAACTTAGCTCCATTAAGAAACTGTTTTACCTCCTGGTCGGTTGGTTAGAAAATACATTGGGATGTCTGTGCCCTTAAACTATTAGGTACATGAAGATAGCCATGTTTAAGGAGCCCTGCACCTTCTAGGAACAGACCTACAAAATCCTAGTGTATTCTTTATAGAAAAGTCTTAAGAGGTATTTAGTGCACATCCATATTTTACAGGTTGTTTTCCTGCCTGTCTTTTTCCTGTTTTTATTTCCTTCTTTCTTTTGTTCCTTTCTGTCTTCACCTTTTGTATACCATGAAGTGTGCTCAGAATTAGGAGTTTAATCAAGCCAGAACAAATGACACACGAAGTGCCTTTTCTTTCAGAAGTTATAGTCTACATAAGCCAGTGATGGAAAATATTTTAAAGCTTTCAATGATGCAAACACCCCACTGTGGCACACATGCCATAGATTTGACACTACTGATCTAGGCCTTGAGACAAATGGACAGACAATTCCAGCTGCCTGCCAGGGAAAACCTTGTCTATTTGTTTGTTGTTTTTCAGCCATTTCAGATCATGTGGCACAGGAGTAAGAATTTGCTGCACAGGTTTATACAGATAGAATAGCTGCATACCAGTGAATATCATGTTCAAGTGTGGAGGGCCAACTAGTGTTAAGGTGCTGTGGTCTGTATGGCCAGAGGGTCTTGAGAATGGGTAGTGAGAGACTAGAAGAAACAAGACACATAAATAAGAGTTGGGACAGGGTGAGACTTGACCTCTCTAACGGAGAAGCAGTGACAATGTCCCAACCCCAGTATCTTTATTTATACAAAGTAGAAAAAAAGAAAACAAAAGGAAAGGAAAGGAAAGGAAAGGAAAGGAAAGGAAAGGGAAGGGAAGGGAAGGGAAGGGAAGGGAAGGGAAGGGAAGGAAAGGAAAGGAAAGGAAAGGAAAGGAAAGGAAAGGAAAGGAAAAGAAAGGAGAAAGGAAAGGAAAGGAAAGGTGCAAAAGAGATTTGGAGTGCAAGTCTCAGCATTTGATGATAGTTTGGTACTGAAACTAGCAAACACTAGATGCAAAATAAATACTTGATAGACAAACAACCTTGTTTTAAATATTAATTCTCCTCTTGACCATGTTTACTAGTCTTTCCTCCAAATGTCTTTTGACTGGACCAAAAACATGAGTATCATCCAAATCCTAAAAAAAGGAACAATATATGCTGACTATTAGATTTGATGCCAATCCCTGTGCTACCTGCAATATCTCATTTATTCCAAATCCAGTCCTGTAAGTTGTATAGATACCACCCCATTTTCAGATGAAACTGCTTAAGGACTATTAAGGTTTGATGAATGTCTTAATGTCACCCAGCCAGGATTTCTCTGCTGTACTCTAGTTGCACACTGTCTGACATAAACTAGCATCTGCAGTTGTTCTCCAAGCTCTGTTCAGATAAGAATGCTACCTTTTTGCATGACCACTTTAATGAGACAGTGATGATTTTTATGTTCTCCCTGTTAAAGACAATCAGTCTCATTACCTCAGATGCAAAACCAGCATTCAATCCTGTGTTATATACCTAAAATTTACCTTTATTTTTCATGTAATTTGTATCTCTCAGGCTTTTTATCTTTATTTATGATTAGAGAGGCTCTTTGTGCCAACACCTCTCAAATTCTGACAGCCTTGAATTTTGATTATCTTTCATCTTCATGTTTCCTGTTGACATCCACCAAACCTGGGCACATAATTCTCTCTTCTTGTAATCACCACTCAGTAGTATCTCACACAGGAATCCCAGCCACTTTCATTGGGGAGCCATTATGCCTGTGTTTCTTGATGTGTTAGCCCTCGCCTCCTGTTCCCACTTCCCATCCCAACACATGAGTTAGCTACTTGGCATCGCATTACGAAAACTAGCCTGACATAGTTTAAACAAAAGAGTGAAACTTATTTTAAGAGAAAATAACATGGCATGACAAACAGCAATGGAAATGGAGCTGAAAAAGCTATATGAACCCTCCTCTCATCTCTGCTCCTCTCTACATGGTCACTTCATTCTTCTCCTATTGAAGATTGGGATTCTTTGGTCATTGGTCTACATGGAAAAGTTCTGATCCTTTCCAGTTCTCAAGTGTACCAACAATTAAAATCCAATTAAACATTAGAGAGTAATAACTTTCTAAGAACACTCAGAGTTTGGTCCAGGAAGCCAATGTTCTTGTTTAAGATAGATACCATGAGAACATGTTATGGAGGGAAGACGAAGAATTCTAAACTGACTAGACTACACCACTACTTTCACCTTATTAAGTTAACTGTTTTCTGACATATCTGCTGGCAATGAGGAGGAAGTCAGAACCAGAGCCTTGAAGACCTAATGGCAGTTCCCATAAGTACCATGGGGTCTTGGCAGGGTGAGAACCATGAGGGAAGAGAACCAGATCTGTCCAGCTATTGCTGTATTCTTAGTGCCCGCTATAGCGCCTGGCACTCAGTGGAAATGAGGAAACTACTTATTAAATCATGACTAAACCTCAAGGGAAAAGTATCGTTCATCAAGCTCCCTAGTTGATGCAGAAAGCAGAATAAAATTAAAGAGACATGAGAGAGAAATTCTTCCCAGGTTAACCTATCGGAGTAGGTTCTGGAGGAAATTCTTTCCCAGGTTGGCACATAGCTCTCATCTTGCTGCGAACGAGTGCTGGATAAACATTTTTGGTGTCTAAGATTTTGAAAGTGTCATTTGTTCTTGGAGAACTCTTTTGAAGGCAGTTCAGGAACATGTTGTATGAGATCCAAGAAGCGATGTGTATTAAGAATGTGTGTTTGCAGTGAGAGAGGCAAGCTGGGGAAAAGTAGGTGATTGTATGAGTTGTAAGTAATTAAAGACTATTCTGCATGTAGAAATCTTCATAGAAAATTCCTACACTATTGATTATTTCCTATAACAATCTGGATCATTGGAATGTAAATATTTTCAAAATATATGTATACTGGAGTGGACATTTTCTTGTTTTGTTAGAAGCTCTTGATTTGTGTTTTGTTGTTTTTAATCACTTTCTATTTGTAAGGCATATACTTCCTTACTTGGACTTTACGTGCTTTACTGAATAGATGTACATAAATAGTTGTTTAGTTGTCTATAAGGGGTAAGTACAGAGAAGTAATAAAAAATAGTTGACTTTTAAATCTGGATATGAATTCTTCTGTTGTTTGTTTCCATCAAGTGACTATTTTAAAGGAAGACTGGAATCAGTGACCTCTAAAGTTCATTTACACTCCTATTTTACAATTTTCAACCAAAAAGTGGTTCTCAGGGAGGAATAGGTTTCTGGAAATCAAATGGAAGAAATAGTTGTAAGTGTGAGAAAAATTGACGGGGAAAAGACATGATTTATTGGGGCATCATTAAGAGAATTACTGAAAACTTAAATCTCCACCATCAAAAAATGGTACTATGAATTCATGATCTTTTCCAGATATAGTATGATCAGTTGATCTAAAAATTATCATTTGGGTGGCTATATGAAAACCTAGAACTTATATATCACTAAGTTTACTCCAAATTCCTATACACTTATGTAAGTATAAAGGCCCCCAAAATACATATCAAGATGTTAACACTGATTACATTAAGGCTCACAGACCAGGATGACCCTGTTTCTCTTCTTTAGTCTCTATATTTCTGGAAATGCAATTAGCAAGCTATATTAAAAATATAACTTCAAACAATGTCAGAAGAAGTTCAAATGGAAGGAAAGATACTGAACCTGTTCCCAGAGTCAATCCTTTGCAATGATGCACATACACAGCCCTTTTCATATTTGTTGTTTTGTGACAACCTCTGCTAAATTTCCTAGTCTTACCTTGAATTTGTGATCCTCCTTCTTCAGTCTCCCAGAGTCCTGGGGTAACGGGCTTTATTTTCCTTTAAAAATAACAAAGTTTAAGCATGTACCACCAAGGGACAACAAGATACTATGCAATCATAAATCAGAGCTGTAACTTATGGTCTGACAGTTACAATTTTACAGACAAACATTAGGAAGCTATGAGCAAGGGAAGGGAAATCAAGCCTAAAGTAATATTGAACTTACTAGTTTCAACAGATGTGTGCAGTTGACTTTCTACAAACATGGGTTCCATGTGTATGGATTCAACCTATCACAGAGTAAAAAGATTTTTAAATAAAATGTATAGGTTAAATCTATAATATGCAATTAAACTTATGCTAGTTGAGTTTGAACTAAACATGTACCAATTTTTTCCTTGCCATTATCCTCCAAATAATATAATATAATACCTATTTACATCCATTTGTATATTAGATATTACAAATATCCTTTCAATATACTACTTAAAATAGTAAGAGAATATGCATAGTTGGTATGCAAATTATATTTTTATGTAATATAAAATCTTGAGCATCTGTGGATTATAGTAGAGTCATGAACAGGGTGACAGGCTGGGAACAGTCCTGCACAGATCCTGAGGGACTACTAGGATGGGATGATGGTGCCACTCTACCTTGGGACAAAGTACACTCGAAAGAAATTAACTTGGTTCTATTTAAAGAAGGCTCAAAGGATGATGGGGGAATGACAAATACTGTCACATGAGAAGAAGTTGGAGGAACTAAGAGTATTACACTAAGAGAGAAAACTCAGATTTTAAACTCCTCTAAAGTTGCCATGAAGGGAAAGGAGTAGACTGGTTAGTAGGGTCACAGGGAAAAGAATTGTGACTAATAAATGGGAACTCTCAGAAGGTCACTTTCAAAATAAGAGACATGGAAGAAAGTGTCTCCTTTTTGGAGATGCAAGGCACCAGTCTGCAAAGATGAAAATGCTGTGGTAGAGGCAAAAGGGATAAACAGAAGGAGACAAAAGTCTCCTCCAGCCCTGAGGCTTCACAGTCTCAAGAACTCCAGAGAAACAGAGTAAAGACAGTGCATACAACGAGAAAACTGTGTAGAGAACTCTATTTTTACATAGTAACTCCTAAGGCCTCTTTCAATCCCACTATCTTAATCTAGACCTCTAAAGCCATGAAAACAGCTAAGACCCATCTGCCTCACCCAACAGTCCCATCTGAGATACCACAGTTTCTGTTTATCTTTATATTGTATATTATATATTTGCATTCTCCCTTTACAAAAAAAAACTCATAGGAAAGTTTTTGTAATCTCCACAGTGAGCTCAGTTTATCAAACAGATCCAAGACAAGTGGCTAAGTGTTTATATTTTAATTTTTCTATCCAAAGAAGCAATGTTCATTCACTAAAGAAAAATGTAAAAAATCTAAAAAAGTTAAAAAAAAATCTATGATTCAAATACCACAGTAACCAATGAAAGCTGACATTTGAAAGTTTCCCTTCTTGTCCTGTTCTGTACCTTTGTTTGTCAGTCATCTTTGCTGGGACAAAATACAGATACACAATTCAGAGGAGACAAATTTATTTTGGCTCATGGTTTTAAAGGTTTAAGTCCATGGTCATCTGGCTCTAGGGCAAAAACATATCATAAAACCATGGTGGAAAGGCATGTTAGAGAAAAGCTGATCATCTCATGGCAGCCGGGAAGTAGAAAGAGCAAATAGAGAGCCAGAGAGAAGAAGGTGGGCAGTATATACTCTTCAAAGCCCCATCCCTCGTGACCTACTTCCTCCAACTTGGCCCCACCTCCTAATAGCCCATTCTGCTATGAACTGATCAATGGATTGGTCCATTGGCAAAGTTAGCACCCCCATGATGCAATCACCTATTGAACACCCTACCTCTGACCATGTGAGATTTGGGGGACACTTTAGATCTAAACAATAACACCTTGGTAGTAGATAGATTTAATTTTAACATAAGGTAGATATTTCTATGTTTAATCTTTCAGTATTTAAAATAGTTCCTTCAAGACATAAAAACTTCCCCTCTGTGAAGACTGAGTCATCTTCATCTGCCATGAAGATTATAAACAGAGATGCTATCTTCAGGTCAGGAAATAATCTAAACCAGAGAAACGTACCAGTGAAGAATCAGATTGTAAATATTTTAGCTTATCCTCTTCAGGTCATCAGATCTATGTTCCAACCACTAATCTCTGCTATTGTTGTACAAAAGCAATTGTATAAAATGTATATGATTCTGTTCCACTAAAACTTTAGCAAAACAGATGGTGGTTCAGATGTAGCTCATAGGTTGTCATTTGCCAATCTCCCAAACCATTTATATAAATTGACTAAACCAAATAGCCAGCTCTACTTCTACAGCTTTAAAAGGCTTGTCATAAAGAAAGACACTGAAGACCTCACTTGAAACTAAGAGAGTTCTGGCCAAATTCAATCTTCATATGAGTTAAGAGTCAAGTTCAAGAAAACCAACTGTGATGAGCCTTATCAGAAAAACTCTGAAATTTGATAAGCACCAGGAGATCAAGCTGAAAGACTTTAAAATAGACAGTCTTTCTGCGTATGATGGCACACACCTGTAATCCCAGCAGTTGGGAGGCAGAGGCAAGACGATCACTATGAGTTCCAGGCTGGTCTTGTCTACATGGTGAGTTCAAGGCCAGCCTGAACTGTACAGTAAGACCCTGTCTCAATAAGCCAAATAAATAAATAAATAAATAAATAAAGGAATCAATAGACTTAAGGATAGTTTAAAGAATAAAGACAAGTCATTTGTACATAGGAAGTTAGAACCTGAGCAAAAAGAATAGGGAACAAATATTTGTAGTGAATTTAGCTCAGTGCCTGGCATGTACTTACTTGATAAATAGTGACTAAATTATTCACTTGTTCTGTCATGGGCTAATTCACTCAGATTGTACAGTTATGCATCAGACACTTCCTGAAAACTTATTATATGTCAGGAACTCTACTAGGTAATGACAACACAACACTAAATAAGATATATAATGATACCAAACAATAAAGACACCATCATTTAGTAAATTGTCACAACCTAAGCTGCTAAACACTAAAGTGAGTTTGAAATCAGGCATGCAAGAGCCTGGGGGGTGTGCGCTTGAGTAAGCCCTGAGGGGTTGGGGGCTCTGCAGGAAAAGTGATAATAAACGTGTCCTGATATGAATGGAGTCAGGCGGGGAATAGGTTTTGAGGGAAAAGGGGAGTCACATCTATCTAGTGCTAGGAGTCTCACATTCAAAGGTCTGTGGGTGACAGCAATCATAGTATTTTCAATGATGCAGACGAGTTAGTAAGGCTGGGAGGATGAAGCAAGTTGAGAAGGGAGAGAGGCCAGAATCAGGCACTAAAAAGCCTCTTTCACAAGCTCTGTGAAGTTTTATCTTGTTGCTCAAACTGGGAAGACCTTTTAAGCAGGAAAGTAATTTAATGCCATCTAAATTCTTACAAAGACCAGGAAAAAAGCATGTCACAGTCTGATAGAAGTTCAGGAGTGGGGTGTTTGCTAGCTGTACTGAGGATTGAACTGAAGGCTTTCCCAGTGAGCCGCGCATCTAGCATTTTATTCTTGTATCTTTTATTTTGAGGGAGATTTTCTCTATGTTAGATACTTTTTGCTGAAGTTTAGCATTGGCCGAGGTAGAGCAGCCTGAATGCACCAGAAGAGAGAGCTGTGAAGTGGCTGTTTGTGAAGCTGTGGCTGAAAAGTCCTGAAGCTGCGTAGCTGCCCCTTCCTCTCCCGCCCATGCCTGCCTTGCAGTGTGATGCTGTCAGAATATGGTAAATGACAGTCCTCACTCCACTGCCCCAGAAGTGATCATGCTTTTTCTGTTTCTCTCTACAGAGTGCTTATTGATTGAGTTTGAATTTGCCACAGGTCTGTCTACCCATGAGTGGTCATATTGGTGAGTGATGTGATTCTTTTCCTTTTATTTGTCCAACCTAGGCTGCTGGCTTGATTTGGTGAGTTTTCTTTACTCTTGGGTCATTTCATACTTAGGATTCTCAGACCTGGCCTCCAAGGTGTGCAGAGTTCTGTCCACACCTGTACGTAGCACTAGTTTTGGCACACAGCACCAAATGATAAAATTACAATAAATCGAGTTTAAAAACTTAGTTGGCTTTCATTCACAATCCCATGTCAGAACAGGCTCCCAGAATTTAAACCAGTGATGTGACTGGGCAGTGTTTATGAACAGAAGACAGGAGTGAAGTGTAGGGCTCAACTTGCTACGACTCCTTGTTTGCCTCTCTCGAAGCAGTCACTGCCTGGATTTCACTGCAGTTTAGCTGCTGTAATAGGCTGAGATTCAGCTACTTGTTTAAAAGTATACTCCTTAATTACGTATTCAGTTAAATTCTCAGGCCAGCTCTACTTCGCGTCACGTTAGGACTCAGGTGCAGAGGCATCTTCAAGTCACATGTTAGGTGAACCACGCCTTCAGGGGTTCATGGGCCCCCATGTTATTCCTGCATGTCTGCAGAGTTGTGTTAAGCCAGTGTTCATGAAGTAGGTATCCCACTGAAATCCCCTAGAGAATTTATGTTCAAAGGAATCCATCACAAAGTATCAAATATATCTGAAAAAATAATCACTCTTTTTTTTTTTTGCCTTATTCAAAAGTAATCATTTATTCACACTGGAAATGTCCCTTATGTTCGATAATGGCACTTCGCTACTGTAACTGCTCTGGTTTGATATGCTTTTGAAATATTAGTGACAAGATACAGAGTTTGCCCCAGACAGATAAAAATCAAAGGGGAGGCACTAAAATGAGATATTTCAAAACATCCCGAGAACATTTCTAACTCCCACATAAGCTGCTTTCTTATGGAGAAATGCAATGTGTTTCCAGACACGCTATCTATCCTGGGCTTTTCATCAGAGCATCTTTTGTTGTTCTTGAATGGGACTTTTTTTGGTTTTTGTAGAAGAAATTTGATTTGGAATTTTGTTTACTGGGAGGCACAGTACCTAGAGGTATGTGATAAGAAATTTGTCTATTGTTTCTATAATGAAAATCCTTCATGTTGGAGACTGAGTTTTTTCTGACTTTTAGTGTAAAATATTTCTTGATACATAAATGAGGATTGGGAATAATAAATACACTCAAAAGGCACAGTTAACATAACACATTTTTTTATACCCACACATTTTGCCTGTTATACTAGCAATTTGGGGCAAAAGAGAAACAGGTTTGAAAAATATATTTCACTTCACAGTAATTGGTTTTCTTTTTTGTAATTTTCTTTCGTCTATATTCACACCTTTGTCAGTGCTTCACTACCTCTTTATGCACTCCTGGAGCACTAATTTTTTAAATTTTCTAGGACAGCCATGATATGCTGTCCTGTTGTTTCCATTGTTGTATTTGGAGTAAGAGACTTTGGGCTCTGATTTTTGATTTAGAAAATAAAGTCAATATATACCTTCCACCGACACCTTCATACACCCCTCTATCCATTCATGCATTCTATCATCATGCATTATACAACAGTATTTTTATTTTTTGTTCTAAGTCAATTCTGTTTCTATTTTTCCTATCCAAGTGCAATTTAATCACTTTTGGATTGTGGATACATCGTTGAAAACATTGGCATACCAGAGATTTTTTTTCATTTTTTAAAATCGTAAAAAAACCCAAAATCAGAATTTCAATTACATTTGAAAGACATATTGTGAACATTTCAAAACACCCAAATGTCATCTGAAATAAATTGGGGTGAACACTTCAGTTGTGTTTCTCAGCACATCTCCAGGAAATTATTTACATCATTTTTATTGTTTAATTCACTTATTGCTAGTGTTAATATGGAACATAGCATTGAATGTTTTAAGATATAGATAGATGACAGATAGATAGATAGATAGATAGATGATAGATAGTTCCCTGACATATATATTATATATATAGTATATATAACTTCACTAAAATTCAGTTTTTAATTTTATTTCAAGTGGAATAGAATGATTTGTTCTTTTAACAGAAATATGTCTGTAAATATTCTATAAAACATAGGATTCATAGCAAATGATTGTCCTTTCACTCTTTTCCCTCAATCTATTATGAGATCTGGTAGATTCTAACTTTCTAGTGTGAAACTCTTAAAATCTAAAAGAAGTCATCTCAAAAGGATAGTCAATCAATGTTTCATTTCACCTTGAAGCTAAAGTTTACAAATTAGGCTTAAAGCAAAAGTATCTTTTCTCATCTAGAATTTGCTTTTACTGTTAAACTTTCCAATAACCACTTTATAATTCATACGTATTTTAAAAGTTCCAATTTTGATGTGGCACAAATGTCATGCAAATAAAGTTAATAATATAGATTATTGTATCAGCAGTGATGTGGTTGCCATATATATTACTATTATATATTATTCTGTACTACATAATATATAAATATATTTACTATCAGATTGGGGTAACAATTATTGATAGAGGGAAGGAAAGAATGTAAATGTACAAATTAACTTCTTTAAAAACCATAGAACAGCCTTAGTTTATCCAGATGCACGCACTCCATATACTGCAAGCATCACCGTCAAAATCTGAGTTTAAGCTTTTTTAACACTTAGAGTTCCTCTGAATGACTTTTGACCATTAGTGGTCATACATTCATCATGGGATAAACTCGATATCCATTCCCATCCTGTTCAGCACCTTTGTAACTGACAGTATGATTTCAAGGCAAATGGAAGATCACAGCTGAGTCTCTCTTGCTGAGTTTCATAGTTCTTGTTTTTGCTTTCATTGAACTAATTATCTCTAGAAGTTAGCAATTTGTGCTAAAATTCAGCCTTAGCTCCTGAGAGCTAGCCCACAGGGATCTAAGTTAAGAAGCATTGTCTGTCCACATCTACCTGTGTTACACTTGAATGTTCTATGACACACAGGAGGATATTTGGCAGTTTCCAGTACATTCAACTACACTGCTTACAATGTACAGGTTTTCCTCTACAGGTACTAATTTCTGCAGTAGTACAACACCATAGTACATCCTTCCTGCAGACATTTTGAGCAGTTATTGTGCTCTGTGTAGAACTCTGTGTAAAAATCCACCCACAAATGGCACTACCAATGCAAATATCTCATCTGACTGACTGAACAGACCTACCTTCTACACGCTGCCAAGTTCATACACATGCAGGCACTAGCAATTCTGTCACAAATTACTCTTCATCCTACGAGCTAGAAGGTTCTTTCTGACATCCCTTGTAATATACATTCATATTTCAGTCCTTAAAATGTGAAAAATGTTACTCCCAGAGTCAAGGAAATAGAGCAATTAACATTTCAAAGGCCGAGTATGCTTTTATAAGCTCAAAGAAGGATCTAAGCTTTGAACATCCACTCCCTACCTACTAAGTGTGTCACCTACAAGCCTTCTTATTTGGTCCCATTTCCTCCACAATCTAAATTTCCTCTCCCCTTCCCATTGTCCCAAAGAATCCCATGTCAATATCTTTCTCCCCCTGTTTATCTGTTTATGTTTTTCCCTGGAAGAAAACAAATGTGTTACTGTCTGATGGTTTTTATTTCAAATTATAATATGACTGTTCAAGGTAAGAATATTTGTTTACTATGGATCTATAACTATCGTGACTGGACATTCAGTCCAGGACAGTGCCTGTGGGCCTTCTCTCTGTGTAATTATTGATAGTGCTCTAGTGTCCTGGTTTGATAAATTCAATGAATGGATGAAGAACTCCAACCAAGTCACAGAATGTTTCCTGCCATTATTTGTGAAGTTCTCGTGTCTGTCAACACAGGGAGCAAAGACTGTAGGAGTGGCACTGTCCTCATGCCAGACAGGAAGAAATGGAGGGGGTCACTGGGTATAAGTTACCTGAAGAAACTAAAAAAGAGAGTTGGAGGGCCTCAAATTGGGAAAGTGACAAGGTGACTGAAGACCTATTTGGTAGGAATAAGGTGGCAGAGGCTTAAGGAGGGAGGCCTTAACCTAAGAGAGCAGGACAGCTCTGGTAAGGGCAGAAAGCTGACTTGTATGTCACTATAGCTCCAGGACCCCTATAGTATTTCCTCATTCGTTTCCTTTGGGGCAGGACTGTTTTGAGTCAGGCTCTGCACTATGCAAATGCACAAAGGATTTTCCTACCCCAAGACTAAATGCTAAAAACAGAATATCATGTTCTTGGGAAATGACTCCCCAGCATCACCACCACGAAAGGAACATCAGGAATCCCCACTCTGTGTGAAAAGCAAGACCCTCAAGGAGTACTGGCCAGCTGGGAACTCCAAAACCAGATGTATGTGACAAGGAATCTGTCCCCTCTCGCCTCTCCATTTGCTTTTCTGTCTCCTTCTTCTGCCTTATACATTTTCTTCTATTCTGTTTTTCCAGGCCAGCTCCTTCAGGCCCTCTCTTACTGCTTATTATAACACATCTTAGATAAAACTTGATTCATACACACACACACATACACACACTTCTAAATTTTAAAGGTAATTGAATATTTTAAAATTGTCTCTAAATGGAACCAGAGGAAAAACTATGTTGATTCTGAGCCAAAATATTTTTATTTGTTTAGCTCTCTAGGTGAAAATTTCTTTTGTTCCCGTATACAAGCTTTTAATAATATTTTCTTTTCCCTCTCTCTAGTGAAATTTGATTATGATTTCTAACCACAAAACTTGAAAATCAAGCTCCTTACAAAACACAATGCCCAAGGAAATGTTGACTTTGAGGTGTTTGCTGTATATTGGAGAGAGGGTTCCACTTGGATAGGCAGGAGTGGTCTGGAGTCCATCTAGCCATCACTCAAAAATGTTTATTTACAAGGGAGCTGCTGGGTACCTGTGCTGCTGGGCCCTGGGTTCTGTGTTGAAGAGTAGGTAGGACTCAAAGATGGAAACTGAAGATCTATAAACAGCACAGGTATAGAAAATGGAGAATGAAGGTGTCAGAATCTGAATTCGACATTTATTAGTGTAGCCTGCCTCTGATCTTCAGTTTCCCAAGTCACATGAATGTGGCAACTCACAAAGGAGTTAAATGGTTTGAATTCGTTTTGCATATTATGAGAGATAAGGGTGGACTGTCATGCTTTCTCATTTTTGTGTTTAATGCAGATACTTATTTACTTTAGCATATTTGTTAAAAATAATTTCCTTTTTGGTTCCTAAAAAAGAAAACTACAAGAAATAAGAAGTCCTAGGAAAGGTGTAGAAAAGTTAGAACCTTTGTACACGATCAGTGGGAATATAAAATACTACACCACTGTGGAAAACAGTGTAACAGTATGAAAGTTCCTCAAAACTTAAAATTAAATTCACTGTGTGATGCAGCCATTCCATTCCTGAGTACCCACTCAGGATCACCAGAAGTGTCTTAAACAAGTATTTGTACAACTATGTTCATAGCCGTATTATGTACATTAGTTGAAATGTGGAATCAACTAAAGCATCTGACAATAGGTGGATAGATAAGCAAAATGTCATATATACATGCAAGAGAATATGACTCAGCCTAAAAGGGAAGGGAGTCTTGGAATAAGCCAATCATAATATAGGTTTCCATTTCCATAGATACTTGGAGTAGTCAAAATCATAGAGACAGAAAGTTGAACGGAGGTTTTCAAGGAGAAATGAGAATAGGCATTTATGGTGTACTGGACTTAGAGTTTTAGTTTCGCAGAATGAAAGAGAACTGTAAAGATGGATGATGGTTGTATAAAATATGAATCTAAATAATGACACTGAATTATCACAATGTTTGACAGTAATTTTTACGTGTTTATTACTATGATAACAAAAAATATGGGAAAATTCTCTATTGGACTGAATTTGAGTCTTTCTTGCAAAATAAAATGACTATACATGAATGGTGTTGTATTTCTATCTCTCCATGTTGTGCAACTTGTCTGTTTCTTGATCTTTATGTCAAGCCCACACTATCCTGATACTGATAAATTTACAGTAAATCTTAAAAGCAAGTGGTATTAACCTTCCAACTTTGGTCATTCATGATTCGTTTAGGTTCCCTTGCTATTCACATAAATTTTAGAATAACAGCAATTTCATCTGACATATCTCCTGAGATTTTGATTGATTGTGTGTGAAATCTACAGATCAATTTATAAATTAGAAAAATTGATCTTAAAAAAAGTTGATCTTAAAAACTGATCTTAAAAATTGAACATGATAAATTATTTTATTTATTTATATCTACTTTTATTTCAATATAGAAGTTTTCCACATTTTTGTTCCATTTACTTCCAAGTATTTTATGCACTAGCCTTAATGAAATCTTTTATATATTTACTGCTAAAACACAGAACCACAAGTGACTTTGCACATTTACATTGTACCTTCCTATTTTCCTAAATCCACTTATTAGGTCTGAAATATGTACTACATCTTTCTTTAGATTTTCCATGTGAATGATTATATTAAGTATAATAAAAACACTTTTAGTTTATTTTGGTTTTTTTTCCTTTTGCTTGGTTTTGGCTTGTTCACAATCTTAGGAAAAGAGTGTTCGGTATTTCAATATCAGATGTAATGTTTCTTGCAGGATTTCTTGGGGAGGCCTTGTGTAAGTTATAGAAATTCTCAGTTACTCCTGAATTCCTGGAATTTTTGTAACACACAGGTACTTAATACTGAAAAATTACTTTTCTGCATTTGGTTAGGTGAGCGCATGATCTATCTTAAGTTAATGTAACATTAATTGATTCTGGATGTTAAAACCATGTATAGTGGGAATAAAATCTACTTGATCATAAAGAATTATTCTTTCTATATTGTTTCATTCTGCAGATATTTTATGAAATATTTTCAGGTATTTGTTCATAAGAGAAATTACCAGCTTTTTAAAAATGTCCTATTAAGTTTGGGTATTATGGTTATTATGCTGGCTTCACAAATTAAGTCTGAAGATTTTTCTTTGCTATTTTCTGAAATGATTTATGTAAGTTAAGTTTAAGCTCTTCCTTCAATGTCTGATAGGGTTTGATTTCTTCTTTTGAGGAGAGATGGTATCCACCAATAAAATCTTCAGACTTGGAGTTTTCTTTGTGGGTGGATTTGATAATGATTCATTTTTTTTTCCTTAGATTTGGGGATATTCAGATTTTCTGGGGTTTTTTCTTGTGCCGGTATTGATAAATATCATTTTTCATGGGATTTATCAAACTCTTAAATTAGATATATGGCATGAAGTAATTTATAATATTCTTTCAACATCTTTTAAATGTTGTAGAATCTATAGTAATAATCTTTTTATGCCTGATACCTGTAATTGGTGTTCACTCAGTTTTCTTTGATCGGTCTAGCTAGAGTTTTACTAAGCTTATCCTTTTCAAAGAATCAACTTTGGGCTATGCTGATTTTCTTTATTATTTGCCAGTGTTTTGTTTCCTTTAGTTTTAAATTTGTTTTCTTTCCTTTTTCTACTAACTTTGCATTTAATTTCCTGTTCCTTTAGGGGCTTCTTAAGGTAGAACCAAAACTCATTACCTTTTTTGCTACTTTTCATTTTTCTCATTTAGTGTACTTAAATCAACAGCTCCTTGTAAATACTGTTAGTTCCAGCCCACAAATTTTGATACATTTTATTTTTATTAGCATTGATATAAAAAAATTCTAATTTACTTCTGTGATTTCTTCTTTGCCTCATGTATTATATAGAATTTTACTGGTTAATTACCTAATATTTGAGGTATTCTATAGTATTTCATTATTATTGACTTCAATTTAATTCCACTGAGGTCAGAGATCACACTTTATATGATTTAAGTCATTTTCAATTTGATTTTTTCAAAGTTGTGGTTTGAAATACAGTCTATCTTGATGAACAGGTGCACACAAAAAGAGTGAGCATTTGTAATTAGAGGGTAATGTTCTATAAATATCCATTAGTTCAAGATGGTTGATAGTACTGCTCAGAACAATGACATCTTTACTTGTTCTTCCTACCTACTGAGAGAAGAGTGTTGAAGTCTCCAACTAGGACAAAGTTATTTATTTCTCCTTTTAACTTTGTCAGTTTTAAATGGGTGTACTTTTGTCATAAAAGGGCTTTCTTTATCTTGAAGTTTGTGTCAGTAAAAGTCTAGAAACCACACAGAATTTGAACAGGGCAAATTTAATGTAAAGGATTATTCATTAAGAACTGGGATTAAGTACCAAGGGACAAAGAGAATTCTAGAAACATAAGAGAAGCAGATCTAGAAGCAGCCGCTGGGTCTTGGGTTGAGAAAGCCCCCCAAAAGCAACTCATTCGGAGAAGAATAAGACCTCGGAGGAAGGTGGGTGACTTTAGAAGATTCAGTGACAGAGAAGCTCATGAGGGTGCAAAGACAGGAGCTGGTGATCAAGAAACATCATTCAAAATGCTGAGGACGTTGACTAGAAAACCACCCCCGAGGTGTTCTGGGACCTGCTCTAGGAGGCTTCAGAGCTGACTTTAGAGGTGACAGTTGGACTCTGAAAAAGGACAAGCTGAGCCTGCTGGACCTCCCTGAGAGCTGTCCGCCAAAGCTGTCCACTGGGATGGGGACGGGAACTGAGGAAGCTTGCTAAGATACTGCCCACGAGGGTGCCCCTGACAGTCAGTGGCAGTGAGCACAAACAGACGTCCCGTACACACACTGCTGGCCCACACGTGCCAAGCAAGGAAAAAGCTCAGGAACCAGGAAGACAGTCCCTGCCCTCCTGCAGTGGCCCTGCAGCGCCCTCTACTGACAAAGCTTCACAGAGGTGACAAAGGTGAACTATTTGAGGGTTCATTTCAAGGACCACAAGGCAAATTAAGAGGGTGGATTGGGAGCCGGGATTGGTAACTGGCAAAGGAGATAATGTGTTTGGTCCAGCTGTTTATGTATAGTATTACATAGCTTAGTTACTTATGCCCTTGCTTTCAAACTTTTTCTTTTAAATAACATATGTAGTTACCTCGGTTCTTGTTTCAGGTTTTTGTTTTTACTACATTCTGATTTTTCATTGTGTAGCCCACTCATATTTACTATAATTATTTATATGGTTCATTTGTAGCATGCTAGTTTACAATTCATTTTCTATTTACCCCTTTTGTTTTTGCTTCATTCTTTCAATCTTCTTTAATACCTGTCAGTGTTATTTTTAAGAAGATTTTAGAATTTGTTTTACCTCTTGGCTGTTTAGTTGTATCTTTGAATTGGTGTGTGTGTGTGTGTGTGTGTGTGTGTACTCTAGGCATTACAGTGTACATCCTTAATTTTTCCCCCTACTAGAGAATGACTCTAGTAACTCTTATAAAATGCAGAAAGCTGCCACCCCAAATGTTTATTTGCCATGCCCACCATCTTGTATGTTACAGATTTCATATTACTCCAATTACAATTATAACCTCTTTAACACATTGTCCACATTTTTGCTTTTTTTAAAATAAAAAGACAATTTTGATCTCATATTTATGTAGATATTTAAGATTTCCTGCAATTCTGCTCCTCTTGAAGACTCCTCCTTGTGTCTGGTATCACTTTCCTTTGACCGGAAGCACTTGCTTTATTATTTCATGTAACACGGATTTCCTGTCAATAAATTTTACCATTTAAAAAAATCTTAAATCGCCTGTATTTTATACTTATTCTTGAAAGAAGATATCACTGGATATTCTTACAATATTTTTTATTTAAAACTTTAAACATATGTGTACCTCTCTCTCTGGATTCCATAGTTACTGTTACGAGATTAGCAAATTTGTCAATGTGTATTGCCCTGGTATTGTACAATGTGTTGTCTTTCTCTTTTGGTTTAAAGTTTTCTCTTTACCTTTTGTTTTCAGCAATCTGACTATGATTTCAAGTGACTCCCTATAATTTCACATGATTTTCTTTATATATACCTTTCTTGGTATATATTTTGGGGGATGTCTCCCCCAAAATCTGAAATTTCTGTATTCTAACTTTAAATAATTGTAATCTCATTGTTCCTTTTCCCTTCCTCCTACATATCTAGAAGAGCTTTTGCTTTTGTCTCATAGTTTGCTGAGTGTATTTTCATAGCTTCAATATTTTTTCTCTGCTCATTTGTATAATATCTAAAGACCTTTTTTCCTGTTGTCTCATTCTGCCATTAGGTCTACCTAGTGAATTTTTATCTCACACATTAAATATTTAATACTTTAAACTCCCATTTGGTCCTTTTTGTTGGTTTTTCTTTGTTACAATTTTTATTCACCACAAGCATATTTTACTTTATTTCAATGAGCTATAAGTTATAATAGCAGCTTTAAAAATCCATGCCTGCTAATCCCAGCACTGAAGTACCTCAGGCCTCATCTCAGGTAATTGTCTTTTTCTTTTATTTGGGTCATAATTTCCTGGTTCTTGCTACATAAAGCAAGTTTGGATTTTATCCCAGACATTTTGAATATTATGTTTTGGAGCTTCTAGATTCTCTTAGCCTTGTTTTCATTTTAACAGGCAATTTTGCATATTACCCAGGGTTACACCAAGAGTATATATACTGTATAGGATAAACACGTGTGTGTGTGTGTGTGTGCATTTATGTGTATATAATATATATAACACACATATATAAATAGATGGTACATGGATAGATGTACATATGCATACACATTATAATAAAAGAGATTTAACTTAAGTAGTTAACTCATAATTGTGAAATTGTCAAAACTGAAAACTACAGGGTATGCTGGAGGGTAAAAATGCAAGCAGATTGTTGCTACTGACTTTATGCCAAATTCCATCTTCTCCAGGAAACCTTAGCTTTATTCTTATGACCTTCAACTGATCGGATGAGAACCACACACACAATTAAGGATAATATCCTTTACTTACAGTCAATCTATTTTAGATGTTAGCCAAATCTACAAAATCAGTTCACCATGAGGCCTACATGAGCATTTGATTAAATAGCCTCATACTACAAGTAAGCCAAGTGGATGCAAAGGATTTACAGTCTCATGCAGTTAGATGTGCACTGCTGGCTTGCACATTGACAGTGGGTTTGTGTTCTTCCAACCTTAGAAGCAAGCTGTGTTTGATCTGTCCCATACGTATAAGAGTAAGCCAAAGACGTGGATGAAGTTTATAAACAGAGTTTGGCTCTCTCTTTCCCAGAATTCTTTCTTCACTTCTCAGTATCTATGGTTTCTTTGAACTGTTATTTGCTTCTTTAGGCTGGAAAGACTGTGGTTTTGATCTCATGGTTTCCTTCACTGTGCACAGCACCAGTTTGGCCAGTCCTCAAGTTTAAAGTTATGAAAATGAAAAGCACATCCGATGATACTCATTTCTTATAAGCTTTATTTCCCTCTAGAATTTGCTTGCTTTCTGTCATTCTCCACTGCTTTCAAGTAAATGTTTACTTTGTGGTTTTGCTTTTGTGTTTAGTTCATGGTTTACAATCTCTATCTGTGGAAATGTGGAATCTGGTAGTTCATTGGCAATACTGAAAACAGAGACCTCACACGTATCAAGAGAAGCAAATGAGACAGTAAAAGAGTAAGTGTGGTTCCTTTTGGCACACAGTAAGGAATCAATAAACAGTAGCCATTATTGCCATGGCATGACCAGTTAGCAGATTGGTTGTTCTGTTTAAACATTGTCTCAGCCAAACTCTAGATGGTTTTAGGGGCTGAGGGTACAGCAAGTCCAGAGTATTCAGGAGCTATTCTCTGCAAAGCAAGGAGTCAAGGCCACAGCCCAATTTTTTCCAGGACTTTCCAGCTTGTTCCAGAAACCAATACTAACTACGAAACTGAGGTAGTCATCCAATTGTCAAATTGAGACTAGTCTAGAAAATTTTCAGAAACTGAAAGGAGAAGTTAGGAACTTGACAAGTACTCCAGACTAGACCGCAGTCCCTACAATTATGTCAGCTTCACAAGGCAGGAATTTTGTCTGTTTTATTAATACTCCCATCCTAGGACCTAGCCTGGTGTTTATCACATAGCAGGGACTCTATAGATATTAGTCCAATGAATGGATGCAAAAGTTTAGGCAACCAGACTTGCTCAACTGCCTACAACAGGATGAGTTTAGAAATGCTTCTCAGAGGACACCAGAGTCTGTAGTAGGAAACATTACCGGCAGCAGCAGCGCCAGAGGCTGAAAAGGGCAAACAAACATCCTTCCCTTCCCCGAAGTGTCTCCCACAGTCAGCTCAGCCAAAGGTCAGACCTTCCGTCCAGCCTGCCCCAGGCATGAGAACCACTGAGACTGTGTGGTGGCCCCTGCACAACCTTCTTGTGAGGTTTCACCCACATCTTGAAGCAGTTTCTGATCATTTGGGGCTTGGCACCACCAAAACCTGGGCTTTGCCAAACCTCACTGCCTTTCATGTTTGATCCCTAGCACCCTCACAAAACAATCAGCAGCCTCTTGATTCTACTCCTTAATTTTCACTTCTGTCATCGAAACATTCACTTTAAACATATCTCTGGCAATCAAAGGAATTGGTAACTATTGGTTAGGACAATGAGTCAGCTTGATGCGGGTTACTCCCTCAGCCTCTGGACAAGGACTCTGCCATGACCCCAACTGCAGGATGTTTGCACGGGGACTAAGCCATCAACCTTTTTTTTAAAAAAAAAATTTAACTTTTTAAATAACATGTATGTTCACATTGGGACTAGAGTATTTCAAATAAATATGGATAAATCTAAGGAAAATACCACCACCCAGCGATAAGCACAATAAACATGAGTCTTTCCTTTCCATACTTTTTCTCTGCCAATATGTTTTTACTCAACATTAGACCACGGTCTAACGGTTTTATATCTACTGTTCTATTTAATATAAACGGGGATTCCATATTACTCCATAGCATTTGTTTATACCATTAAGGTACCGATTTAATCAGAAAACTACTTGTCGAACCTCTGCTGTGCATTATACTCTGTGGTAAACATCACAGGTGCCTAACACTAAAAGTGAAGCACATCATGGGTCCTCTTCTGTACAGCAGGAAACTCACAGTAAGTCGTTAATCTTATGAGTTGTAAGTGCAGTGAAAGAAACAAAAGCAGGAGAAGAGGCCAGCATCATGTCGAAGGACCATGAGTACCAGTAGGTGATAATCAAGCCAAGGCTTGATAACAGTGAAGCTCTTCAACACTCCATGAAATGGAAGAACAATAATTCATGCAAGCACAGCAGCATCAGATACCAAACATTTTGTTTCTTTATAATATTTTACTATTTCAGTATGACTACCGAACATTTTCAGGTCAGCAAGACTTTTCAGTTGAGTATCACTCATGGAAACTAAGGCATCTAGAAAGAACTGAACTAAATGATAGTGAAGAGTAAGGAACAAAAGGGGAAGTTAAGGAAACAAGTAGAAAATTAGAGAGGAGAAAAGAGAGGGAGGAGACGGTATATGCGTGCTCGGGAGTAGTCGGCCCAGGATGATGCCTGCACTGATGAGTAATAGCTGGTAAGGGAATGGGCAGAGGGACTTTCCTGAAAGAGTAGAAGTATTAGCAGAAGTTTCTATTTTATTGACCAGGGTAGGACTATAGGTAAAAATAGGAATCTTCCTTACATTAATAAAACATTTATTGATAAACATCTTTGATGACTGCTCTTTTCTCCCCAGTTTTGCCTTTCTAGTCTCCCCAGTACTGGACTCTTGGGTACCAGTGGCTGTCCAGAAGTAAGAACCCCTTTAGTAAGATTCCTATAGAATTGCATCTGTCTAGTGCATGGTTTGGTAATTAGAAGGGAATTGAAACAATTATTTCCCAAATTAACACTTCAAGAATGACTACTAACATAGTCCATCTTTCATAATGCAATAATCCCCCATGGGATGTTGCCAAGCCATTGAGACGTAGTCTTTCATATTCTAGCACAGTAATTCTAGCACTGACACTGTCTGTTGAGAGAGAGGAAAAGAAATGGAGGTAAAGTAAGACAGAGAGGTAGAGGCAGGAAAAAGTAAACAAAGGTCATCGCAATATGAACTAGGAATTCCATAGGAATAAAAAAGAAAAACCATACATAATGTAGTAACTATAGTTTTTCTTTTAATATTTGATTATCAAAATACATTGTCTCTTTTCATAAAATAAAAAGAAAAAACTGGAGAAGACACAGCCACAACCCAAGGGAAAAACCCTGGTCTCAAGCTCTCGGCTGATGCAGCCGGGCAGCAGCCTGTCCACCACGGCCTGGCCAGTTGAGCTACAGTCTCCATGAGCCAGCCCATCTGTAAGAAGGACGATACTGGCCAACTCCCACAGAGGTTGTCTTATACTTTGAAATCCCTCCTTGTGATCAGAACCCAGTGTCCGGCGGTCACACCGCCCCTGAGGTCCCCATAGCAGCAGAGAGTCAAGGCTTGTATGGCTCAGGCAGGTCCAGGAAGCACGCTGTGCAGCATCTCGGGACTCCTCACTCCTCGGAGGCTGCTTAAGGCTGTGCAACCTCACAGCTGCCTCACTGGCTCACAGCTTTCTCTTCCCTCTGCCGTTTCCCTGTAGTCATAATACCAGCAACATGTCGTCCTCTCTTGCACATCACTCAGTGTGCATCTGTGCATGCCTTCCTACTTCTGGGTAGAAGGATGACCTCCCAGAAGGGGATTCTACCATATGATTTAAAATTGCTTGCACAGACTACAGATAGAAGATGTCAGTGCTTCTTTGGAAAGTATTTCTGCTACTGCGTTTGTATCCGTTTCTCCTTTAGCCTTCTTCCTAAGCCTCAGAGAGGCAACTCCATGTTTAGATCATGGGATTCCCATTGAACCAGTTTCATTTGTGGTTTTGAAGTGTCTTTGTGGTATAATTTTGTCTCCTTTTGTAACCTCTCTGCATCTTATTTTCCTCATGCTGAAGGGAAAATAATGTTGTATCCTTTGGTGAGAATTAAATAAGATATGATTGTAAAACTAACCTATCTTTAATAATGGACAGTACTCATGTGGACATTGAGGTAGTGTTTTTATCATTTGTGTCATTTTTACCATTTTTGCTTAGGAACCGTATAGGCCTTGTCATACTCCTTTTGCTTATTTGCAGTGATTAGTTTTTTAACCTGGTCATAGGCGCCATTATCATCCCAATCCTCAGAACAACTCCAAAAGAAGCTGAGAGGGATGCTTCTTATTGATTTTAGGGGGAGAGAAGATCTTTCTGGGAGGGCTGGCCTGTGTGCCAAGCCATAGAGGAATGACTTGAGTTCATGGTGGGGCAAAGTGATCAGAAGCCCTAGACAGAAGAATCTGTGCCATGGGTTTTCCCTCAGAGTCCTCTGCAGCACTGCCCAGGAATGAGGCTCAGCTATGACTCTGTCCTGGGGGACCCAGGAAGCTTGTGCAAGATCATCAATGCCATTCTAAGTAGAATGTACTTTAAATAATTGTAAAGCTAACCTTAAAAAAAGTGCAAACTAGAAATGGCAACAGAGTTCAAGAACTGTAAAACTGGGTCTGAAGAAAAGCTAATTGGGCTTGTGGGCTATAGGAGTGCATTAGTAATGTTTCAGGAGGAAGTGCCATTAATCACAAACTACAGTTGTGTGTCTCTGTAGTACTTAAGCATTCTGCTAATGGGACTTTGCCTTGGAATCAGCTACTTTTTTATAGTCCAAAGCATCTGTCTATTAATCATGCTGTATCACATGTGTGCGTGCTTGTATGCAGACACACACACACACACACACACACACACACACTCAGGATAAGGCCTCCTGGAGAATGAGTGACTTCTGTCTGAATGCTTGACTTCTTCTGATAGCACAAAATACTCATGGATCTTACCCAAATGGATGGAAGTGCCAAGAGAAAAATTCACATATTTCTAAGATAGAGCCATCCGATCCTATGCAAATCAACCCAACTTTGCTCTGGTTAATACTTTTCTGCTTATGAAAGCATAATTCATTTGCAAGTATGTGTTCAGGAAAATACATAGCAACTCATAATTAAAGACATGTTAAGAGAGCACCACTTAAATATTTATTTTAAATTAAATGGAGTGTGTTTATTTATCTGAAGGTTTTATCTTTTTTTGTACTAAGATGGAGATAATTTTGCCATACATGGCAAAGCAATAGCAAATATTTGTGCATCCTTTGGGTTTGTAAATCTGGTTGTTAATATTTTTACATGTGAATGAAGTTGGTAGAAGCAAATAAAATAAGCCTGATAATGAGAACATGAGAGTGTACATGACCATAAAACTGATAATTTGCTGAATGATGGTTGGCAGTAACAATGATTAATACAATTATTGTATTTTAATCTAATTTTATAGGTGACATAAAATTTAACAATGTAATAAGAATAGAATAAAATTAAAACTAACTGTCTCTATCTTTATCCACTTTCCAAACTCTACTCCCAAGGAAAAAAAAAATTTTTATCAGTTTCATTTTTAATTTTTTGATATTTATACCATAATGCTAAATAATTTCTTTTCATTTTTACTTAATGATGCATCTACTTCAGACAACACCTTGCATTCCTTTCTAAAAGAGAGACATTTCTACAAATTTGCTATACTTATATTATTTCTTTCTTGTCTTCCTGCTTTACTAGGATCTTTATTACCGTTACTCCACTTTCCTCTTCGGTTTTCCTAATGACTAACTTTATAAATATAAATACTAACATTAAAACATTGGCCCTTTAACTTTCATTTTATCATTTATATTTTAATTTTATTGATGTATGTGTGCATTCCTGGGGTCCTTTAGAGTGCTAGCCGAGCTCTCTATGACTGAACTACATCCCGTCTCCACTACTCATTCTACATACAATAGATTGACCTGACGCGCCCTTCCCTCAACTCTTCCATCTAACTTTAATCAGCCATGCTATTATTCATTTTTACTTCATCAAGATTTTAGTGTTGCCAGATAATGCTCTGGATGCCTGGTTATATTTGAAATTGACATAATCAATAAGTACCTTTTAGTACAATTATTCACCAAATATCGCATGGGACATGTTTGCACCAAGAAATTTTTGTTCCTTCTGAGAGATTCAAATGTCACTGAGCACTCTGGATTTTTATGTGCTAAACCTAGGAACACTAAGGTTTTTCTCTTTTTTTAAATAACATTTCCTCTTGAAATTAAGCTTACTGATTCTTTGTTTTACCTTCACATATGTTAACAAACTGAAAATCATTGCCATTCATTATTGCTTTCTGCTACATAAAAGCTCAGTTCAGACACAGAATCCCAAGATATTGAGGCTAAGCATTAGCTCATTTTAATGACAGTTTTACAAAAGACTGAATCAGAAATTAGAAGTAGAAATGCTATCCTCCTTTTCCTTTTTCTCACAATTTCCTTTCTCACCCAAATCTTTTGAATTGTCTGTCCTTACTTTGAAAACATTGGATCACTGTCCAGAGAGGAAGGTGTTATTAACAGCTTGAGCATTTCTCATCCTACACTGATGGCAGCAGTGCATGCACGAAGGCAAGGGACCTTAGAACTGGACACGCCCTGGTTCAAATCCCAGTTCTGCATTTGCTACTCTGGGAACCTGGGCAAATTCCCAAGCTCTTTGAACAGCTGTAGCCTTGGCAAAGCCTACTTTGCAATTGTTGCTCAGATTAAGTGAGACGATAGAGTTGGTCCTGATCAGTGTGTGAGCATAGCCCGTACTCAGTAAAGGGGCGTTGTGAGCACCGCTCTGGGCTGGTGTGAATCAGCCCCCCACCGCACCTGCGTGGGAGTGAGAAGGAGCACACACATCGTGGTGAGCTCACCAGCAGCTTTCTCTCTGCTCTTTCACTAGACCCTGTCCCTGTCCTCCACTCAGGTTATGTGTCTTTTTCCATTTATTCCCTACCTTATGCGCACTTCAAATTCAACTAGGTGCTGAAGTAGTTAACGCATCTTACTTTTCCCATTTACATTTTTAAGAAATTCCTTTATGTTTGGCCTTCCCCTTATTATTTATTTGGTAAATATGTGCTGGGTCTTCTGAATTGAGGAATGGGTTTTATATGCCTTCAAAAGGGAACAACCAATGGGCCTCACAATTTCTCTCCTGAGTGAGTGCAGCAGCTTCTGCCTTGGATCTCTGAAGCCTGAGCTCTCACAAGCCCTTACTGCTTCCAGAGAGATGTGTGAATCCTGACAGACCTCCTCCTCTCATAAATTAGCCCAGCAAGTCCTGCAGGTGGGGGGTGATTCACACCAGCCCAGAGTGGTGCTCACAACGCCCCTTTACTGAGTGCATGCTATGCTCACACACTTATCAGGACCAACTCTATCGTCTCACTTAATCTGAGCAACAATCTGTGTCCCCTGCTTCACGATCACATTCCTCCAAAGACCCCTTGAGCCTCTTCTCCCACCTTTGCCCCTTCTCCCAATGCCTTGCTCTAAATGTGTAACCATCTTTCCCAGAAAATGTCACCCTCACCTTCATTCTGCTAAGATGATTCTCATGTCCACTCATCCACCATGAGATTTCCGGAATAGTTACCCTCTGCTCAAGATTGTATCATACAGGATGCTTCTTCCTTCTCCCCCGGAAGTGTTGGTAACTCTCTTCAACAACTCTTGATAATACACTCACCTGCTTAGTGCTTTGGACAGATGACTCCTCAATTGCATATAAGGACCATTAAAAGTTGTCCAGGGACAAAAATAATATGGGAATTTAGGCCATCTTGTGGGATACAGCCTCAAAAACTCTCACTTGTGGATGCCCAAGCTCCCATGCACATATGTAGATCATAGTGTCTTCCAATAAACCCTAGTCCCCCAGCCTCACCTGTCAACTTACCTGTCACTGGTCCAGAGGAGCCAAGCCCCACACCGCATACCCACAACCAACGCTCATTTCCATCCTGTGAGAGCTCATGTTAGCAGATACAATATATTCCACTTTTAGCTCAATTACCGTTTCAAAAGTGTTCCTTCTTTACACCCTTGCACCCTGTCAGACTAGGACATCCTCAGGACTAGAGACTGAGTGTAAAGATTTGATTGTTTGTTTGTTTGTTTGTTTAACCCACTAAATGCCTAACAGAGGTACAGTCTTATGGCAAACATTCAAATGTATAGTTGAGTAATGAATGAATACGTAAAGGTTATAGAAGGTCTGCCCTAATAATCAATGCATCACAGTGACATACTACGTGGGCCAAAGTCAGCAGTTCAATGTCCTCAAGCAAAAGAAACAAGAACACTATTTCATGTCATAATAAGTAGAGCATGTCAGAACTATAGAATAATCTGTCTTTTCAACCAAAAATGCTTTTTTAATACAGAATTTTCAAAGCTGTTTGTCAAAAAGGTGACCCTCCAGATAGGTAATGAGAAAACAGGGACAGAGTTGTCAAGGTGGCAGTGCCAAGGTGATGGGCACGAGAAGGACCGATGGCCCCTGAGAGGTCTTGGTGACCAACACAGAGTGGTGTCTGGCAGGCAGCATCACTCAGTGAACCAAGCAACTGGGATGGTCAGGCCTGATGGAGGTGGAAGGTCATGTGGGATCACAGTAGCACAGGAGTTCTGGCTCGGTCTGCAAAAGTCTCTTGGACGGCAAACAGGGTGACGAGTACTGTTGGCATCCAGCTAGAGGAAGTGCTGATGTTACTGATAGAACTCTGGTTTTTAAGAGTCTCCTGTATGCATCGTATCATGTTATTCTTACAATATTTGCACTTCATAGATTACTACAGTTTGCCCCATTACCCCTACCAGTAGACTACCTAAAGTGCCAGACTCAGTGTGTACAGTAGTACACAAGAGCTGAAGGTAGAATGGTACCCAAGATCTCGATATGCTCCCTGCTGGCTGAAAACTCTGGGTCTCAGTGCCTCAGTTCCTTTACGTATGAAATGAAGATTACATTAATGGGATTACTAACAGGCTCCTTGGGAAATCAGATGAGATGACGTATGTGGAAGTTCTTTGTAAATGAGGTGTTGTCATTATTATCAATCTGAAGTTTCAGCATCCACATATCAGAACCTGAACAATTGCCAGAGATTAGACATATATAGGAAAATATCTGATGCATAATGGGTATGATTGTGGCCAGGGTCTGTCATATTTGACACTACTAACATTAGGGGGTCACATGATTCCTGGTAGTGGAGAGCAATTCTCTGGGTGGCAGGATGTTTAGTGCATCCCTCGTATCTACCCATTAAATTCCAGTAGCAACTACTTCTCTCGACATCCCCAAAAATGTCTGAAATGGTGACAAAGATCTTTTGGGGGACAAAGCTCTCCTCAACTGATCACTATTTATCTCAGTATTCATTTATGCACCATATTTTGATAACAATTTTACCTATCCACTTACTCCTCACAATAATCCCATATAGTGTGAGTAGCACCATCCCACTTCACAAGTGAAACCAACTTTCAGAGGGCATATTAAGTACCCAGGTTCATGCAGAAGATGCATCCCTCAGACTGGAAAACCGTGACACTCATTCTGCCCCTCTACCAGGACAAAAGCTTGGCTAGGGTGGCTTTGGGTTAGCGTCATGAAAGCATTGGCAAGACCCTCAAGGACAAATACATCTCTCCAGCAGTCAACAGAAGGACTTAATTCATATTCTGACCTCATTTCTCCCAACATGACACTTTGGTTCATTAGGATTTTAGTATTTTATCACTGACTTTTAAACATGTCTTACTCTTTTAACTTCAGAAATTATAGTTTCAGAATCAGTAAACTGGATTCAAGTCTTCCCTCATTTGCAAAGTACATATGTTTTGCCCACCACAGAAGCCTCATGACTGTATAACATGTGGTCTCTCACTACATAATATGTGGCTAGAAAGGACTCTTCTACTTTATGTGCCGCTGTCATCCAATAATGAAATGAACACAGTGAACACAGAGCTGCTTCCTCCAAACCACAGCAATCTCTCATTTTCATCTGTAATGTAACAGCATAATAGTTGTCATGGCTTAGGCAACAGCTGAAGAGAGTAACGTACAAACCTAGGTCTCAGTATATTAGCACAAGTGAGTTAGAGATGCAGACGTTAAGCCTGTCCAAAACAGTCAACTGTGACCTGTGCTAGACTTTATTGAACTGTGCATTTATTTGTATAAGACATGAGCCAAACTAAAGATTGTGCACAAAATAAAAGGACTATATATCCAATGTCACACCTTAAAAGTGAGATTAGTGAATTTTAATGGCTTTTAGCTGTGAAGATGATATCCTTCTTCTACAAGTTTTTCACCAACATTTTTATGCTTCTGCTTTCACATTTTTCCGATTCTGCTGTGCATCTTCAAGGGTGCACAGATGAAAAATGGACATGCCATTCTCTCCAGGGGCCTCTGATCACATCGAATCCAAAGGTGCAAAATTTCCCATCTCAATCTCGCTTGGCTCCTCAGCCTCTCTTCTCTGTCTTCCTCCAAATGTTTCCTTCTGTCCTTTTGTGTGACCTAAAAAATGATCAGCCAGCACAAGGACTCAGGGAAGACACATGGCAAGCAGGAAGGATGACTCTGTTCTGAAATGGCATCTGTCTATAGCACACAAAGAACTTACCTGCAGGCTACATGCCGATCCCACATCTGGCAATGGGAAGAGAAACTCAGCAAGGAGAATAGACACAAATAGCCTGTGTCCTGTAGAGACAAAGAAAGAGAATGGAACACAAGATAAAGGCCTGTGTGAGTGAGGCGGAGATTTTATGAAACCTAGATGAGGACAGTACAAGTACATACTTTGGGAGCCTCTTTTGTGTGGGAAAAAAGAAGGCTCCAGCAATGTGGGCTCCTGGATCCAGGGCCTCTCTGTGTCAATGCCCCTCTGTTCATTAGCCATGGCCTACTTCTCTTTGATGATTGGGACTGAATTTTAATTGCCTGTGTCCTCTACTCCTTCCATACCACCTCTTTTTGCAAAGTGCTTAAACAAACTCACCAAGGAAGTGACTGGCCTTACTGGAAAGCAAAGTCCTGACCTGCTGGGATGTCTTCAGAAAGGACATTGTCTTCCCTGTGCCCTTCTCCTTTGCATGGCCCACCTTGGCCTCTTACTTTAGAAACACCATATCAGTTTACCATCTCAGTAAACAGAGAGGGAAGGAGTGGGAACAAATATTGATTCAAGGGATTAAACCCACAGAAAAGAAAAGAGTCCTCTTACTGCCGGCCAAATAGGGCATCCTCTAAATGAATCTGCCAGCAGAACAAGGTAAATCTTGTAGCCAGTCAAAAAGGACAATGCCCTGGGCCTCTGTCATGCCAGAAAGGAAGTAGCTTTCTTTCCTTGATCATCCACAGCTAAGTGAATTTGAGTCAGTGTTGCAAAGGTGGCTGAGTGGTGGGCAGAACACTGGCTGTACTGCCAGATGATGCTAATGAAATCATCTCCAGGGCTCCCGCCGCCCGAGCGCACTGCCAAAACAATTCACTTCCATGCTGTGATGTTGGCAAGGTGTTGTGTGTTGCCAGACCCAGTGCTGGGCATATGACACTATCATCCCATCCCGAAGGAGAGCTCATACTCTGTGTAGACCCAGGTATGCAACAGGAGAAAGTACTATTCACTCAACAAATGCAAACCGAGAACTTCCTTTAACCAGACATAGTATAGACCTTGGAGACAGAGGTATGAATGACACAGTAACAGTGAGAATACATTCTGTGCCTACCACTGTTCCAGGGTTTAGATGACATCCATGAGAGTATATACAAATGAGAGTAATACTCATGCTATTAACTCATTTTTCCAGATGAGCAAAGTGAGGCAAATAGTTAAGTAATTTGTTCAGAATTACCCAAGCTAGTAAGAGGCTGAGTTGAAATTAGAACTTGACAGCTCAGGGTCAGAACTTAAAGGAATGAAGTAAAAAAAAAAAAAAAAAGGTGGGATGGTGCATAAAGGCCATGCTCAAGAGGTCTTGTGTGATCTGAGAAGCTAAGTGACCAGAATGAGGCATAGATGACATTGGGTCAGACATGTGCTGGGCATTTTGCAGGTTTCCTTCCTTATTCTTCACAATAGCCCCAAATGGCAAAAAAACTTTTCAAAAGAAAAACTCTAAGCTTACTTTTAGCTAAATTGCACCAGGTATGTGGCTTTTATGTGGCTAAGTAAGAGATGTGTGTCCAATTCTAAAATTCATATTTTATACACCAACAATATTGCAAAAAATGAAGATGTCCTTATCATATCTAGATTTGCAAGCTCATGGGTGTGGATGTCTTAGTCAGGACAAGCAGAATGAAGAAGTCAGTTTAACAAAAAAAAATATGAGATGAGTTGGCCTTTTTCAACAAAAAAGGGGGAGATAGGTACAGGCCTTCTAGGAAGCCAAAAGAACAAAGGTACAGAAGCATGAGGCTGTGCCAAGAAATCAGCCCTCTGTGATAATCATTATTAATAACTGTGCGAGGAGGACATTAAGAGAAGATACTGGAATGGTGGCTTGGGACACATTTTGAGAAATCTCACATTCCCTGTTGAGTGGTGTTCAAACTAAACTATACCAACCTGCAAACACTAAAGGAAAACTCACTGTATCATCATACTCAAGGAAAGGATTTCAACCAACATTTCTTGAGAGCCTCCTAAAGTAAGGTATTAAACTAGGAACTCCAGTGAAAATAAATGCTTCTGCCTTCGATTTTTACAGTGACGTCTCTGTAATGTGTATTAATCTGTTTTCTGAGTTTTGAAAAAGTACCGCCAGAGCAGGACTCGCCATTGTTTCCTGGCTGATGTTCCTGCGTGAGGGTCACCAGCTTGCACATCGACTTTCATTTCAGTCAGGGGATCTAGGAGGAGAGAATATTGGAATGAAAATTTGTATTGACCTTAGAGCAGTCTTTGGCAGTTGCTTTTCTAAAAAAAAAAAAGAAAAAAATCTTGCAATGAGTTTTATTCTGCTTTGCCTTTTCTAAGAAAGAAAGAAAAAAGTTATTATAGAGAACTTTTCCCAAAGTAGCAGATTGTCAGAGGACGTAGTTACGACCAAACATAGTTGCACTGGGTATATGCACAGGGAGCCTGAACACAGCTGTAGGTAGCCTCACCATCCAGGCCAGACAAAGGGAAAGAAACGGTGCCTACGTCATAATAATAAAGGTAATCTGTGTGAAGCAATTGGCATTTAAAGTACAGAAGCAAGTGTTCAACAACTATCGAGTACTAATTATCACCATTAATCATCCCAAACAATACTGTTAAAGTTAGAAGCACAGAAATTAGAAGAAAACTTTGCTATTTAAGGAGTGAATGCACTAATCAGAGACAAGTGACCTGAACTCCATTCCAAGACCCTATTTAAACCCAAACACACACACACACACGCGCGCGCACACACACACACACACACACACACAGAGTCACACATAATTCTTAAACCACAAGGAAAGGCAGAGATCACCATCTCAGAAAGAAAACTTTGGGGCCTGGGAAGATAAAGCAGAGGTGTTTTTCCACCTGGCTGGCACCGGAGATGCCTCCTTAAATGGCGTAATATTTCTGAGTGTTCATTGTCCCTAGCCTGTGCTCACCTAGTCTGAGTGTAAAACTCAGAGCACAACTGACCCTAAAGTCTACTGCAGGGAGACTGCCATTTACTTAATGGAGAGGTGGTGACAGGCAGGATTCCTTCAGGAGGAAATGGAAAGTTAAAGGAAACAGGGAAAATTAAGCCATAGGATGCTTGAAGACCCCCAAGTGGGAGGAATTTGGTATTTCCTTAGACATGATGAAGGTGTAGATGGGTGAAGTTGAATGAACGAGAAAACAAGCAACAAAAGACACAAAGGAATGGAGCAGATAGATCGCACTAGTCATGTGAAGAACTTTCGGTTCTGATTTATAACATTATTTGTGGAACTTCTTTATTACTTTTTGGAGGCACTGTTGGTTGTGACTCTGAAGACTAAGTGGATTAAAGACGTTCTATCAGTTAGGAATAGCTGCTCTCATTAACAGCAAATTAGGTTTACAGTGTCAAACCAACCTGATAGGTTTTTTCAAACCACCACCAGAAGTTTAAGGTTGAGTGGATATAACAATTGTCAAGGATAGAATTTTCATAAATCTCTTATGCATTTCCATGGAGTCCATGACATAGCTGTTGTAGCTCCCAGCATCACCTCTGCATCCAAGCCAGACTAAGCAAGGATGGGCGAGGGCTCCAACAGCAGCGTATTCATCTTGTTATTAGAAAAATAAAAGCTTTCTCAGCTGTATGTACAGAAGACTTATGCTTCCACATCCTCACCCCAGAAATGAGTCACAGATCCTATCCGCAAGGGAGTCTGGGAAAGTTACGAGGTTTGCATGTTTGATAATATGAGATGAGAACAGAGAATGCTGTCAGAAATAACCTCTAGTTAATCAATTAACATGTTAACAATACAGCCTATAAAAGTAAAGAGAATATCCCTTTTCTAATAAGCAACAATATTAGCCACATACTAGCAACCAAAAGTAATCAAAACAATAGGTGAATAAACAAACAAACAAAAAATAAACTTACACGGGTATATCACAGAGTGGGAGGCAAAAATATCCAATAAACCTTTTTAAAGTAATTAAGGAAATGAGAATTGAAACCATAATAAAATCTTGCGAACAATACCAAATGGAAAATATTTGCATTCCAAAATGTGGGTAGTATTTTGCAGGATGTGAAGACATGGAAACTTCCATGCTACATTGACAGTGGAGTACCACTAATTTGAAAATCAATCTGGTATTATATTTCTGTACTTATGACCCAATCCACTATGAGCATATGCCCTGAAATTTTCCACGCACATGCATCAGGAAACAAATACAAGTACTATCACTGTTATGGCAGAAATTTTTTCAAATAAAAAAACAAAGTTTAAAACAACTGAAATCAACAGTAGGATAAAGTACACTGCATTCACAAATGGAACACTGCAGCGTTAAAGCTTTTGGACTACAGCTATACATAATTAAATAAGTCTGATAAATGAATGGTTCAACAAAATTTAAAAATCTGGTTTAAGACAGAATCAAGCACTATTATAAGATTCAACATAAGTAAAATATTGATTAAGGTTACATACAAAGATAATGTTTTAAAATAATTTTTAAATCAAAAGAATGATAAAAATAATTAAGTGTCATTATCTCTGAGGGAGGAGCCTGCTGTTTAAACATATTGAAAACATATGAATATCTAAATTTAGGTAAGGCTTCATGACTCTTCACCTTATTTTGTGCTGTGTAAGTTGGATATAACTCACCTACAAATCTTTTTATGCAGTCTATGTTATAAACAAAATTTTCAAGAGAAAGTAAGTTCTTAAACAACATGAGTAATGTAAAATGATTTTAAAATTCTTTCTTTTGAGAGGTTTTGTTTATTTATTTTTGTTTTGTTTTGTTTTGTTTTCTGAGACAGGATTGTGCTTTGTAGTTTAGACTGGCCTTGACTCTTGATCTCATGGTGATATTACTGCCTCAGCCTCCCGAGTCCTGGGATTACAAGTGTGCACCACCACCACCTGGCCCAATTTTAAATTTCTAAGTACAGTGGACCCTTGACTTACAAACTCAGTTCATTCACAAGACGTGGCTGTAGCTCAAGTTGGTTGTAAGTCAAGACTATTTTTTCCCTATTGCATTCTTAACCTCCCAAAGCGCCCCTTAACTAAAATTTTCTTAACAAAAAAGGATTGCATAATGTGCATAATTTACCAGAAGCATCAATAATTTTCCCAGTGTATTCACTAAAAAGTTATAAACTGTGCCTACTTTACCAGAAAAAACACAATTTAAACTATACTCAACTTTCCAGTTGACATCTTTGGCTTGCAGGAGGAGAGGATGAAAGGAAGGTGATATTGTTTGGAAGGAGAGTCCCCTTCCATAAGGACATCAGAAATCTGGCTCTCTGTGTCCTTTCTCTCCATGGAAGTGTGTGGAGCCCACTAGGACCTGCATTCAGCTCGCTAGAGCTCAACAATTACAGAATTAAAAGCTAGTCTCAGGTTGTTTATTTCTGTGGTTTTGTTTTGTTTTGTTTTGTTTTGCTATAACATGACATTATCATTAAGCAAGTGAACGCAGTGGCTGGTTTTTCCTCGGTGTGAGTGTTCTCTACAGATGTTTGTAGCCCTGCCCAGTTTTCCAGGATTTCCTTTATTTCAGAAGGAGAATCTTGCTGCACCAACTGTTGATTTCCCCCTCCTCTTCACAAAGCTTCTCAGCTGCCATTCTCTGTTGCTCATCCAGAAGTTGCTAAAGCTCCTGAGTAAACAATTCCTCTGAGTGTTCCTTCACCAGTTCCTCAACGTCACCACTGTCTACCTGCAAGCCTATGGACTCTGCTATAGTGACAGTGTCATCAACCAGAGGGTCAGTTGAAGGCTCTGGGCCCTCTCCACAGCCTAAAGTCTCTCTCCTGTATAATTTTAACTCACACTTTCTTCCAGGAAAATCTGTGTCCTTAGAAAGACATTGGGCCAAGATTTCTCAATTAACCCCACACAGGAAAAGATTTTATAATGTTCCTTCCAGAACTCTTCAAGGATAAAATCTGTATCTGAGACCATCCGGAAGCACTTCAGGAGCAGTTTCTTAGTGTCCAGCTTCTTAAAGTCAGCTATAACCTGCTGGCCCATAGGCTGCAGCAGAAGAGTGGTACCGAGTGGGAGGAACTTGACTGAGAGCCATGGGAATTCTTCAGTCAATTCTTCCAAATCTCATGGGCAAGGAGCAGCACTGTTCATGATGAGGAGGGCCCTGAACAGTAAACCTTTATCCTCTGAATATTTCTTAACAATAGGACAGAAAGCTGCCCTGATCCACTCAAGAAAATATACTCTTGTTACCCATGGTTTTGCATCCGATCTCATGACCCCTAGCCTATTCTTCATGACTTTATGTTTTCTGAACACTCTAGGGCTCTTGGAGTGATAAATCAAGAGAAGCTTTATCTTGAGGTCACCACCCACATTGGCACATAGCAATAAGGTTAGCCTGTCCATAGGCTTGTGGCCTGGTGTTTCCTTCTTTTCCTCAGTAATGTACATTCTCCTGGGCATTTTCTTCCAGAAAAGGCTAGTTTCATCACAGTTGAAACTTGATGAGAGCAAAGATCATTTCACTATGTCATAGTTTTGAAGTGGTGTATGTAATTTTTTAGCAGCCCTTTTATCAACACTGGCTGTTTCACCATGCCTAGTTATACTGTAAACCCAGTTCTCATTTTAAAATTGTGAAACAGCATGAAATGTTTCACCATTTTCACTCTTTCATGGATTATTCTTTACAAGATCCACACTTACAGCCCTACATTTTTTACAAGTTATAGACTCAGATAGGCTATAATCTGTTATCTGCCTTTCATTTATTCACAATAATAATAGTCTTTCTACCTTGTCTAACGTTGTTGATAGTGACTTACTAATTTGAGTAACACTTTTAGCAACACTAGCTTACTTATACAAATCTTTTCTCTGTAAGATTATCAAGATGGTGAATTTCAACATGCTATATATACTAGCAAGACTGCTCTCATGAATTCTGTTCTCACATTTCTCTACAGTTTCCTTCTTCTTTTTGATTGTGAGTGCTTTCTTTACCTTCCCTTTCTTAACTTCTTTTCTAGCTTTTTGGGAGGCCATTTGACAGCAGTGATTGTAGCGATTATATAAAGCACTCTCCAAAGTCACATCTACAAGCACATCTGGGCTTAGACTGATTCTTATGTATGCTTACATATGCTTTTCTAGCATTGCAAGTCTTTGCTGACAAATGCACAAGCATCTGGCATTCAGGTCATAGCAATCTTTTGTCATATATTCAATGTATAATTCTGGTCATAAACCAAGTTGTTTATGTGTGAGGCTGGTTGTAACTTGAGAGTCCACTGTGTAGAAACAGAAATACATGAAAGCTTGTAAAATATTATGTGTATATTAATGGCAGTTACTTCTTTCCATTTTTTCTGTATTTTATAAATTTTTAAATACATATATAAATGTATATTTTAAAATATAGAAATAAATATCACTGAAACTTTTAAAATGCATCATTCCTTAATTTGTTATTTCGTGGAATTGAACTTGTCATTCAATTGTAACTGAGTTTCTTGAGTTGAATATCCTTGGCAAATATCATTGAGAAATGACATTCTTCTCTTCTTTTTATGACTCCTTAAGTATGTTGTTCAGTTTTAATTTTTTCCCCAATTTACCTCATTTATTAGAAAAGTAAATTTATGAAATATATGTGAGTGATAAAATTTATGAGAACTTTCCATGCAAAGCCAAGAACTAATAATGTTTTCTTAGGGTTTGAAAAACATAAACAAGCTTACATGTCATGTTTTTTTGCTCTTATATGATAAAGTCAAAGTAAAAATAAAGAGCAAAATAAAAGATAGATAATAGGAAGCAGGGAGACAGCTATTTCCTTTACGCAAGGTTATCAAGAGATGGAGGGTGGGGGAGGAAAAGAAATGAAAGAAGGAATCAAGATGTGTTATGTACATATACCAACTTTGTACAAGGAATGTAAACATTACTGTGAGCACCAATAAAAAAATAACTTGCCCCTTCATAGTGGAAATACCTTTATACTCTTCGTAATATGGGAACTTGTGATTATATCATAGATATTGCTCTTAGAAAAGAAAATAAATTAGCAAATTCATTAATTGGCTTTGACTAAATTCTGTACATCAGTGTTCATTACTACAGTTAGCAAAGCTGTGAAATTTATTGGGTGCTCAGATGGAACAAAAGGGGGAGAAAGAGGATATCCTCTCATCTACTTCCTGTACATCATGATGTGAACACTTTACCCATCAGGCCTTTTGAACATTATGTTTCTGCCTGACTGCAGGCCTAAACATGGTGGGATCAGCCAGTCAGGGACTGAAACCTTGGAAACCATGAGCCAAAATAAACCTCTCCTTCAGTTATTTTCCCAGGTATTTTGTTATAGGGGTGAACCTAATGCAAATGACCTTCATACTTCCTCATGGGCTAAACTACCCTGTACCCACTCTCTGTATCAGCTTCCTAGGTTTCAGAGTCAAAACTAAGACTTAAGATTCCATGATTTAGCTTTCCTACAAACAAAGGATCCTTTTCACTAGTACTTCAGGTATTTCACCATGTTTCTTGATTGGGAAAAAAAATAGCAAAACATTTACAAATTCATGACAGCATTAAGAATCTTATATCTTATCACTTATAACCATATCTCTGTATCTGTGAAAACATAGTTCAAATATAATCCAGAGGTGCTAAATTTTTATGGGGAATGTTGATATACCAAAAATCCAAACCAGACTCACTCTTGGGTTCTGCACTCTGACTTAACCATACTCTTTGATACCAAGTACAGAGGGGTCTTTCCCACCTCACCAAGCAAGTGATTAATTCGGTGCCACATACCAGCTGAGTGTCCTCTAAATCCAGGTCAGACTCATGCTACCTGCTTGAAGAAGCCATGAGATTCTACAGCATTGAACTGAATATGTAGTAGAGCACTTGCCTAGCATATGCAAGGCTCTGGGTTCAATTTCTAGCACTAGAAGGAAAATAACTTTGAACTTAGAGTTTGAAGATTCAGTGCTCAAGACCACTCCCTACTTCAGAACCTCAAGTCCCAACTGCTAACCAACCAGTTAAAAACCAGTGTTCTCACAACTGCCTTTTCTGGTTGTATTAATTTGCTAATATGGCTCATAGAACTCTGGAAAAGATTTACACGTGTTGGCTTATTTAGAGATCAGTACAAAGGATTCAGATGAAGAATTGCATATGGAGAAGCATTAGAAAGTACCTCAGAGTCTCCACAACCTCTCCAGGTACACTATCCTCCAGAAACTCCACAGGTATAGCTTCAAGCCATCCTCCAAGGCCTGTCTTCATAGGTTGATTTTAAGGCTTCATTACATTAGCATGATCCATTAAATCTCTGGCCATCCTGTAACCTCTCTTCCCTTTTCAGAGGTTTGGAGTTTTGGCTGAAAGTCCTAATTCTTCTGTTCTGCACTGATCTGTCTGGTGACCACCACCTTTCATGGAACTGTTGAATGGCTACCAATCATCAGCCAATTGTTAGCCTACAAAGATATTTACTGTTTTGAAAAGTCCAACAATTTTAGGAGTTGTGCACCAGCACAGTAAGAAAAAGGCCAAATATATATTTTATAATATCACAACGGGCTAGGAATGTTTGTGGATAATTAGGTCCCTTGCAATGATACTTGAGGTGGTGAATCATACCCACACACAAACTAAACTTGATTCTGCTAACCCAACTCATTTATTCTGAGTAACTAAGGCTCAGTAAAAGGAAGTGACTTGCAAAAACTGTCCAGTTGTTCACTAGTGGGTTTAGGGCTTGAAACTATGGCTTTTTAAATTTCAAATCTAGTTTATTCCCCAAAACAACCCAAGACCACTATAAATGACTCTAGCACTTCCTTATCTGAATCAAATGACTTACTGGGTATTTATAAAATCAGACTTTTGCTAGTACAAATGAAGTGTCTTCAGTTGACTACAGGAAACAAAATAGAAGCTGGAGAGAATGCTATCTCCATTCCTTCATTCAGTAAACAATTTATCATATACCAAAAACATGACTGCCTTCACCATTTCAAGAGAACTTAGTTATGAAGGGCTAGCAGTCTAGAAGGGAGAAGTGTGAAGTTAATGACAATGTAAAATGATCTTAGAAACTTGTGATGTGACTGAAATTCAGCAGGATCCCAGAAGGAAGCATAATGAAATTTTCCTTGGAACAAGAAGCACCAGCTGAGGACAAGAGAGATAAAGTGCCCAAGTTCTGTGAGGATTCTTTTCCTTGGAGGAAGCTATTGCTTCAGGTCCTCCTGGTGAACTTAGCTTTCAGACTTCTACGCAAGCTCCTGTGAAGATGTTCCAATTAGTATACATCTTTAAAATGAAATAGATCTCCTACAGTTTTAGTTAGGGACAGAGAAACAGTCCTGGCTGAATCTAAATGTTACCATTGAATATGGAAAAGATAAATACAATTTAAAGATGAATCGAAGTTCACAAGAAGAAGATCATTGCCAGGGAAAGGGATGTTCTTCTTTGTTCCTGGTATTCCCAAGTTGCTTCTGACATCAGCCCTTCTTCTTCAAGATGAAATCCCAGTGACGCCCAGTCACCAAAGAGTCAGGGTGCCTAGGGGAGTGAAGGCCACACCCACATAGACGGTTGGACAAAGGGATATATGGAGAAGTTATGGCAGAATGAAGGGTCAACAAGAGATGAGAAAGCATCTCAGATTGAGCCTCAAGGAAGAGATTGGGAAAGAGAAAACTGTGAGGGTTTCTAAGATTCTATTAAGTGCCCAGGACACCAGAGCTATTTTTATAATAATACTAAAATAGTGCTGACTTCTTGATTCTCTTTTTGTCAAGAGGAGCAATGGGGTTTCCAGAAGTGACATGACATATGAAGGTGTCATCACTCTGATGAGTAATGAAATATGTCTTGTGTTTGAGAATTAATAATAGAGTAAGCATTGAGAGAAACAAGAACTCTTTGGGGTCTTCAATACTTTTTAGGAGTATAAAACAATACTAAAATGAAAATATTTGCAAACTGTTGATTCACTAGGATTTGGAGACAGTAGGAGGTTCTACCTGAGAGAACATGGGCCAGAGCCAGGTAGAAGGTGGAGGAATCTTGAGAAAAAATAGTACCTTGTCACCTCTTTCCTTCCTGTCCTCTGCCAGAACCACCTGGTGGTCAAATGCAGCTCAAAACCAAAGGGCAAAGGTGGCTGTTCTCTGATGCACAAATCAAAATAGAAAAGTGTAAAATGTGAACCTAGAGAAGCCAATGAAAAGTACCCACTCATTTGGAAATTGGATAGAAATTTTAAAAAAACAGTAGAATGAGGGAGAGAACATAGGGGAAGTGGAAATTCCTCCACGTGAAACTGGAGTGAAAACTTTCTAAAAGCACCTGAGCATGGTGCTCTACTGACTTAGCTGGCTTTAAATTCCAAATTCACAGCTTTTTAAATGTGGCTCCTTGGGAAAGTTGTGAATGTTTATGAGGCTTAGTGTTCTCAAGTCTTCCAGAGACAATACTCCCTATAGTAAGCCGGTTCATATTCACAGATATTACATGGCATCCACTCTTAGGCAGTATCTACTGTCTGTCATTATTCCTGTGAAAATTTCCATGAAGAAGTTCTTATAACTTCTGAGATTCCTTGGATCTAGTTGAGACTCAACTATAAACTATAAAGACTGGGACTCTGGTCATTTCCTCTTGATTTTCATATTACTAATTAAACTGAGAATATTTTAAATGGTTGTTTTCTGCCAGCTCCGTATTAAAAGTGGTTAGGCAAGGCCAGGAATTTAGCTTAGTGACCTGACAAGCACAAGGTTGTGAGTTCTATCCCTAGTACTCAACAAAACAAAAGTAGTTAGGCATTTGCATAGAAAGTAAAAGAATACTCATAATAAAATGAGCTAATAAACAATTGTGCCTTTGTGGGAATTTGTCCCTTAGAACGACTGACGTGGAGGGGAGTGTCAAAGGATTTCATTTAGATAAAAAGACAAGTTTCTTCATTGCTTGCTGATTTGTATGCTATCCCCTACATTTCTATCATCTTTCTTCTTGGAGACATTTGGTGTCAGCTAGGGGAAGGAAGCATTGTTGAAAACACAGAAATTCAAAGTTGTGTTTGCTCCACATTGGTTTCTGACTCTGCTTGGAGTGCTCCTGTTCCGAGAATCACTCCAGAAAGCTCACTGATACAACCCTTTGATTCTGCCCTAGGAGGCTCAGCATTAACACATGTTTGAAACCTGCTGGGAGAATAAGCCCTGCTTAATAGAAATAAAGGTGTGATTAAGGAGATAATCTGGTAACTGTCAGTCACATTTGGCAAAGTTATTATCCAATTGCAAATCTGAGTATTAGGGCCTCATTTTTTGTGTTCAAGGAACATCTATTGCCTATGGCCCAAATGAAATAATCTTATTTTCCCATTTTAATTAAGAATGTATGTGTCTGAAATCCCAACCCCTACATTTCCAATGCTTCCCAACCCTCTCACGCAATCACACTTCCCTCCCTTTCTTCCCTCCTACTCTTTATTCTCCCAGTCTCTCTCCCTCCCCACCATCTTCCTATATGTGCATATATAACTTGGCATGGCATATAATAGCATGCTATCCATACACTATATGTGAATATAATATAAATTTAAACTTGGAAACATTTACTAAGAAAGAAAAGCCTCCCTCCCCACCCCATCCCTAACAAAAACAAGCTCTAGGCCAAGCTGCAAATCTGTGTTGATGACATGCAGTTATTCAATTAAAGATCAGATGGAAATTGGGCAACCAAGTTACCATTCAGATTGATGGATGGGATAAGGGACTGCTGGACCGTTGTCGAAATGCAAATGATTTTAAACTCTGAACATTCAGGGAAAATGAGATTGATTACACAGCTGGTTATTCCCCCCATTACTCAAATGGGTAAATAGATGATAGATATGGAGGGGTGGGGTAGGGGGCATCTGGTAGAGATGCTGCAGGAGCTGCCGTTTTCTTGATTGAAAGCATTTAGCAGATAAGTCTCTCTTATTCTGATAAAGCAGGTTGAACATAGCCTTGGGCTGTCCTGCTACATTTTATATTTTTATTGTTGTTGATGATGAAGACAAGTCTGGCAGAGGGTGGAAAGCAGCGAAAGGGGAGATCTCCATGACCTATCCACGTTGTGTGTTCCAGAGCATGATCAACTCAGAGATATCTCCCCTATTCCCTGACTTCTTACGTGCACACACACACACACTCACAAACACATGCACACACGCACTCACACATGCACATGGTCATCTCTAAAGCAACCCGAAAGATAATGGTACCCTCTCCCAGTAGCTTTCCCAGCAGGCCTCAAGAATGCCCAAACCCTCTTCTTCCCAGTGTCCTGCTCTACTGCCTTGTAATATATCAAAAAATCAAGTCCTCTGGGGTTAAATGGTTCTACATTTGAACACTCATTCCATTATCTACACTTTGAACAAGTTACAAAACTTGCTGAGCCCAGTTTTTGTATCCATAAAATGTGAATATATACAATTACTTATATAATAATATCACGTGCAAGGCCCTGGTTTAGACACCGGAGACTGTAATGATCAAAACTTACCTGAAGTCTTATTTTTATGATAATGATGGTGTGGAAATTGGAGATGATTTATTTTAAATACCCAGGATAGATCATAAGCACAAAAATACTCAATGAACAAACCCTGTATTTCCATGCAATCCAAAGATGGCATGAGGTGGTGAATTTATAGTCCCTGGAAATGTTCCCATGTGAACTGCACGTAGCTGGGCAGAGGGCGGTGTGGGGAGTGCTGTTGAGAGGGCTTATCATGGACACCCCCTCAAGTGCATCCACATGTGACTGTTGATTCTGCACTGTCTCAGAGAGAACTGCTTAAGAGTGAAGATGGAAATACATAGGCTGATAAAGTCAGATGGGTAGTAAGCAGTGGGCTGTGTTTATTTTAGACAGGCAGAAGTACAACCAGAATTGAGTTTTAAGAAGGCTATTTTGGCATCCTCAGGTAGAAAGACTGCAGAGGGGGAAAATGGAAAGAGGAGACTGAAAGTGATGTCCTTATTCCTGAGAAGATTCAAGAAGAGCCTGAACTTGGACAATGGCAGTGAAGATGGGACGTGTATGAGTGGGAGAGACCAGGGAGAGCCACAGGGTATCTAAACACATAGGATGCAAGGGCTAAACAGGAGGAAGGAGCCAAATACCAGCTTCTTCTGGGTTGGGCGGGCTGGGTACAAAGTGAGATCATTTACTCTGACATATAAGTCAGGAAGAAGAGCTGGATGGGGGGAGATTATGAGTTCAGTTTGGGATGTGTTGCATTTGAGATATTTTGTGCCATGTGGGCATATCAAACATATATTGAATCCAAGAGTCTCAGATGAGAAGAACTGTGATTGCAGGACATTTATTGGAGCTGTGGTTAATTATCTACCCTGAAAAATCAGAAATCTGTTCATTCACCATCCTATTCTAAATTCTTGGTTCAATGAATGTCTGAGAAATGGAGAGAGGGACAAAGGAATATCTGAAGGGAGAAATAAAAAGAGGAAGCAAAAAGGAAGGGAGGATGGGTGGGAAGGAAGGAAAGAAGGGAGGATGCAACAGTTGGGTCAGCATTGGTAATCATCAACTTCTCCATCCAGCTAACAGGCTAGGGGTAAAAACCATAAATCAGCTTCTTAGATTACTTTACCTATCCTTACCACAAAAGAAAGAAAAAGAAAGAAAATAACATTTATTTTAGTAGGTATCCACTACTGGTTTGGAAGAACAAAATCCTGGGATTTCCACCTTTATCCTCCACTGAATCCACCACGGTATTTTTAGCTGTTGTGCAAGATGCATCATCTTGCTGGAATATTTTTGTTTCTCTCTTTTCACTTCTCAGAAGACAATAGTTAGTGAACGACTGTTCTAATCCATCCCCTCATGTTTCCTTACTGTCCTACTCTCATCTTCTGATCTGTAGCTGATGTATTTTCTGTTTGTTTCTAAATAGATTACAATACATACCTACCTCCTCCCTCTTCCATTTGAAAACCCTCTTAAGCTGTCTTCTCTCTATTATACTAAGAAGCTTCTTAAATTGTTCTGATTAGTCTCCACACGTGCACTGGTCTGCCAGACTTGAGACTGTGAATATATGGCGACTAATTGAACCCTGGCTGAGGTGTCACTGCCTGCAAGTGTAACATGTTCAGAAAATTTTAAGTGGTGCAGCGCAGCTTAATTTGAGAATTGTGATTAAAATGCAATTATGGAACAGCTTTACAGGTGCTTGCTAGATGTGAGGCACTGAGTTAGACACTTCATATAGATCGTGACTGGTGTGACCGTACAATCCAGTCTGCTCAGAGTGTCATCAAATTATACCTGTTGTCCTAGCATAATTCTCCACAGAACTCCACACACAAACTACTCAAGTGTCACAGCTTAAATGAAAGCTTATCTATGCTGTCCGAGTCTTGCCTCATTTCTCATTCTCTCGTTATGGTCCTCTGAGTTGATACTATCAATAATTCTCTTTTTTTAGGTAAAACAACTGAAACTCCAAGGTCAAAATCACTTGCCTAAAGTCTGACAATGCCATGGTGGAATTTGGATTCTGATTCAGAAATGGCAGATTCTAAAGCAAGCTTTACAACCTCCCATGTATAATTCAGTATGAATTCATATGAACAAGATGATAAGAATCTTAGTTTCCTAGGGAAACACTTCTGTGTTACCACAGCCCAGTGATTCCCCACTCTGCAAATAAAATAACTCTACACAGAAATATATTCCTCTCCATTATGAACACCTGACAGGAATTTTAGCAGGATCAGCTCTTCACAAGATTGGCAAGGATATGTCTTGTTCCTGCTGCCTTAACCCCTTACTACATCTTCTATCTAACCCAAACTCTGTGCTGCCCTATCTCCTCCAGCAAAACCTTTAATAACAGGCAAACTCCATCAGCAGACACTGAGTTCAAATGTAGGGCCACTGCTTAGTCGGTGTATAGCCTCAGGCAACTAACATGACATCTCTGGACTTCAGTTGCCCTCTGTGTAAAATGAAAGCCACTGTCTACTTCACACAGTTGTAGTAAGTATTGACTATGAGAATATGTATAGCACTGCTGTGGCCCTAACATATAGCAGGTACTTTACAAATATTAATCCCCTCCACGATTCAGCAATGATCTGATACAACAGGATTATCTTCCCTAGCTGTTTTCTGGTACTTGCTTAGTTTGAACACTAAATGGAAAGACGTATCACAAATCTCAAACAAGCATTGTATATGTGCACTTTGGAAATGTGTCCTTCAAGTGATGTGCTCATGGGATTTTCTGCTATCGTTGTTTATACTGTCATTTAGTTGTTTGGTCCTCACAACTTGAGAACTCTCAGAATGTATGGTTATAATATGCCACACTCCTCACAAGGGTCATTTGTGGTAACTCTTGAAAAATTCATAGAAATTGATCCAGTAGAGAAGAAAAAGGACTATGTAGCATTAGGAGCAAGTTCAAACCTGTACCACAGTGAAGGAGCCTGTTGAACAGTGTGACTGGACTCTCAGGTGACCTGGGATGATGTGCAAGTCACGTCTGCTGAGCATGTGCAGGGTGCTCAGCTCTGTGCTAAGCACATGACTTGATCTTCAGTAAGTCAGTATGAGGGAAGCTCCTTTCTCTATTATTGTACATGGTGAACCATGGCCCAAAGCAATGACAAACTGAGCAAGTGACAGGGATATGAATATAACTTCAGGCCTTCCCAAGGAGAGCCCATGCTTGTGGCAGGTTGCCCTAAAGGAAGCTAATGCTGTTTATCTTGTTGGACAGAATGTCCCAGTGGTGGGCAGAGAGAAAAGTTAAGTTTCACTGGGAGGTGGAATGTCCTTAGTGCCTGGCCGGGGAAGTCAGAGCTGGCACTTGCACGGTAGTAAAGAGACAGATTCCTAGTTGCATGAGGTTCTTCCTTTTTCTGGGTTGGTGGTAGTTGCCAGTACTTCTCCAATTAGTTCAAGAGCTGTTGTGAAATTCTCAGTGTAATCTCCAAAGAAAATCAATTTAAAAACACATATTTGTTAATTTGAATTATTCATGAACATTAATATGCTTAAGTATATATGCATTTAAATTAGTTTCATTTGGGGCTTTTTAAAAACATTTCAGAGGTATATATGCACAAGTTATTCATAAGTTGTTTATTCAACACCTGTAGAGTCCAGCTGCATGGTAGGAAGAGGTATATTCTTAGAGAATAGTAGCCTGGTGGATAATAATAACAATAAGAAACTGCTGCATGTCTGATACCACTTTATTTAACTGAATTATTCCTCTTACTTAATATCCCTATTACTATCCATTTGTCCCTATTTGAAAGATAAGATCAGTAAATTGTTCCAAATACTCTAAACTGTGAGTCATCAGAGTTGAAGCTGTTAATCCTGGTAATAAACATAGCAGCTTCCTAGTGTGTATCTGTTCAATGAATAGCCCAAATACTTGAAATACAAAATAATAACACTCCCTCTCTTTACAACCTCTTGTCGTGAACTTCACATACCCTAATTCATTCAGAACTGATGTCTGTAAAGGACCTTAGTTTCTGCTAGAAGAGAGAGGCTAGGAGTACCAGTAGCACACAGTGTTACCATTTGAGAATACGGTTTAAACTAAAACAAAATGCTTAACACAGAAATGTAAAGAGTGACTCAGTGAACAGAGAGATGGAGATGACTCACAGATGAGGGGACACCAGGTTGTGCCATGGAAGGTTGATGCACAGAGACAGGGTTGACAGAGCCACACTGGTGAGGAGAGGGGAGAGGTAGACAGATGCCTCTAAGAATAAGGAAAGCACAGAGCCCATGTGGAAAGCGTAGAATATTCTCCTGTAGTTGGACTGATGCTATTTCACATGCTAATTCTGCTGTTTTCCCTTTATCTTGTATATTAGCTAGACCAGACTGCACTGAGCTACCCGTATGCAGGACATCCAAACACAGTGACTCAAGCATGAAGGATATGTTCTTCTCACATAACAAGAAGTCTGAATAAATTTATGGCCATTGGTAGTGGTGTAGATGAGTGACTTCCCAATGTTGGACTGACATCTTCTATTGAGCTTCTCTTCATGGTTACAGATAGTTGGTCTTGGCCTCAGGCATCAACCTGAACTTCAAACAGAAGTAAGGAACAGAATAGTGTTAGGCCACAGTCACCAGCACTCTTTCTCCAATCAGGAAAATATAAGCATACCCAGAATCACCATAGTAGACTTCCACTCATGTCTTGTTACCCAGAGCTCTGTCACATAGTTATGTGTAGACTCCTAGCTGCAAAGGAAGCTGGAAAAGAATATCTGGCATTTACAATTTCCATAGTACAAAAGAAAAGGAGAAAATGTAGCAAGAAATTGTTTCTGCCAGCAAGTGGTATGTCTGTCAGTCACTAATAATGATGAAAATACCAGTGACTCTCTACATGAGTTCTTCGTATGTGCCCATAAGCTGACCACTTCACATACATTTATATCCTTGTATTTAGTGTGCATTACAACAGATCTGGGAGACCCATTTTATTGCCATGTTATAGAAAGTCACTTAATCATGGTCATATGCCCAAGTTCAAACCACTGATAAGTGGCAGAGGTAAAATACTTCTAGCCCAGAGTTACCAAGGGTGTCCTCCCATCCTCTTCTATGATGATAGTCACTAACTGGTCATTTACTGTGTGTTTACTTTTGTGCATTTGTCATTTCTGTTGATTCTCATAACTGTTTTATGAGTGGCTCTTAATGGTACTATTTAACAGTTAAACAATCTCAGTGAGTTTATATGGCCTGTCCAGTGTCACTGGCCTTAAGGTTACTGAGTGAAATTCCCAACCGAGACTGCCTAATTAACTCTATATGCTTTCTTCCGCATTGTGCCATATTTATTGAGATGTCAGTGGGAATAACTCTAGTCTACCCCATCCAAATTACCTGTCTTTTAATCTTCTTCTTCTTCTACTTATAGTAGAAGTAATCTTCTACTTCTACTTTGCTGGCTTGGAGCCTCATCACCTTATACTTGGCTATTTTAACATTCCATTAAGCAGCCTTCAAACATTTACTTTCTCCTACAATTTATCTTCCTAAAATGTAAGCCATGTCATATGGCCTAACTATCTGCTCAAAAACTCTATGCTTTCTCACTGACCAACAAAGAATATTCATTTCCATGGGAAAGCTAGACTTCACCAATTTTCTGACTTTCTGTCTCTCTATTAGTTCACTTTCCCATTGCTATTACAATATACACAACACCCCCCAACCAGACACAGCCTGTGAAAAGACATAACAGAGGAAAAGCACTCAATCTACAGCATCCAGGAAGCAGAGAGAAGGGAGGGCTTGAGGCCAAGAATAAAACCTTCCATGTCATGTTCCCAGTAACCCACCTCCAACCATGACCCACTACCAAAGTCACACTCAGCCGTGACCTCATCAGTGGATTAATCCAGTAGAGAGGATAATGCCAGCACCATCCAAACACCTTCCAAAAGCCACCCCTCCTCCAAATACCAGAGACTTTGGGGAACATTTTAGATCTAAACCATAACACCATTCATTATTCGTTACGCTTTTTGACTTTTCTTCCACTGCTTTTTGCATGAAAGCTTATCTTGCCAAAGTATAAATTCGCATCAATTAAATTCTGCCACTTCACACATCCAGTACAGCAGTGTCTTGAAGGGGTCATAGAAGCCTAGTGATTGCTATAAGTAAAGGAGATTCCAAGTGAGAACTACACCAAAAGTAAAGGGATGGGTTGAGAGAATGAGGGGTTTCAGTTGGTCCTCATTGGCAGGGTGTGGTTGCAGAGAAAAAATCACACCCACTGTACAGCTGTGTGTACCGATCTCAAAGCTGATCCTTTGGGTCATGACAAGGACGTTATGTAATGATTCTGTTAGGGGAATAAAGCACCCCTTTCTCAGTTCTTCTCAACCAGAGGAAGGAAATCCAAGATAGGTTTAATAGAAGGTCATAGCATTAGAACAGACGAGTTTGATTCCCGGCCATGAGTAACCTTGGGCACTAACTCATTCCATCTTTCAAAACCTCAGTGACAGTATGTGTCAAACGCAGGTAACTGCCCTTGTCTCTTGTCTTGCCACAAAGCCTTGAGAAGTCCAAGGGAGGCAAGGGTGGAGAGATTGGTGTTCAAGCACATCCAACTCTAATCACTCAGAAGCCACATGGTTTTTTTGGGAAAATTGCTACAGACCAGCCTCTGCCAAACTAAAATCATCAGGGCAGGAGTCACAGCCAGTCTGGAAAGACAGTTAAAAGATGCAATTTGTTTCATCTGGCTTCGTTTTATGTCTAAACAGGGAGAGAACTTACTAAACCACACTCGTGACAAGGAAGCCAAACTGCTTATGCTCGCGGAATGCGGAACTGCTCACTAAGGGTGAATTAATGGGACTAAGAATATGCAAAACAGTCACAGCAGTTAAGCACCAGCCTTAGATTGCTGAGCACAAATGGGCCAAATTCTGGGTTGGGCCCTGCCTTGAACTTCTGTGACCTTGTACAGGTTCACATCAAGGTCTTTGCCTTCTGCATAGCATCTATAAAATGACATGAAAAAAGAAGCTAACTATAAGAATGAATATATGAAAATAATTTCTTAAATTACATTGAATTTTAATTATTTTCCCCTGAAATCATCTTAAAATATGAAGCAGATTATTGATGTTATTTTTTTGGTCCTTCAAACACTAGCCAAAGTCACAGGAAGGCCCTTCATAAATATTTCTGTCCTCAGGAACTCACATTCTAGTGGGAGAGGCTGACGTGTGCATAAATCACTCTAATACAAGGTAAATAGTGGTAAGTACTGTAGGAAAGGTACAAACCAAAGGCCCTGGGACATGGAAGTCAGGAGATTAATTTCCAGTATGGGGATCTGGAAAGTTTCCTGAAGGAGACAGGATTTAGCTTGGGCCTTGAGGTCTTGGGAGTGTATTGATTTATACCATCATGTCTTGTGGTTCATAGAGCATGTGGAACTTTCTCTTCTCAATTGACTCTGAGCTCCTGAAGGATAAGGACATTGACTTTCATCTCCTATCACTAAGTCGCCAACATGGGTTGGACAGCCACTCCACACTCCTTAAGTGTTGTTTGGGTCCAATTAATAATTTTGATGGAGGGAAAGGAAGAAGAGGAGTCACAGTAGTAATATTGATAGTGTTTATTTTTATTTAATCCTTTCATGTGTCAGGTGGCTTAAGGTATCTCATTTGACCTCCCAGCAACAGCTAAGGCAGAAATATTCTCACCACATGCCCACTGCATGCCCCTGCTTCATAGACAAGGAGTGCAGGGCAGGAGGGAGGTGTGCCTGCCCCAGACCTGCAGCAGTGTGCAGCATGACTGACCTCTTCACACCCGAGTCAGTGAGTCCTGAATTTAACCATGTCAGGGCATGGCCAAAAAATGAGGGCAACACTGCCAGAAAAAGTGTAATAATAACAGATTTTATAACTTTTCTAGTGATAAAAAAACCTGTGAATCTAGAAGATGTCTATTAGGGCCCTCCAGAGAAACAGAACCAGTAGGGTATAGATAGGTAGTAGGGAGAAAAATGGGTTTGTTTTAAGGAATTGGCTTATGGGTTGTTGGAGCTAACAAGTCCAAAACCTGGGCAGCTGGTGGGCATGCTGGAAACTCAAACTCAGATAAGGTTTCTATAATGAATCTTGGGACAGTATCTCTTCTCTGCGAAGCTTCAGTGTATTCTTAAAGCTTTTAACAATTGGATGAGGTCTACTAATGTTATAGAGAGTAAACTGCTTTACTCAAAGTCAGCTCATGATAAGGGCGAACACATCCACAAATACTTTCAAGGCAACATCTAGAACAGTGTTTGACCGTACAAACGGTGCCATCCCTGCCAAGTTGATGCACAGAACTAACCATCACAGGATGGGTAAACAGGGACCTCTGGAAAGTATTTTCATATTTAGGCCACCTTGGCTCAACCCATTTTTTGTTTTTTAATTGATTTTTATTTTAAAAATAAATGACAATAATAAAAACAGCTTGAAATTCTGTGCATTTAAGAGGAAAATATATTTTCACATAAAATGAAAACTTAAAGTTTCAGTATGTAAAAAGAAAGAGAATATAAAATGTGTAAGTTGATTTAAACATCAAAATATTTTATGCATATTTAATTTTTAGAGCTCAGTACATTGAGAAGCGTATTTCCCTCTTTTGATAGTGACTTATTTTACAGATTTCTTTATGAACTTTTTTTCAGTACAGGGGTTTGAACGCAGGTCTTTCATACTAAGCCTTATTCACAGACCTTTTTTTTTTTTTTTTTTTTACTAGATAGGATCTCCCCAAGTTGCTCAGGCTGGGCTCAAACTTCTACAGTAATGGGATGACAGAGATGTGCCACAGTTTCAAGCTATTGATTTCTAGAAGGTTAGCATGGCGCGAAGATCTTGGGTGTCCTTTGCACAACCTCATATTACATGTGTCTACACTGAACCCAGAGAGAGCATGGCCACGGCGAAGTTCAAGCTAGCAACAGAAACAGAACTCCTGCCCATTCTCTGGCTGGGCTTTCATTCATCAGCCTCATTTTCCAACTTTGTTACAGTGGAGAAAAGAAAAATAAACACACATGAAGCCCACATTCTCCACCATAGGGCTGCATGAGCCACACTCAGGCCAGCTGGGAGTCAGATGTCTGCCTTGCCTGAAAAAGCTGTATGGAGAAATGAGGGAGAAGATGAGGGCTGCAAGACAGGGAGCATCCTAGCCCTTGGAAATAGGCTGTGTGGCTGAGGAGCGAGAGGGACAGGATAACCTCATGTCCACAAAAGGGAAGGAAGGAGCAAAGCAATGAGACCACAGTCCTGCATTCTAGCCCTAGTTTGCCTTCTGTTAGCTATGAATTTGCTGTTTTAGGCCCTGTTCTTCTCTATAAAAGGGGAAGGAATACCCTAGCATAGATAAGAAGAGGTAAGGTTCAACCCTGGTTTTGTCACGTACACATGGTCTGTACTGGTGCAATATTCTTAGCCTCTCAAATCTCTGCTCACAAACTGGGATAAAATTCTGGCTATGATTTAAGAGAGTGGCTCAGATGAAGTGGGAGCCATAACATCTGTCCCCCAGAGTAGATGCTCAATGGAGATCCCTCCTTCATTCCTCCTTTCCCCCCTGAAGCCAAATTCCGGAGACCTCTGCCCTCCTCAGATCATCCTCTGTGATTCCAGCTTCTGTACCTCTTCTCATTAATCAGGCATTCACCATATTCTTACGCAGAGACTGTGGGTGTCAGGAGCTCTGCTGGGCTTGTCCCCTCCCTCCCAGAGCCTCCACACTAACCTGCAAGCTGTGACCTCTGCAGTGGCCCACAGCTGGAACTTCCCCAGATGGAATATTTAAGACCCACCTTGACAGCAGCATTGATGACATCATCGCCAGCCACCAGACCCAGCCCTGGCAGTGCTTGCCAAATTTCTCTGGTGGGAAAGCCAGGGGCCTTGCTACAGGAGGGGTGGAGGCTGCTCCCACAGCTGCACTGCTGAAGCATTGTTACCATCCACCCACACTTTAGAATTCAGGTGTGGTTGCATTTGCATCTCTCTCCCAAATAGAAATAGGCACTCAAGAATGTTCTTCCACCTGTTGGGGAAACCCATGATGTGAAGTCACTCAAAATCTTTTGTGTTGGGCCCCTGGGAGGCCCTGATAGTGCCTGAAATCCAGAGCTCTGTTGGACCTGAACCAGCCCTGCACTGTGTGCACTTGTGGAAACCAGGGCCGGAGACCTGGAGGAGCCCTTGTGGGTTCCAGGCCTGGGAAGGACATGATTGTGATCTGGGTGTCTGGGGCCCTGCAATGCAGGACTCACGTCCGTGAGTCACGTTCAAGTCTGAGCCCATCTAGTGCTTGAGTTTGCAGTGTTACTCAAAGAAGGAAGGGAAATAAAGTCAACACATAGTCTGTGCGCTGGCAGGGGACTGAGAAATCATTTAATCCAATTTCTTTTTTTTGAGACAGAGTCTTGTTATGTAATTCAGGCTGGTCTCAAACTCACTATATAGCCCAGGCTTGCCTCGAACTCACAGTCCTGAGTCAGGCTCCTAAGTGCAGAGTTTACACCAACCTCTGAGAGACTCTGAAATATGTAGTGCTCAGGTCCAGGCTACCTTTCCGAGACTGTCTCTTCTCCCTCACAAGCCCTCACAAGTTTTGCTAACCTGCTCCACCCTAGGGCCCTCCTTACCCATGCTCACTGGAGGACACAAGCCTCCAACCAAAGCCACAAGTTATACACTTCCACACAAATCACCTCTCAGTAGAGAAACAACAAACAAGTACTCTGCAAATTCCCTACCTGGGAAACAAACTCAAGTAACCTAGAAATCAAGGGGGGAAACACCCAAAGTCGCTGGATGACAGAATTCTGTAGCCTCCATTTGTGGTTCCCAGTGCTCTCACGGCTAGTAAATGGAAGGTGTGAGGTCACCAGTCATTTCCACTGTAGAAGATTTAGCTCCCCAGCTATAGAATACAATTCAGGCGTGACAATAGGCCCTTTACCATCCAGACAGAAACTGGTCCCCCATAGTAACTATCACTTCTAGGCATCTTCTCATGCCCCTCTGCTTCACAAAGGAAGCACTGAAGCCAAGTGAGTTAACGGATATGCCAAGATCCCACATGGGGTGCATAGCCAGCCTGAAACCTTGGCCTCCTGCTTCCTGCAATGGTTTTTTCCATACAAGCAGCTTCTTAGCCTGAGGAATTGCCAGGCCCTGTCTTGCTTAGTTCTGCTCAGCTCCCTAACAAGGCATCAACTATTTTGGTTTGGGTATAAAATCTCAAACCCACTTTCCAGGGTGGGGCAAAACACTGTCAAACCCTGTAAGCATAAACTCCCTTTGATCTCTTTTGAGCACAGTTACTAATGCTCAATGCTCTTATTCTTCTTGCACCTCCAGAAGGAGCCAGTCTTATCTAAACAACCTGCTGGAGTCCACATCTAGCTAATCCTCAGAGGCATCTGGGTAAGCCTAGCTGTCCCTGTTGGCTCTAGGGAGACAGACATGATGCCACTGCCTAAAAAAATTGTAGTGGAGTGAGAAGTCAGAGAATGCTTTCTAGAATCAAATATGAAAAGTTGGCTGGGCATCTAGATATGGTATGTCACTGGGAAATTTACCGAACCCCTCTGAGCCTCAGTGGGCCCTGTAAAATAAGGATAATGACAGTTACCTTTCAGGATTACTGTGAAAGTTTATGAGGTGATGCATGTGAAACACCCAGCACCTTTGACACTAATCAAAAAATTCCATTACTTAGTTTCTTCCACATCCTCCACAGTGTTTATTTTAAGAAATAATAACTTGACATGTATAAAGTGTTTCTGTGTGTGTGTGTGTGTGTGTGTGTATGAGATCTAGACCTATAAGTGTTCAAATGGTCTCCATAAAAAGACTACAGAGCCTGGTGGCAATACCCTTTTTAACCACAGTGCACCTAACAACCGCATTCCCTGACATAGATCATCCATATCTCTGCCTTCCGTCACCTGTAAAACACACATTCTCTTGTCTTCTTCAGACTACTTTGTAAGAGGAGGGTAGACGTAGCCTTCGGTTCTGGAAGTTGATGAGCCGATAGGAGGCATCACGATGTCAGAAGCATGAGTGGAAGTCAGCACATGACGAATAGATTCTTATCTTCTACCAAATCCCACATCATAAAGGTCACACCACCTGACCACCACCACACCAGGGACACAGCTTCCAGCACATGAAGCTTTGAGGGACACACTCAAACCATATCCAAACAGTTATGGTGTAGATATAAAATGTCGCCCCAAATTCTCATATTGGAGCATTGGGGTTTAACATTGATCAGTGAGATGTCCAGTTAGGAAACAGGGCCTGGTGGTAAGAGCTGGTTATCAGGGAGCATCACCTAGAGGAGTTTATCTCCCTCTCTGGCTCTCTGGCTTCCATGGGTTGAGCATCTTTTCCTCTACCATACCTCTGTGCCATCTTGTTTCTACCTTGGAATCAGTCAACCGTTGACTGAATCCTCTAAAAACTGTAAGCCAAACTATACCTCTTTTTCTTTAGATTGTGGAAGTCAGATAATAGGCATTATAATCCTGTAACGGACAAGTGACTAGGATATAAACCATAGCAAGACTATGCACCTTGAATAGCTTATTACTATCTACAAAGTCACTTCCCAACGGACATTGAGATCACAACAAAATATGGTTCTATGACCACATATGTTTAGGAAACATTGGATTTAAGAGGCTTCTTATTTTAGAGCTTCTCTATTCCTTTAATCTTCTAGTATGCATTAGGAATCTCCAAAACTGAGATATAGCACGCCACATCTCCCAAGAATACTTACGAAGCAAGCTTTTGTTTTAAAGATCACATCATGGGTGCAGAGTTCAAAAGGACATGCTTTTTGAAAAACTTAGCAGACATAGTTCACAGTGATCTATAGCCCAAAGAATGAAATCCTTAACCATCTCACCATCTTACCTAGATGCACAGGCCAATAGAAAGAAGCAATTTAGTAGCATAAAAGATAGCTTTTAAGAGTAATTCCTTCTGCCAACCAGAAGCAAGAGATACGGTTATCAAGCTTTAAGAACCTGAAACCAGACTCTAATGGCTTTAAATGAAGGTGCTGTGGGGAAGCCCAGTGAGCCCCAAACAATTATGGAAGATTTTAGCTGAAAGGTGGCACCCTCAGGGTTCTAAGAGGCTCAGAAGTAATGGATGTGAAATGACTGGATTTTCTCTTTTCCTATTTTTCTTCTCCCTTAAAAAAAAGGGATATATATATATATATATATATATATATATATATATATGTATGTCAGGGCAGGGTACATGAAAGTTAGCACGTTGAAAGATACGCTTGATACGATGGACAGCTGGCCAAGAGCCACGTATGAAAGCCTCTGGCCTCTGAACATGAGCTTGTACACATCGTGAAGCAAGGATCCCTATAAAAGCTTATAGATTCCCAGGAATACAAGCAGTTGGGAAATGCAGGCCCCATCACATGCTCTAGACTTTTGTGCATCTCTTGTTACCTCTGTTAGTTGGGTTTTCACTACTATAACAAATGCCCAAGATAATAAACCTACAAAAAGAAAGAAGTTGTTTCAGCTGCTCGTTCTGGAGATTCTGGTCCATAATGAGTTGGCTCCATTACTTTTGGACCTGCGTTGAGGCAGCGCAGTGTAGCAGGACTGCTAACTTTATAGGCAAAAGCAAAAGAGCGCAGCAGGAAGGCATTGGCGTCTGATTAACTCCCTCAGTGACACACCCCCAGTGATCTACACAACCTACTTTTTAAAGGCTCTACCACATCCCAATAGTTCCAACCTGGGAACTGTGGCTCAAACATATAGGACTTTTGGGGGATAAAGGCCTGAATTCATTAATTAAAATAACAGTTGTAGATTTGCTTGATGTCCTATGATGTCCTTAACATCTAAACAACAGCGTCTTTGATGCTGGTGTTAGGAAGTAACCCACTCTCACACTGTATTTCATCTGCTGATTTTTCAATCAGTCCAAATATCTGTTGTCTCTTCTTCTCTACTTAGCCATGAACACTGGTTTACCTCCACCACCAAATAAGCACACTGTACATAAATGTCACAAGAAATGCAGAATTTACTGAGGGCTCCACAAAGGAGGCTGGAAAAATTTTCTATGGCACATCCATAGAAGACTATTAAAAAAGGTTCCATGTGGTTGTTGCTGTTTGTTTGTTTGTTTGGGGGAGGAGGGTTACATTTCTCATCTTTCCTGGGAAGGCCCTTTGCCATGTTTTTTTTTTCTAGAGAACTCTCTGTCCATTTTACCCTGAGGCAGTATGCATCCTAGCTGGCTCCTGCCATTTCTTCTCAGAATTTAGAGATTGAAGGTGAGAAAGAAGAGTAAAAGAGAAAAGTCTACATAGAGCTCAGTTGAAATACTGGCTTTGTACCTTCCTGTTGAGGACTCATGCTTAAGTAAATGCCCTTTTCTAGGTCTCCATGTCCTTTTGGGGGTATGAAGGTTATAATCTTATTTTACATGGTCATGTTATGAATGGGAGTCAGGCAAGGAGACCAGTAGCATCATGCACCGGGGAGGCGCTTGGTGAGCTGGGAAAGAGCGAAGCACAGAGACATCAAGAAGAGTCTGGACCCAGATGGTAGCTGTTACAATGGGAGGGAAGAGGCAGGTGCATGAAACATTATGTCTAAACACAGACGGGTCTGCGCTGCAGTGAAAGCAAGCAGTGACAGGTCTCTGTTAAAGAGATGAAGTGCTTGGCCCTGCATGAAGCTCAGAGTGCCAGTCAAGACGCAGCTTGACGGCCGAGCATCAGGAACTGCTGGGAAAATGAGCCAGGCAGCTTTCAGGGCCTGCCCTGGGGGATAAAGGCCTGAATTCATTAATTAAAATAACAGTTGTAGATTTGCTTGATGTTCAGGCAGATAAATGACAGGGCCACCTAACGGGTGAATATGGATGGGACTGTTACTAAATGACTTTTTGATTGTAAATTCTAAATATCTTTTATAAAGTTATGGTTCACTTTCAGTTTTATTTGCAGGTATATATGTTGCATGTTGCTTTATAGAGTAACTGCTGAGGCATAAAGTTGACATACCTTGTCCTAATTTTCAGTTTGGTCACAAGTGACTAAGAACAGCAAATTGTAATACTGACTCTTCCAGAAAGCAGAGCAACAGACAAGTCTGAAGGTCTTGAATGTTAAACAGTATTTTGCAACACAGAAACCTCAGAGTTTAGACAAAGAAAATTCAAAATCCTAACTTGGACCCTCAAGACAATGAAGCAATGCATATTATTTAGCTTCTTTGTGTCTCAGTTTCCCACTCTGCGCAATGGGTATGAGAATCCCTATCTTCCAGATTAGCCTGAAGCAAAATTAAAATAACATAAGGAGAAGCAGGTACCTGGCATGCAGTTAGTACTCAGTGTGTATTAATTTGACTCCTGTAGATTTTCAAGATTTAAATTATTTTGAATCTTTATGTTGGATAGACAAAGAAAAAAACAGAGAAGGGTGCTCAGAACTTTGGGTATGTCTTCACATACTTATGAATCTACTTTTGAGAGTAGAAACAGTACATAAGGAAAACTCAAGGCTGTCGCCAAATGTGCTTTAACTCTTGGGTGGACTCAGATGCACGACCATAATATGACAGGGAAAGGAATTATGCAGAAGGACAGGAGCAGAGGCAAAGAAGAAAAGGAAGAAAGGAAAGAGGGAGGAAGAAAGAAGAGGAGGAAGCTTGAAGAGAAGAGAAATTTGCAGGACGTGGAGTAGTAAGCAGTTGGGCCACCACGCCACGTGGGTGGAAGCCCGAGGCAAGCACCAGGGGTGGTGAACTGAGCTCTTGCAGCTTCTTAGTTCTGTGATCATGAGCAAATAACTAGAAATTTCTAATCCTTAGCTGCCTCAACTGAAAATTAGGGGAACATTGTGTGAAGGTTGGTAATATATGTCTTAAATTAGAGTGTGTTGTAAAAATTTATTCGTATGTGAGAAATTATGAATCACCAGCATGATAAAGTCAAAACACTAGCTAAGATGTACCAAGTGACTATTATGTACAAGAAATTATTCAAAGTTCTTTATATTTTTCATTTCCCACCTTCATCTCCCCCAAAGCAGGTGCTATAATTATTCTCATTTCACAGACTGGGAAAACTAAAACAAAATACATTAAATAACTTGCCCGAGGTCACAGAGCTGGTAGGTGTGAGAACTAGACTTCTGACCCAGATCAGCTGGCTTTTGAGCCTGGAAGCTTTGACACTAATCAACACTTGGAGTCTGGCAGACCTGGCTGTTAACCAAAGACCCCTCCCCTCTGCACTCCCTCAATTATCTGTTTTACATGAGTCAAAGCCTTGAACATACTGGTCTCAATTGCCTTACAGATAGGCAGAGTTGCTATGCAATCTCTTACCTTGTGGAGTTGTACCAAACAGTAAGTCATACTATGTGCATAGCAGATCAATTAAATACATTGGCATTGCTCACTCCCTTCCCCATCCCCAGGAAGGCAAGCCTCGCTATATCTCCGTAAGTCTTGCCTCATCTAAAATTGGACAACAAATCAGTGAAAAATAAGCTTGTAAAAAAAATTAAAGAATGAAATGGTTGTGAACTATTTGGAGAATGTAACCAGGATGCTAACAGAGAAGAGCAAGGGACACCCACTTAGAAAGGGCGCCCAGGCCAGTAGCACTGAGGAAGCGGTAAATCAAATGAAGACCAGTGGGGATAGTTTTAATCTCATAGCAGAAGCTGGAAGAGCCCTGAGAATGTCAGAGGCAGCTGGGAACTCTGGGAAAACTGTTTTTGAGAGAAATAATGGGACCACATTGGTATTGCTTTTGCGTGGGGGTCATGAGCAAAGTATTCTATGCAGATTTTATGTGTAGAGTTAGGTCCCAGGGGTAGACCTTGATACGTCCAGATTTGTTTAAAATCTGGCTGTTTTTCTTCTCGCTCTCGCCATTATCTCCTATGAAGTGGCAGTAGCCAGGGGAAGAGTGTGAGATTAACGCTTCTCTTTTCATTTGGAAAAAAGTATGCCACTGTGAGGGGTTGGAATCAACACTTCAGCTTGTCTTTTTCCACACACACATAAACAGAAAGATTTTAATTTTCACATGAAAATTTGATGAGCCAAATATGCAGCATTGCCTAGGTCGATATCTACATTTCAAATGCATTTACTGTCATTACAGAGAGAATCTCCACTTGGCGAACCATTAAGACAAAGTGGGGAGTAAATTAGCTAAATCATGCCTAGAGTAACCATTCTGCAGGGCTTGTTGGAAGAGATGCTCTTCCTGCAACCCATGATTGGTAAAGAGGTTTTCTGGAAAATAACCGTACTAGGAAGGAGAGAGCTCTAATCAGGAGTTTGTTACACAGAGGAACAGTTTGAGAATATACACAGTGTATCACAGTGCCAATGAACAGACCCAAATGAAACTCCTTTCTGTGTCACCAACCCACTGTGTGACCATTTATTTCACAAGTATTCACTGAGCACCTACTATGTGCTGGCAGGGTTGTACCCATGGAGGACTTAGCAGTTAGCAAGTGGGCTAAATAAATGCCCCACTGGGACACTTTACATTCAAGTAGTGAGAAATTATTGTAAACTCAATGCATCTTCCCAGAACTCATACAGTGAAGCCCCAGCCCTCGGTGTGATGGCATGTGGAGAAAGGTCTTGCATGTACTTAAGGATAGGTGAGGACAGGAGGCTGGGGCCTTCCTGTTGGGGTTAGTGCCCTTATCCAGAGAGCTCACTTGCCTTCTCAGCCTTAGAGCACACGATGAGAAAGCAGCCATCTGTCTGCTAGACAGCACAAGGGTTCTTAACAGAACAAGACTCCCCTGCAACCTTCAGCTTAGGCTTCCAGCCAAAACAGTGAGAAAAGAAATTTCTGTTGCTTAAACCACACAGTCTGTGGTATGCTATGACATCACAAGCTAAGAAATAAAAAATGGATATTTAAAATGTGCTGCACACCTTCAGATGAAAAATGCATATTAAGGAGTAAAAGAAGGGGCAGAAATAGTAAATGCTACAAGAGGGTGTGGGAAAGAGGCTATAAGTTTAAATCCAACAGTCAGGTGAGGCCTCCCTAAGCAGAGCCCACAGGTGGAAGTGAAAAGCGCAAGATTATTTATATTACTCAGCTATCAGTCCCATGGTTCCAACCCCCTGATCCCACCTACCAACTAGACAACATTAGGTTAAGGATATACAAACTTTGCTTATGTTTCAGCATCAGGGTTTTTTGAAACCCGTGTTTCTGGACCACTCTCAGAATTTAGATTCAGTAAAGTCTGAGGCCTGGAGAATCTACATCTCTCTGTGGTTTCCAGATGATGCTGATGCTGATGCTATGGGACTGAGGACTGCACTTTGCCAGTGCTGCACTAGGTTACGGACGTCCCTCATCTTATTCCCTCAGCTCTAAATTGGAAACAACACCTGCACCACAAGGTGGCTGTAGGTGCCTGGCAGCTCTCATCAAACAGTGGCTGCTGGCGGTGGTATTGTGGTTCTCATCAGCAAAGATTCAACTGTCTGGGCCTCAGTTTCCTCAGCAAAAACAGGTCCCCCACCAGAAGTAGTAGCCTGTGCTAAAAAGGAAGGCTCAGTGGAGGAGAAATTCACAGTCTGTCTTGGAAATTGGGGACCATAGAGAGATTGCTTAGAAGGTCTGACACTGAGCTAAGGTTTAATGAATTAGAGCATTAGCTTGGATGGAAAATGGACAGGAGTAACATGAAGAGGGCATTCTGTGCAAAAAGACCTGGGCATAAGCCTGCAGGAGAACATTACTATACTCCAGACACTGCAAACATTTGATTTGTGTAGAGATTCACTAAGAGAGGACCAGCTTGGATGACCCATGACCAGATGGCTTGATTTCAGTCTGAAGCTATGAGCAATCAAGGATGGGTTTTATATAGGATACAACAGGGCTGCTGGTACAGTTTGAAAGTGATAGACCTGAATGGTATGGAGGAAGGAACGTAACGGAATGGAATGGAACAGACTGGAACGGAACGGAACGGAATGGAGCAGCTCTGTCTGGAGGCTGGAGTCCAGTGTGGAGGCCAGGGCCACTGCTTGTGTTGAGGAGGGTTGTACACCACCTGAGAGTGCCTGGCTTCAAAGAAAATGAGACTTGAATTTCAGCCCATAGTTCACCATCAAGCAGTACTAACATGGGCCTAGATTTCCCAAGAAGAAAGGAAGCTTTTAATTTGCATAGCTGGATCACTGTTTTCTAATTTGTACATGGACTAGCTGTAGAAAGTTGCCCATTGTTACCCAAAAGAGGCTGAATTAAGCCATTAGCAGTGGGAATGAGAAACAATTATGAGCAGAAATTAGTGGACTCTCCTTGTTTGACAGATGAAGAGTCGGAGCCCAGAGAAGCTGAGTGACTAAGCTGATATCACATAGCTCACCGGTGACAGAGTCAGAAATAGAACGCATGTCTCCAGCTGCCTCATCCAGGACTCTTTCTGCAAGACCTAAATAACCTCAGACATCTTCCTACCGGGTCTGAGTGACAGTGTTGATAACTGTCATCCTCAGAGTCTATCACAGACCGATGCTTGGCTAAGATTTCTGGACCAGTTACTTTCAATATAATATTTCATTCAGTGCTCTCACCTGAGCTTCAAGTGAGGCATTTTGCAAATGAGAAAGCAAAGGTGCAGCCAAAGTAATCTTTGTACAGTCTCCCAACTAATCCATTACAGCAAGTGAGAGCGGGGAGCACCACTCTAAAGCCCATCCTCTTAGCACAAAAAGTATCGTGGCACGATGAAGGAAGGAATATAAAGCACTAGCTGTGCTTGGCACCCATCTTCCTCCAACTCTGTCTCGGTAATAAATGCTACCAAACAAAGTGTCTCCTTATCAGTCAGTTCTGCCCATGTAACTATAGCAGGCATGGAACTGGTAGAAGAAATTTTCTGAGGGTTGGTTGGTTTCTTAGGTACATTTATGACTCTGGCTGCTGGATGAGTGTAGAATGCATTAAGATCCCTCTCAATTGGCATCTGATAAGGCCACTTGGAGCAACTTGTCTGCCGTCATTTACTTCTAGGGTGATAGCAGCAAACCTGAAAGGGGAAAAATTACCACAGTCCCACTGCGTGTTTGGCACTGAACTGAGTGGAATGAATAAAGGAGGCGTAACCCAAGCCTTCACTGTGAGGTCTAGGAGGCAGAGACATCCTGAGCAAGTTATTTTGAGTAATTATACTATGCAGTAAGCTCCCTCCCAAGAACAGGAATTTTCATCCATCTAGTTTAGGGATAAATCCTTATAATCGCAGGCAGAAGAGCCTGGAGAAGTGACCCACAAAAAGACACTTGCTTAGGAACCTATATCACCAAAGCAAAATGCAACTTGCAGTTTGAAGAACTCAGTTTCCATGAACAGTTAGTTCCATTCTACACCCTTCTCGTGAGAAATTCCTGTTATACAAGGGTTGGATGAGGAGAAGGAGCCTGGGCTTTGGGACTTCCAGTCACCTCTGACTTGCTGCAATGAATTAACTGAGTCAATGTGCAAAAGACAACTTTCTTTTGTTGACACAGAGTACTTGCTCAGTAAACGTTTGCTTTTTTAAATGAATGAACAGAAGGATGAATAATGTACAATGGATATTTCAAATGATGAAATACAGTAGACAAACATATGAGAGGTTTGAACCAAGACATTTAACCTAATCTCATTTGATTTTAAAATATCCTTCTGTCTTCAAGGTTGATGCTAAGGACAGTTCCTGAACACTCTGCAGACTATAAAACTCGACAAGTCCTGTGAAATGAGGCATAAACATCACACATCTCTGTTCCAGCCACCACTCCACTCTTCTCACTTCCAGGAATACACAAGACACTTTTTGCCTCCATGCCCTTGAACTTGCTCTTTACACCTCCCTGTATAACTCCCCATATTACCTGTCCTTAAAGCCTCAGATTTATTGTTTCTGGCCCAGCCCTGTTGGCACTCTCTCCAGGGAGCCTTCTCTGATGCTTGCTGACCTAGTTAGTTGTTTCCTTCTCTCGATTTTCCCAGCAGCTCATTCATTGCTTTAGGTTATTTGTATCCTAATTTGCATGCCCATGTTTCTGAATCTCCTTAATCACCTCCGCTCTTCCTGGGACTAGAAAGGAGCCTGCCCTTAGAGCCTGGTTGACTGCAGGAGGAATGAATAAGTCAGTGGAGGAAGGGAAGGGTGAGAGGGTGGTGGGTGGGTGGAAGAATGAAGGTTTTGCTTTGTGGTCAAAAAAGAAAAGAGCTGTACTGTTATCTCCCACCTCTTTCCATGCAATGTATTTGTACAAAGGAGGTCCCAGAAGCTTCTTCATTCTCAGGATGAGTCAATGCTGTTTTGCACCTTCCCCACGTCCTCTACCCAGTCCCCACCCTGCTCTTCCCTGGCCCTGTGCCACTTTGCTCTATTCCCCTGTGGGCTCCACCTGGATCCAGAATGAGTGAGACATTCTTCAGTGCCTGTTAAAGCACATACTGATGCTTTGGGCCAAAATAAACACTGTTATCCCTTCTACCACTGCAGCAAGATTGAAAAGAGACTGGCAGAGAAAAAGTGCTAACACTGGCCACCACTTCTTCAGGTCATTCTGTGTCCACGTCCTTCCCAGGAGGCAGTCATTAACTGGACGGTCAACGGATCACAAGTTTCTTCTCAAAGCCTCAGAAACTTAGGAAGTCTGAACTTCTAAGATATTCCAAACATAATACACTTGAGAGCATTGAACCCAAATTCATCAAATCAGAAAAAATTTCTCTTTCTAAAGACTCTTAGCAGTCAGTTCTGTGGGTAGGACCACAGACAGCATGCTTCATTTGTCTGCTCACCTCCAACAAATTCCTAGCGCCCCTACTTGGGCATGAAATACAGATACTAACTCAAAAAGTGGAATCTACAGATTCACCTAGCAAATATTAGGGTAAACTCAAGCAATAATGTAGATTTTTAGCATAAGAAGAGATTTTCAGTAAAGGTATTAAATGATAATACCAAAGGTATTAAATGACATACCAAATAATATTCTAGTATTTGTCTACAACATCACTTCACTGCTTCTTGGTAAAATACATCTACTGTTTCCTCTCTCCCATTCAATAAAAGTGCTTATTCTTTATGTAGCAGTCACTCTTTATCCAGGCCTGGACATCTCTCTCTCCCTTCCCACTGTTCTAGTTTGTTTCTCTTGAGCCTTGGTCATCTTTCTTCATGGCAAATGTTTCCCAGTGTGTGTGCATGCATGCGTACATGTATGTTCCCCACTGGGCTCTTCATTCTTGGATAATACAGATGGCCTTATTCATTATTGTTGCACAGGGCCTGACCTATGGTAGGCAGCCTGAAAATGGAAGGTTAAACTAGATCTTCTGATGTACCTGGGAGGACAGAAAGGAGTTGTAGGTTTTTATTCCTATCATGCAAATGAAAATGCTAAAATGCAAGTCTCTCCAGTGATCCTTCCACACAATTTGTGGTAAAGCTAGAAGCAGAACCAGAAGCATTCACTAGGGCTGCCCTCTGGAGGGCTCCATTCCTGTCCCTCAAGCTGCAGCATGGGGGCCTTCTTGCACAGAATGCAGCTGTCATCTGGTTGAGAGGCCTGAGAGGGACACAAAAGCTCCAGAGCTTACTGCGTGCTGGCTGTTGAGATCAATGTTGCTATGAATAACAGTGACAAAACTTTCCCTTTCCCATTAGTGATTGATTGAGGCAGACAAAAATTGAGGGAGGGTTCTTTGGAGCTGAACAAGGAAGCAGATAGTGCAGAAAGAGGCCAGGTGTGAGGTACACGGAGAGCGGAAGTAAGCCAAACCCTGCTTTCCAGACAGACTAGACAAGGTGCACTCTGGGTGCTCACCTGCTGAATTGAGCCCACAGACAGCTTTTTTTTTGTGCTGTGCAATGTTGAGTGATGTGAAATAAATTCCAATTTTTCTTAAATATTAGAAACATTGAGAACTCAATGAAGCTGGGTGGTTGCTGCTATCTACTGGGCTCGTGTTGTCTGTCTACTTTGTCAGAGGCCTCACTATTTCCTGCTGTTCTTCGGGCTGCACTGGCTACCCTGGTTCATGTACATCCTCTACCGGGCTCCCGTAAGCCTTTGGGTTTGCAGTATCTGCACTAAAGAAAAGGGAAGGATAGACATTTGGGTGCTGCTACACAGGAGCCCCTAGTCAGGCTGGAAATATTTAACAACATGGAACTTTATGGAAGGCCAGAAAATGATTAGTCCCATTTTCAAGCTGAGGAAAGTGAGGCTAAAAAAGGATAAATCTCATGAATAAAGTAACAAAGCGAGTAAATGCTAGAACTATGATTCAAACTGGCTGATCTGATCCAAATGCTGTATTCTTTCTGAACTACTCCTCAAAGCACTTGCTATTTCCTCCCTGCTCTGTCCCTGAATTTCTTTTGATTCTGAACTTGAATGCTGACCCAGAAGGTCTAATTCATTTGCATATTAATTGAATGTGGACTGAGAGAAGGGTCATTGGTTCCAGTGTGCAGTCTAAAGTCACATTTATAAAAACTCTAGATAAACCAAGGTGTCATTTGCTGGTTCTTCTTGGTTAAGGCAAAGAGAAAGAGAAATAATTAAGTTACCTGGGAGTTTGGACTTCAGTGTTCAGAGCACTAATTGTTAAAGGCAGGAAACTGAGCACTGGGGGTCGGGCGTCTGTTTTAGTCCATCACAAAGCCCTGTTTGTTGTAGACCTGACAAGAGAAGTTATAACTAAAGAGGAGGGTGTATGTAATTAAATGTCAAATTGTATTTTGAAGAATGATTTTTAACTCCTATAATTTCCCAGCAGGATCAAAAAGAGAAACTCCTTGGTAAAATTTGCTCTGCTTCACAGAAAGTCACTAAGTGGCTATTCAGAGGCAAAGATTTGAGGAGGGGTACAGTTTCTCTATAGGCAGCATGACCGTTTCCTTTCTATCAGATAATAATGGCTAAAATCAAGAAGACCTTTCCATGTGTTCAACACGCAAATGCATCACTTAATTCAACCTTGACATCCTCCAAATCATGACTTACTCACATTTCACAAATGAGAAAATTGAGGTTAGGAAAGTTTAGTAGCCCACCATTTTATTCTTTTAACACTCTGCCCCAGCCAGATGCCAGCTCTTTCCCCAATAGATTCCCTAAGTCATCACACAGGTGAGAAAGGTATCTAAAGAGACTAAGCAATGAAGACTTCTATAATCCTAGGTTCAAGTCCCGCCCTTACAGCAGTGAAAGCTTAGACAATGTGACTCGGCTCCCTGAGATCCATCTTCTTCATCTGTAGAACAGGAAGTTTGACTGAAATTTCAGGGTTTTTGCAAAGGTTAAATAAATCAATATGTGTGAAGGAATTGCTTATATTACATGCTCAAAAACTGGGGATGAATTTTCATTGTGAATTCCCACTGGCTGATTACTTCATCTTTCCTGAGAGTAGATAAGACATTTTTCCTTTCTCCCGGTGGAATGGTCTAGATGTGAGCCCTGCCTCTGCCATTTGGTGACTGTGGGACTTTGGTCAAGTTAGTGTCCCCATCAAGACTCCATATCCCCAAATCTTCAAGTGTAAATGATAACTACTCCATAGAATGATGGCCAAGACCAAATGAGTTAAGACTCTTGGGTAAGAAACTGAGGGAACTTTTGAGGCCTAAGGAAACTCTTCTCTGAAGAGAATGTTCATCTTTCTTTGCTGGAATGGACAGCTACAGCCCTTCACCTTCATGAGTCACAAATGTTTTGCAAACCAAGTGATAGTTATGGCCACCCTGCCGTGCCCTCTTCTCTCTCTCTCTCTCTCTCTCTGTATCTCTCTGTCTCTGTCTGTCTCATACATACACACACGGCATAAGAGATGTATGTGTCCAGTGCTCAGGGCTCATAGGCCTGAACATGTTTGTTTGTTTGTTTGTTTGGGGGAATTTTGTCTGGTTTCACTTGCTTTTTTGTTTATTTCATTTTTATTAATTTTTTTTAATTGTAAAAAGCAAAACATAAAAAAGGATAGAAATGATACAGAATTTCAAAAAACAGTAGGAAATTAATGCTAGTTAGTATAATGCATATTGTTATCTTAGAATTAGTTGTTTAGGTTATAAGATTGAGGCACAAAAATATGCAAACAATAACAGCACATTGTTCTTTTTGATGAACTCACAAATGATAGTATAGCTATCTATCTTGCATATAAATACTTACATAACTTTACATATGTTTACCAACATACATATAATCTTTTCCCTTCTCTCTTTTCTCCTCTCCTGTATTCCAGTTGTTCTTTCCTTTTTATCACATTGATCCCTTGTTTTTGATGCTGCTTCTTTCCCCTCCCATTTCCAAACCTCCAAAACTCTTCCTCAGATTGAGGGGAGAGATAAGCTATGGACTCCATTATGGCTGCTGATATTGCAGATCTTCTGGGGTGCGGGAAGGTAACACAAAGATCCGCACAAAACTAGCTGTTAGGAAGGAGGAAGGAGAAGCTCAGGAGAGAGCATGACCCCTACAAGATTCAACCTTACAGAGCACTGCTGCTCTGGCCTACTGCTGACAGGGTGTTGTACTGAAAAGGAGAGGACTAGGGCTGGGGAGGTATAACAGATACAAGGTTGCAGTTATATAGTGTGAATAAGTCTAGAAATGTAATGCACTACAAGAAGAGATAAAGGAAGACAGAGGAGAGGGGAAGCAGCTATAGAAAGAATTAAGGTGTGTCGTGTACAGGTGTTCATCCTCCACAGTCAGTGTAATCATTATGACTGCAATTGTGTACTAATAAAAATAAAAATTAAAAAAGAAGACTAGAGTTGACAATGCTGTAATTTATGATGATAACTTGCTAAGAGTCACTGATCTTGTCACACATACACACAAAAGGTGAGGTACTGAATCTTAACATTCTTGATTCTGCTTTAGCATATATATATATATATATATATATACATATATGTACATATTGACAAACATGTATGCGTATATATTATATAGAGAGATTATGCTATATAAAGGAAATGTATAAAATTAAAAAGAAGAGAGGACCAAAGAGCTGAAAGCAAAAGAGAGACTCACTCACTAGGCCTCCAGGATAAAGAGCTGTGAATAAAGCACAGCGTCAAAGAAAGTAGAGGTTCAGTGGTCATAAGGATAAGTTAAGCCATGAGCTTCCAAACTAAGAACTGTTCTTACTCGAGCGTGTATCATCAATGTCAGGCACACAGGTGCCCAGAGTTGATGAATGGATGGATGACTTTCTAGCTAGATTAAAATGTCAGAGAGTGTCAAGAACCTGAGAAGAGAATGATATATCTTAAGTATGAAAAGTGAGTTGAAGTGTTAACACTGTCAAAATCACCTGGCACATTTGTTTAAAAAATACTTATTTTTGGATCCCGTGCTAGAGATACTGGATCAGAATTTGCTGAGATGGATCCAGAGAAAAAGTGAAAGCAAGAGAGTTATGATGTGTCTTTCCCAAGTAATTCTCAAAGCCTAGCTTAGACACTATCTGCTTCCTTTGTGGTGTATGCAATCATAAAGGGTTATGTTAGGAGCGCTATTAGCCTGAGGTCAAGTCCTGCCTCAGCCGTCAGTAGCTATGTCATACTAACTAGGTCCTTTGGGGAACACAGCCTCAGTTTCCTCAATCCATACAACAGAAATAAATGTGCAACTCACCTTGGGAACTGTGAGGGCTAAGTAAGTCACACAGAAAGTGCCCAGCCTAGCACTTGGTGCAAACAAAGTTTTCAGTAAGCATTAGGTAGTGCTGTGGTGCAGAGCTAGCAGTAGAGAAATGTTAAGACACGCATGGTGACCACAGGAAGTCACCTAAGCAGTTGCTCATAACACATTCACATAACACATCGTAACACTTTCCCACCAGCTTAAACCACCAGTGGTACATGCACGACTGTCTCATCAGGTGGCTTGTACCACTGATGGCATGAAGAAATGTAATCACTTTTATTGTTCTTTTTACTAATAAAGTTGATTTTTAAAAAAACTCCCAATGGGACAGTCATCTGTGCTTCAAACTGCCCGGAAGTGAGACATAAAAATTAGAGACCTGTTGTGAACACATTAAAGTTGAAGAGACTTTGTCTAGATTGGATTTAGAGCTTGGGACTGGGCCCATGAAGTAAACCCAAACATACTGGTGAGCTTGGGAGATCCCTCCTGGTCCGTATTATTTTGCTTCCCTGGTAGAAATACTGGGAGTACCTGGCGTGGAACACAGCCCAGGCCACAGCTGGGATTTGACCCGGGTTGAATTTACACAACAGAGTGTTGGACAGAAACAGGCATATGGGAGGAGGGGTGTTGCCATGAAGGAGCCCCTCTCACTCCTGGACCTTGGAATGGACTTGACTGCTTACGTTAAGTGGCATGCTGACACCGCTTGGCGTAGGCAGATAGCTTTATTAGATGAAGGGTCAAATGCAATAAAATGCTTGGAGGCTTTTACAAAAACATTAGAAACATTTACCATGACATTATTGACAATCTGGTTAATAAGCCTCCTGGACTAAATACTGCTGGGATCAGCAGCTTTCACTCGGTTTCCTTCCCTTCCTCCTCTTATGCTCCCAAAGTGTCTGCTGGTGGCTCCTGTGTGATGGTTATTACCCCCCTTCCATGGAGGAGGTTTCTCCAAGGGCATCAACTAGCTCTTTTCCATCTCTGTATCTTTAATACTTAACACATCTACTTACAATTACAGACAGCCCCGGACTTACGTTTTGATTTCATAACGATACAAAAGCAATATGCATCCAGTAGCGATCATACCTTGAATTTTGATCTTTTCCTGGGCTGATGCTAAGGCACAGGGAACTCTGGGAATGCTGCAGAGCAGCAGGAAGTTACAGAACTTAACCACATCATCACACAGTTACCATACACAAAACAGCCTTTGGTTTCATCCAAGCATCGGTTAATGTAAGTGTTCTGAGCACATTTAAGGCAGGCTAAACTAAGCGCTGATGTTTGGTACATTAGAGGTATTAAATGCTTTTTCGATTTAGGATATTTTCAACTCAGGTAAGTTTGTTAACATGTAACCCCATATAAGTTAAACACAATCAGTAATAGTATCAAATAGTGAATTAGCATAATAATTTTTAAGTTTACTTTTTAATATCCCCACAGATACACCGGTGCTTTTGTTTTTATCCTCTCTCCCCATTTTCTTTATCTCCTCTCTCATTCCAGTTGACCCTTCTCCACGCTCTGGCTCTTCACACAAAATAACCTAACATAAGAGAAGTGAGTAAATTCAACCAGTTAAGTGAATCTGTCTGAATTTACTAGGTAATTGCTGATTTCCTGAAACATCCACCCCATTCATTGGTATTAACAAAGGCATTCTCCTTTTAGATAGGAGACTTTTCCTATCCCTTTGGCTCATTTTATGCAATGCTGTCGATTCACGTGTAGTGTTAAACTGACCCCATTCACCATGGTAGTCCGCATCCTTGCTTATCTCTGGCTTTCTGTGTTCTGATGGGGATCAAAACAGAACCTACGTACCAAAGCACCTACATGAGGATCAAGTGAGAGCAAATCAGATAAAACTATTGCCAAATACTGAATAAAACCATGTATGCTTCTTAACACAGGGGGTCTAGTTCTCTCAGGTTTCTTAAGTCCCAAATGCTTCCTCCAGGGTAGCGCATTGTTCAAATTCAGCGTGCAGTTCATAGACTATGCCTTAAGTGTTCAACAGACAAAGCACTTGTTACACTTTGGTTCTTAATCTGTACCCAAATGTCATGTATTAAAATTTGGTCCCCAACTGATAACATTATTGGGAAATTATGGAAAATCTAGAAGGCAAGGCCCAGTTGGAAGTAGGTGACTGGGGGTAGCCTTGAAGGGTAGTTTATATCCAGCCTATTTCTAGCTCTCATTCCTTTGTTGTGTTCTTTCCCTCTGCCTCTCCCTCCCTCCTCTGCCACAAGATAAGGAGGTTTCCTCGGCCACACCCTTCTTTCATGATTCTCTGCCTCACCATAAGCTCGGAAAAAATGGATTGACACCTCTGAAATCATAAGCCAAAATAAATCTTTTCTTCCTTTAAGTTGATTTTCTGAGGTACTTTCTAGAGGTATTTTGTCCCAGGAATAAAAAACTGACTAACACAGTTCCTTAGTAGCCACTGTCAATGAGAGAGAAGACAATCAACTTTGTTCCTGCTGCCAATTGTGTGCTGAAGGTGGAAAGTACAAACTTTAAAAACTCTATTAGAAAGTTAGTCCATACTGAGCACCTCTTTGGAAATAAACATAAGATGTCATAATATAGAAACATTTGTAATATAGCTTCAGATTTTATTATTCTTCACAGACGTTGATTCTCTCCTTGGGAAAGGATTATACTTCCCTGACCCACTGATGGCACACTTGATCATGTGACTTAGTTGGCCAAAGAAATGTTAATGAAAATTAATATGCCGCTTCTGGGTAGAAGCATTAAAATCCAGGACATGAACCATTGTGCTCTTTTTCCTTTGACTCTGATACCTGGCTATAGAGCTGAATTGCAGCTGACCTGAAGTGCCTATGTAGAATGAATGAGATAGAGCAAAACAAATAAAATAAATGGATAGAAGAAGCCTCTTAGATATTAGGATTATTTGTTAGCACAGCATAACCTGTCCTATGCTGGCAAAGATGAATAAATGGCAAAGAAATTCCAATATAGACTAATCTGGTGAGGCAAAGGGTGCAAGTATATTGAGATGTAGGTGTCCTGAAGTCTACTTTTGAGTACTGAGAATATACTAGAAGCACACTGAATAAATTGTGTATGAACCAAAATACTTGTTCATGGAGTTCTGACTTTTATTCCACACTGAGAAAGGAAACATAAAATCATCTGACTGGAAAAGTAACAGGATCAGAAACTGTCCCTCTAAACCAGAGAAAGACTTAACCAGGTGACCTTGCAATTAATCCACCAGCCAGAAGGATTGGGAAGGCTGCAAATGATGAGTGGGTAAATATTATTGACTTTGAAATTATTGGCAGAGTAGCACACATAAACCCATAGCAGCAGAGCCCCGCTTAAAACCTCAGCCCAAAGATATTTATGTACATGCCCACAGTAGTCTAATTGCTCTGTATCAAGTACCATGTATCAAAATACCCTTCACGATTATAACAGGTTTAATTAAATGCACAGTGAAATCCACTTAAGATGAGCTAATTGGGTAGAACCTGATTTTCCTTCCCACTGCGTCTGACAGACATGAGGACATCCTGGGGAAAAGAAGCAGCATACAGAGATGATGAAGAGGCAGGAATCAGAAGCTGCTGCTTCAGGCATTTCCCTGTGGAGTTGTGAGAGCCTGAAAACAAAACAAATGACAGCCATCTTCTCCTATCCTAGAGGGGACATTCAAATCTACCCCCCACACCAATCCCAAGCACAGCTCAGGTCAACTCCAGCCTTCCTTTATTTGGGCAGGAAATGCTGGAGTAATCCTTGACTTCTCCTTCTGTTCTTTATTCCACACATCTGCTCCATTGGCCAATCTCAGTTCCCAGCACGCCATTCCTTGGTCCAAATCCCAATTGTATTTCACCTGAAAGACTGAAATTACCTCCCAGGCCATTTCCTGAACATCCATTCCCCACACTGCATTCTCGACAAGAAGCCAGATGATCCCGTTAAAGCATGAGTCAAATTGTCACTCTTCTGCCCAAGACATTCCAAGGCCTTTTATTTTGTTGTTTAATTTATTTATATTTCAGATTCCTCATATAAGATAAACCATGCAATATTTAACCTTGTATGTCTGATTTAGTTCACTTCTTGTTGGGTTCTGTAGCTTGCAAAGTGTCTTTTCACTGGTATCTCTGTGTTCTGCTCCATTCTCCATTTCCCTACAAATCATCCGTAGGGAAATCTACATGTGTTACCAGGTAAAGGACAAGATAGAGGAGACAGCCTGAAGTATTCTGTTAAAGCCAGCAGGTGTGGGCCTTACTTCGGATTCAAAGAGTCTGGGATGAACTCAGGAGATTCCCTTGAGTACAATCACACCGTCAGTAAACCTTGGAAGGGACCATACCAGTTCACATCATGCCTCCCAAGAAGACAGACGAGGATTTCCTTCAGAGACCACATGCACTGCCTGGTATTTAAGGCCTCTCAGTTTGCTGCTATCTATCCTTGCCTCTGTCTTGTCACTGCCTAAGATGGATCTCAGCTTCCAGCCAAATATTTATCCTCAAGTGTTCTCTACGTTTTGGTCTCATAACTGCTTCTACTACTCTTCCAGTGATAACCACCTGCATGGATAGCTAGACCCTCTTTATCTCCCAAGGTCTGATTTAAACATTTCCACATGATTCGTCACTTGCTCTCAGTCAGAATGACTGCCTGCTCTGATGGCCGGACTGAAACATTTCCTCTTGTCTGCTGAGATGGACAGTGAAATGACCACTCTCTTTTCCGAATTCTTTCACCGCTTTATTTCCTGGGTGTCTATCAGTTGGAACAAAGCTAAACATGCCTGACAACTGCAGCTCATACCACTGTCAACACTGCAAAGAAACACACTGGCTCATACCTGAGGTGGGGTGACCTCTCAGCTTTCCTTCCTCTTCACTTCCCTTCCTAGGTTGCCTCAACTCTTAAGTTGCTTTCCTAACATAGCAAAAGCTCCAAGCTTTGTATTCTTACTTCCAACACCATTAGAACCCCTCTGCTCCCTTTACTCTCAAGAAAAGGGATTCATATTTTCTCTCTGCCTAAGAACTGGCTCAGGAGTTCATCTCTGAATCAATTTCTAGAATGATCTACTCTTTCTCCATAGCAGGGTGTGGAGGCCCATCCAGACTACATGACCAATAAAGAGTGAACAGTAAAGTCCTTTAGCCTGATAAACAGGATAGATGCTGGACAATAAATAGCCAATGTCCTGTACTACATTATCATCTTATTGTGCAGACAGCATCCCTTTTATATTCATTTGTTTTAGTCAACAAATTTCTAAGGAACTCTTATGTATCTGTCACATCAATAAGCCTTTAGGATTACTCAAACATTAGACATAGTCTCCGTATTAAAATCACTATAAGTCTACCCAATGGATCAGTAACTGTTTGTTAGACCTATTGTGCAACCAGGCCATGTGCTAGGCATTGGAAATACAGCAGTTAAAATAACACACAGCATCTCTCCCCTCATACACATCAAACCAACAACTACAAATAAATAACCAGACAATTATGCTTCAGTGACAAAATATTACAATTAAGCCACTCGCGGAGCAGTTTGGGAGCAGAAAGTAGGTCTCCTGGCCCTTCATGTTGAGAGGTGGTAGAGTAGAGCCAGAAAAACTTCCTGGAAGAGATTCTACTGGCATTGAGTTAAAAAGGATTGGAGATAAAATATTTCATTTGGTTTCTGGCATGGGATAGGTTTTTAAGACATGTTTGATGATATACATTAATATAAAAAAGGCCCAAGCCTTTCCAAAATGGAGAAGGACATGGGATAATTAAACCTGAATCGCAATTACCTACCCCAATGGAGGGGAGAGCAGTTGCATGAAAAATCTACAATGTACTCATTGTGGGTTTGAAGCACACCGGGATCTCTGTGCCTTCTAATATTTTGTCTAACACTGAAAGTAGTTTGCATTGCCTACCTTCAGTAGCATTGGGAGGAAGCCCTCAGAACTAGCTTGAATGAAAAGGAAAAATGGATTGTGGGCTAAAAGTACATGCCTATAAAGGAAATGGGCAGATAATGTGGGGTTCACTGAAAGATAACCATTTGTAGGAGAAAATCTCCCCAAAACTGAATGAATTGGCTGCTTTTGCTTCAACTGTAAAATCAGGATAATTTTTGTAAAGGACTGTAGAAATGAGAGATTAATGAATACAAAGCACTTATCTCTGGCCAGGAAGAGATGTCATAGCTGTTGCTTCTGCTGCTGCTCCTGTTACTATTGATGCTGCTACTGTTCCCAAAATGTGTTTTTTTCACTCTGCTCTCTATGCCCCGTCTTGGTACTCCTTTATCCTGAGCTCACTCACAGTATGTCCATTCCTATTTATCCATTGTATGTCATTGCCTCGACTAAACCTTCTCTGACTGTCCCCTCACCAGCTGGTAAGATGCCATCTGCATTACACTTGGCCACAGACATTGATCACAGCGCATTGTGACTGCCTGTGCCTGTGTCTTTCTCTCTCACCAGCCAGAGTCATCACCCTACAGTGAAATCACTCGATATTGTTTTTTTTTTATTTTCTTAAAGTTTATTTTAAAGAGAATAAAACAAGAGGACAGAATAAAGCAGATCAGAGCAGAACAATGTAAGCAACACAGCACTTCACAACAAGACAGCAGGATATTAACAGTAGCTAACGTGTCTCTTTCTTTGAAATAATTGAGCATAGTTTCACACAAAATAATATCAAACACAACAAAATAGTATAAAACCATTCAAGAGAATGAAAGAATTATAGGGCATTCTGAACCAAAAAACATAAAATGAACAATGGCTACTATAATATCTCATTTTCCATAAAAATTTTGGTTATACTGTCACATATATTAAAATCCAGTAAGACACAACATGATAGAACCAGTGGAAACAGAAGAACAAAAGCATGGTAGCACTTCAAAGCAAGATGATATTAAATCAGCAATGGCTGCCATAATGTCTTGTTTTCTTCAAAATAACTGTTCATACCATCACATAATAAAATCAAAGACAACAGAATAAAACCATTCCAACTGATGAATGAAAACATAAAGCTTCAAAGCAATATAATGGGGAATCATGATTGCCATAAAATTTATGTATTCTTACTATTTCTTATACTAGGGAGAATATATGGTATTTATACATGTAAGTGTGATTTATTTCACTTATGAGTATGGTCTCAAGTTGCATCCATTTATTTATAAATTTCTCAATGTGATCTTTCTTTATAGCTGAGTAGTACTCCATTGTATAAAAATACAACTATTTTTTTTTTACCCATTCCTCAGTTGATGGGCACTTAGGTTGTTTCTAAGATCTGGCTATTACAAATTGTGCTGCTATAAACATGGGTGTACATATATTACTGTGGTATGATGTTTTCGGTTCTTCTGGGAATATGCCTAGAAGTGGAATAGCTGGGTCAAATGGACTCTCCAATACAAGCTTTTTGAGGAATCTCCAGACTGACCTCCACAGTGGTTGCACCAGTCTACACTCCCACCAACAGTGCAGAAGATTTCCTTTTTCCCAGCAGCCTCTCCAGCATTTGTTGTTGGTAGTTTTCTTTATCCTAGTCATTCTTTCTGCAGTGAGATGGAATCTCAGTGTGGTTTTAGTTTGTATTTCTCTAATGACTAAAGATGATGAATATTTTTTCATGTATTTATTTGCCCTTCATATTTCTTCATCTGAGAACTGTGTATTCATCTTGGATGCCCATTTTTGGATTGGGTCTTTGAAGTTTTTTAATTTTTTATAAGTTCTAGACATAAGTCCTTTGTCTGAGGGACAGTTCACTAAGATTTTTTCCCAGTTTGTGGGTTTTCTTTTCACTATACTGGAGATTTCTTTTGACATGCAGAAACTGTTTAATAAGATGTGATCCCAGTTATTGATTCTTAGAAGTATTTCCCATGTGCTTTGATTCTTGTTCATGAATTCTCTACCTACCCCTGTGTCTTCAACATTTTACCTACTTTGTCTACCAACAGATTTAGTGTTTATGTTTTAATATTTAGATCTTTGATCCATTTAGATTTTAACTTAGTACATGGTGATAGGCATGGGTCTAGTTTTAGTTTTCAGCATATGGAGAGCCAATTTTTCCAGCACCATTTATTAAAGAGGCAATTGTTCTTCCAGTGAACATGTCTGGCCCCTTTATCAAAGATAAGGTGGTTGAGTGAGTTTGTAGTTGTGGTTGTATCTTCCAATCTATTCCATTGATCTTCAGATCTGTTTTTATTCCAGTACCATGCTGATTTTATTACAGTAGCTTTGTAGTATAACTTCAGGTCAGGGTTTGTGATGCCTCCTGCCTTGCCTTTGCTGCTTAGAATTGCCTTTGCTATTCTAGGTCTCTTCTGGTTCCAGATGAATTTTAAGAGTGATGTCTCTAGATCCATGAGGTATGTTAGTGGTATTTTGATTGGGATTGCATTGAATCTATATAAAAATTTTGGGAGAATGGCCATTTTCACAATATTTATTCTTCCTATCCATGAACAAGGGATGTCTTTCCATTTTCTGAGGTCTTCTTCAATTTCTTTTTTCAAGGTATTAGAATTGTCCCTGTATAGCTCTTTTACTTATTTCATTAGATTAAGTCCTAAGTATTTCATTTTTATGGATACTAGTGTGAAGGGTTTGGCTTCTCTTATTTCTCTCTCAGTGATTTTGTTGTTAGTGTATAGGAATGCTATTGATTTTTTAATATTGACTTTACATCCCGCTATATTGCTAAATAAATCCAGGAATTTATTTATTACATCTAGAGTCTTTCAATGGAGTTTGGGGGGGTCTTCTATGTAGAGTATCATGTCATCTGCAAATAATGATAGTTTACCTTGTTCTTTTCCTATCTTTACTCCTTTTATTTCTCTCTCGTCTAATTGCTCTGGCTAGTATTTTCAGTACTACACTGAATAGGAGCAGTGATAACAGACACCCTTGTCTTGTGCCTGATTTTAAGGTAAAGGCTTTCAGTTTGGGGCCTTTTAATATGATGGTGGTTATTGGTTTGTCATGGATGGCCTTTATTATATTGAAATAAAGACCATCTATTCCAATTCTCTGTAAGGTTCTTATCAAGAATGAGTGTTGGATCTTATCAACAGCTTTTTCTGCATCTATAGAAATGATCATGTGATTCTTACTTTTGCCTCTATTGATATGGTGGGTTCCATGTATTGATTTATGTATGTTGAGCCATCCCTGCATTCCTGGGATGAACCCACTTGTTTGTGGTGTATAATATTCTTGATGATTTGCTGCATTCTGTCTCCTAATATTTTATTGAGAATTTTTGCACATATATTCATTAGGAAGATTGGCCTATAGTTCTCTTTTATAGTTGGGTCTTTCTCAGGTTTTGGTACTAGAGTAATATTTGCTTCAAGGAATGACTTTGTAAGAATTGCTTCCCTTTCAATTTCATTGAAGTGTTTGAGGAATGTTGACATTAAGTTTTCTTTGAATTTCTTGTAGAATTCCACAGTGAATCCATCTGGACCTGGGCTCTTCTTTGTTAGTAAGGACTTAATTACATTTTCAGTTTCATTAATAGAAATTGGGTTATTCAGCAGTTTTACAATAGAACATATACCAGCCCATAGAACATATTTAAGTAAATGCAAAAGAATTGAAATTGTTCCATGCATGTTATCAGATCATAGCACCATGAAACTAGACATTAATGATAAAAGAAGCTGCAAAAACCCCACAAACACATGGAAATTGAATAATATACTCTTGAGCAATCAGTGGGTCACAGAGGAAAGTAAATAAGAAATTAAACAATATCTACAAGCAAACAAAAATACAAACACAACTTACCAGAATTTGTGGGATGCAATAAAAGCTGTCCTCAGAGGAAAATTTATTGCACTTGAGTTCCCACATCAGGAAAACAGAACGAACACAAATAAACAACCTGATCCTACACCTCAAACATCTAGAAAAAGAAGAACAAGCCAAGCCCAAAGCCAAAAGAAAGGAAGAAATTACAAAGGTCAGAGCAGAAATTAATACAATAGAGACTAAGAAAACAATACAAAGAATCAATGAATCAAAGAGTTGGTTCTTTGCAAGAAAAAATAAAATTGATAAGCCCCTAGCCAACCTTATTTTAAAAAGGAAAGAAAAAACTCAAATTTATGCAATAAGGATTGAAAAAGGTGAAATCACTAGACTCTGTGGAAATATAGAAGATCATCAACACCTATTTTGAAAATGTCTACTCTCATAGGTTCGATAACACAGAAGAAATGTACAGATTCTTAGAAACATATGAACAACCAAAGCTGGGTCAAGAAGATGGATATTGTTTTTTAAAATGTGTGTCCAGTTGCTAGCATACAGCCTGTGCTCTGCACGTAGAGTATTTGTTTGCTTGGTGAAAGAATAAATGAACAAGCTATAGAAAAGTGGGTATTCACAGAGTATTAAAACCAAAAGGGGCATTGGGATCACTGATTATGAGGAAGGAGAAAGGCAGTGGCTGGTCCAGACTTACAGAATGAAAGTTGCCAGAACAAACTTAACACACAATGTCACTGGGTTCAGAAATCCTGGAGTTCTCCCTCTACCTCTACTTCTCCCCTTCTCTCCATCTTTCTCTCTTTCCCTCTCTTTCCCTTGTTCTTGGTCCTGAGACTCAAAAGGAACTACAGGTGGCAGGGGAGTGAGCCCATTAGGCAAAACCAAGTACAGAATTTCTTCAAGTGTGATTCACTGACCACCAGCTCGGAGAGAAAAGTGATTATGTGGACTAACAAATTCTGAAAGAGTTCTAAAGTTTATCCTCCTGGAGATTCTCCATGAGAAGAAGGCTTCACTGAAGGCTTTGGATAATGAACCCTGTCTGATTTTATTTAGCATACTTTAATTACCAACTCTCTCCTTCATTACTTTGTCTCTCTTTGTTGTGTGTTGGTTGTGTGGAGGGGGATCTTTTCCATTTTTGTTTTTACTTAATACATATTAGCATCCAAGAAACAATTATCTTGAGAAATGTAAAGCAAGAACAAGTGACCTTAGATGAGTTGTTAATTTCCACTGCCATGGAATATTACACTGAAGACAACTATAGAAAACATCTCATTTTTTCCTTGTTTCATTTATAGGGAACTGAGCTCCATGAAGGCAAAATGACATTACTATGGCAAAAATGGTAGCATTCCCACCTTTTGATTGGTTTGGTCAAAAAGTGACCAGTATATTAGCATCATGTGTCTGAAGCTCCTTCCCAGATTACTATACGCTTAAACAGTGGCAGTTTAAGTAGCTGTGAGCTGAGTTTTATGGTGAGACAGAAACTGATATGAGCTGCCTGGTAGGGAGAGTGACTGACAGGTATGTGAGAGGCAAGTTCATTCCCTCCTCCCACGGTTATGTACTGTCCTGGGCCAAGTTGCTATTGTCCTTTACAATACACTCCCCCATATTTACAGACTGTTTTTCCATCAGCAGCTTCTCAGTGTTATTTTCATGGCACTTTCTTGGACCATTCTTGACTGAAGGGGAAAAAAGTTTAAAATAAAGAAGTTTGAAAACCTTACCTAACCGAATTGAAACATTTACCCAGAAAAAGAAATACTATGAAGATCTTGGTGTCTTGAAGTTAAGTTTAAACTCCTTTCCAGTTTCTTCTACCTCTATTTCCTCCTAGCAACCTCCTCCTCTTCATCCTGTAGCCGAACCCCAGTACCCAGTGTGTAACTGCTGGACTCTCCATTTCCACTCAACTGCTTGCCCTTTTGTGTCCTCAGCATGCCAAAGTCCTACTCCTATTTGAAGACTAATTCAAAAAGAACCTCCCCTGTTAAGCTGCGCCCCAGCTCTGAACTTGGTATCTTACCTGCCTCCAAGTTGGCACTAATCATATCTTGCCTAATACCTTCAAACTTTAGTTCACATAGACAACTTTGTGTCACAGTTCGTCCATAGGTGCAAGGGCTTGGCTGTTCCTTTCTGTTTTCCCTTAAAAGCAGTGCCTTAGAATCTGGCAGAGCTCAAACAGAGCCTTTGAACCATAGGACAAAATAAAACATCTATATATTACTATCTATTCATTACCTCTCTGAATTTTCACTTAGGAACAACTATGCATAGTTTGCAGGGTTGTTAAAATGACCAAATGGGGCAACACAGGTAAAGCCCCTTCAAAGTATATTTGAACATGCTCTGCAGTCAGTGACTGATAGTAGCTAGGCTCATACGCAGCCAGCATCGTGGTACAGAAGAATATCCACTGAACACACTCTATCACCACCACCTTGCAACATTTATCACTCTTCTTGGTACTAGCACTATGATTGAAGCACAGACCACACTTCCCTACCTTTTCTAATCTAAATGCTACATAGCACCTGGTCACAGCTGTCAACTATGATCATTCATTCCAGTAGGACTTTGTTTTCCATGTTTGCATTTTTCTTCCAGCTTAACTAGTTATCAGTTTAGTCTGCTATCCCCCCATCGAGATTGTGTTTCCAGTACTGCAACTAGCAATGAAAGAATGGATGAATAAAAGCATTTTTTTTTCCATTTTAAGAAAAAGATTCACACTTCACAAAATAAATCCCATTTTAAATGCTTGTCTTAAAATAACAGATCTTTTTCACCCACTAATCTTCACAATTAAAAGTTTATACACACTTGAGTACAAGGTCCCCTTCTTGGCATACTATCCTTGTTTCTGTGTCCATATCTGGAGTTAGGGGAGTCATGACACCCTCAATTCAGAAATCAGAGATCCTAAAATTCCAGTGATCTGAGAAGTACTTCCATATCCACAGATAAGAAGAAAAAGACTGGATTTTTTGAACCAGCCATTTCAAAGTTTAAGCCTTAAAATATAAGGGGAAGGAAACTTGCTTTGAAAGAGCCACAATACATACCCCGACTGTGCTTTAGAGAAGGAAACCTCTTACTGAATACCCCTCCGCAGTCAGGCCTCAGGTCAGGCATTTTTAGGTACATGATCTGCCCTAATCTTCACCTAATTCTGTGGGGAAGTTTTTGTACTCTTTTTCTGAACAGAAACTAGAAGGCTAAAAGAGTTCACAGGGCAATACGTGGCTGAACCAGCATTTGAATTCAGAGTCAGCTGTCTTTAAAGTCAACGTACTTTTATTCAAACCACTTACTTCTGATGTCTGGAATCCATTTTGGAAGGACGATACCACTTTCAGCGATAGCACCAGACACAAATGGTTATGTTGTACATACAGTATCTTCAGCTACAACCCCTCTTACCTGGAATACATCAAACACAGAAGCCAATCCCTGGGTCATAGGTGACCGTGTCTCACTCATAACTGAGAGCTACATTTTATACTTTTCTTCAGCATGGTAGACCTGTACCATATTTATTTCATTGCTATTATCATTTTCCTCATCCTAACAATTATTCAGTGTATATACCAAGTGTCTCGGGTGAAACATGCAGAAGATGAAAAATCTTTGGGTGGGTTTGCATGATTCAGATTGTTAGTGTATTATTCATTAGTGTATTAATATTTCATGGACTGTATTTTTATATGCAATTTAAAGAACAGGTAGCTTAAAATGGGAATGAGACAATATTATTGGATCAATCAGAAGCTTGAGCTTTCACTCAGAGCTTTTAAATGATCATTCCAATCTGTTGGGTGAGAGAATGTGTTGTCAGAAATGTGATGCATCTGTGCAGGGATATTTGCAGGAAGGGAAAAGGCATCTTGGCCTAGAGAGGGTGGGGGCTATGAAAGTAAATGCTTTCTCTGCATTATGCAGACTCTGGGGAATTGTATCAGGTCCAAAGTCCATCCTAGCAGGAGGCTGTTCCAGAGGTGGGAGATACAAGGAGGAAGTAGAGACTGAGGCATTCTGAAGGCTGTGCCTTAGCATGTCCTCGTCTCTCCTTCCTAAAAAAACTCAAAACACTAAAGCAGCTTTATGTAAATCTCCCCTCTTAGTGAAACTGAAAGCAAGAATGTATGTTATTAGTGCAATCTGGAAGATCAAGAAAGTAAAACCCAATCAGTCCCACATCCAGATTCAGGTGTTCCCAGGGGACAGGTCATTATATCCTGAAAACCTATAGACTCCTTACCAGGCACTTTTTTCCTTACCAGCCACAAGATCTTCAAGGCAATAAGTACAGTAGGTCAACCTGTTTTCAACAAATATGAAGCAGAAGCGAGTACCACCTGACACTTGGTTTTTGTTCTCATTTTCTGTTCTACCCATTAAAATAGACTTCTGGGAAGACTCCACTGTCAGACACTCCCAGGGCAGCTTATGTCCAAAGACTTTTCATCTTATTCACTTGAGCCAGAACCTCTCTCTAGACTGCTATGAAGGAAGAACCTCAGGTAGAGTCAGAAGTTCATGTTGGAGGGTGAGGCTTGTAGCTCAGTGGTAGTGTTTGCCTGGCACAGGCGAGGCCCTGGGTTCAGTTCCAAGCACTGCAAACAAACAAAGAAACAACTTGTTTCAGTGCCAGCTGAGGTGTCGTGCAGAACTCATCTCCCTTCCTTCTGAGCCAATAATTTGTACATAGGATAACAAATTTGAATGACAAGATTTGACTTTCAAGAGTCACAAAATCAGAGGTCTTGAGAGGCAAAGTAGCAAAAAGAATTAGTAAATCAGGATGTGTGTTCCATTCGTAAGGGATTTAAGAGTGTTTAGGAGTGATGGCAGCCAAGCAAAGCCAGTAGGGCTTGGAGATATAGGCTCTAAAGTCAAAGGCTGCTGCAGATCCTTTTAGACTAAGCTTAACAGGTGTCATATGTATCATCAACTGAGGTTGCTAAAGTTAGTACAGCACCCATAATCATCTGGGCCTCAAGAACAGACCTCTAGAAGTCCTACCTTGTCTCTTTCTTTGTGGGTATACCTGGACCTAAAATCTAGCTAATACTTGCTTCAAAAATGTGAATAAAATTATAGGATTTCAACAACTGTAAGAACACTATAGGTCAGTTCATGTAAACTTTCCATTTTACAGGACCAAGACAAAGATAGCCATATAGTACCAAAGATGAGCAAAGAAATATCTATAATACAGAAAGAGTAAGACAAAATATGCATAGCTCATAGATCTTATTCATTTGTCTGGGATGCCAAGACCCTGCTGGAGTCTCCCTTTGCGAGACTGCTGAGGAAGTCATAACAGCCAACCCACATTTGCCTCCCCCACCCCAGCTCTGGGCCATTGGGTCCAAGAAAGCAAGAAACAGCATAGTTGCAGAGGCAGTAGGAAATGGCTTCTCTCTGAGTCCTGTACATGTTCCCAGAGACCTGAAATAGAAACAGGCTGCGACTACCCTCTTGCCTAATTACTGCGGGCTGTAAAATAATTTATTGTTTTATCACTATCACTGATGGCAGGAAAGAGGGTCTCTTAGGTACTATGCTTCTAGAGACCAGAACCACGTGGTTGGATACATGCAATAGACTGATGTCTATGGGGATCATCTATTTTGACATTGTCCTCACCATGTCCACTGGCTCACTTGCTCATTCTTTTATCCCTTTAATTATGAAAAAATATTCTTAAAATGTTACTTATAAAATATACCTTGTTTGGGCCAGGCCTGATAGTAGGCTGTAAAGAATCAGAGGTGAATGAGACAAGGTCCCTCATTAGCATCCAAGGGAAAGTATCATCTTTACTATGCATATACCAAATGCTTGGCTTGGTATCAACTAATCCTTATTGAAATTAATTTTATATCTTACAGATAAGTATCTGATACTAATAAAGCCCTGTGTTCAGTATTGCATAGGAGTCATGTTCAAATTCTAAGCCCATCTCCCATATAATAGCACAGATGAGCAAAGAAATATCTATAATACAGAAATGCTCCAAAGCAGATGCATCACAGGTGGAGTGGGAAATGAGCAGGAGAAGCAACCAGCCTTCCCCAGCCCCTCACCCGGACGTCCTGCTCATCTTCCTTCTTGATGCCCAATTACAGGAGGCCATAAACACCAACAGTGCACAACATGTTAACTGAGCAGGGCCTCTCTGCCACTAGGAAAGCTGTTTATTTCCCAGACTGTTCCTAATGTGTTGCAAAGACTCTCATCCCATGATCTCACCTCCTATGAAAAGGATGATTAAAAAAAAAAAAACAATAACAGCTTCTCCATGTTAAGCAGTTTCTTTGTTCCAGGAACAATACTTGCTTAACTTTATTTCTGAACTTTGCAACAACCTTGTGTTCATGGCCCCAGTTAACAGATGAAGAAAACAGCCTCCTTGAGGTTCTGCATGGTTAGGAACTAAGGGTCCAGGCCTGATTCCAACCCCAGCTCCTAGTCTGTGTGACTTTAAGGGCTACACACTGCCATTTCTTAGGCAATGACTGCAGTTGTCATTTACTAAGTGGCAGCTAAGGGTCAGTACTATGTGTCTGTCTGACTTTCTGATTGCTGAGACACAATACCAAACACCCACAAGTTAAAGGACGAAAGGTTTGCTTTAGCTGACAGTTTGTAGAGATTTCAGTTCATAGCTGGATGGCAGCATGGCACACAGGCATGGCAGAGGAGAAACAGTTCATGGTGTGGCAGGCAGAAAACCATAAAGACTTTCTTTTTTTTTTCCTTTTTTATTCCATCCAAGTACAAGCCTGTTGATTGGTGCCACCCACACACAAGGTGGGTCTTCCTTGTTCAGTAACTCCATCATGCACGTCCAGAAATACGCTAAACCCACCAGGGGACTAATCCAGTGTCCTGATCCAGTACCAAATTTTCATGATTCAGTCACTCCCAAAGCCCCACCTATGAGCACATGAAGATTTGGGGCACAAGATATAAGTCATAACAATGTGTATTTTTCTAGTAAGCACAACAAAGCTGCAAGCACAACAAAGCTGCAAGTAGGTATTTCTACTTAATAAAAGTCTATGGCTTAGATAGGTAAACTAGACAGACATAAACCCACAACTTAAAGCAAGACCTGCTTATCTCCAAAGATTGAAGCATTCAGAGTAAAGTCTTATGTTTTGGCATCTCCCTTCCCCCCACCATCTCAGCGAGGCAGGCCTCTGTCCCCAAGCCAGACCCAAGCATCCTCCACTGTGCACTGTCACCCAGTCCCAGCCTGTTGTAGTCAGGGGTTTCCAGGAGAACAATTATATACAAGACACAGAACTGATAATATTATTTTATGGTGGTCACCCAGAGTTAAATACAAGAAAGTACAGGAAATATGTCCACAATGCTAAAGACCTAGAAAACCCAGCTGAGGGCCTGGATCCCACAGCAATAACCTGCATGAGTTCAGCTGAAAACCTAGAACTCACAACAATGACCCATGCAAGTCTCTTTCATGGAACTGCACTGGGAAGGCCCAAAAGTCAGCAGTAGAAGCCAGAAAATCTATTTCAGCAGGATGAAGCATCTGTGCCAGGCTGAGGATTCTGCAATGAAGCCAAGAAGGGATGCTCAAAATAAGGATCAGGGCTTCCCTGAAAATCACCACAGCCATCCTCAGTGACAATGACGTCCCAAGCTTCTCCAATAATGAGAACAGTCAAGTACATATCAGGAAGCCAGCGTGATAACTTCTCCTGGAGATTAAACAGCATACAGCTTTTCCACTGGGCCAGGAAGCAATGTTCTATGTAAGGAGCAGAGCTCCCCCAAAGTGAGCCGCAGCCATTCTCAGCTACAAGGTCTCACACTCCTCTGATGAGAACGGCCAAATTGATATAGGAAAGCCAGCCATTACAAGCTCCTCCAAGAGAACCTACAGCTCCAAACAACAACAACTACTACAACAACAACAACAACAACAACAGCACAGAAGATCCCACAACGCTACACCCTTCCTCTCTACATCTTTTATCCTGGCAACTTTCCTCAGGTGGGCCTTCTACACTCAACACCATGCTGATTTCATTCAGCTGGTGTTAAATTGACCACCGGTTTTTAACCCATAACAGAGCCTCTGGACAGATAGCATTTCATAAGTTTTCTGTGCACATCAGTAGCCTCTCTGTGCTTATGTTTGTCCAACACTAACCTTCTCTCTATCCTTGTGCTTTTTAGGTTAGTAGTTTGCTCTCACTTAGTCTCACTACACTACACTTAATCTTTCCCCTTCACCCTCTTCACTCTTACCTTCTCTGCAAACCTGTGCTGCAAAGACCTACTAGAATACTCTCTCACAGGCCCCAGGGACTTGCTGCTCCTTCACCTGTGGCCTTAGCCTTCCTTGCACTACTCCACTGTGGAATTCCTCTACTAGAGCCACTGTATATCCCTGGAAAGTCTCCCCTTAATTTATTTTCTGTGACACTGCATTGTCCTAATTGTCCTGTAATCCAACCGAAAAGTCTTAGCGCTAGAGAACAATTTCAGTGTCTTCAAACAGAACTCCTATCCGTGGTGACAGTGACCCAAACATGGATTACCAGCCTCTTCCAGAATCTTTCTTGGACAGAAAAGCATATTACCTTGTGTTTGCTTTATAACTATTATAATTTATTCATGCATTCTCCATGGTTTTCCTTTTGAATTCCTATTATTTCTTTTTAATAATTACAAAAGTAATTTATATATATTCTCATTAAAGATGAATAAGTAAAAATTTCTCATTTATTCCCCAATGTACTCCATCTCCAATGCTTTTTCCATGCCCATAAATTATGAATATATGTACAAATAATGTTATGTTATTTGTTTCATCTTCAAATTATAATATACATGTTTGTCCTGGTTTGCTTATTTAATTGTACCTGGCAACAGTTTTTCAGGCTGAATTTTTTTTAAAAACTTAAAATTAACATGTAAAGTAATAATATACTACTGTTTACTCATGAATCTCACATCAATGGATGTTAGAATTTTTTCCAGGTTTCTTTGGTTGAAGTTTTGTATAATTTTCTGGAATAGACTTCATTATAAATAAATCCTTATATACCTATATTTTTAGTGTCATGTACACATATATAGAGCCAAATGATGAATGTAGTATTTTAAAAATACTTTCAGGTAACTTTCCAAAACTGTTACTAATTTGTACTTCTACCAGGACTGTATGGGACTACCTGTTGCCCTTTATCTTCCTTATAAGTAGATGTTTTGGCTGTCCACAGAATTTGCCAATCTAGATAGTAAAAAGCAGTATCTCATTGTTTTAATTTTCATTTCCCTGGCTACTAGTCAGGTGAGCATCTTCCACATGCTAATTGGCCACTTAGATGTCCTCTTCCATGAATTGCTTGTGCATAATTTTCATCTATATTTTGCTTTATTTATTGACTTTCTCCTACCAGTTTGTGGAACGTTTTATACACAGACACATTAACATAAGTACTTGTAACCTTATTCCTTATATGCTACAGATATTTCTCCAGACTATCATTTGTTTTATTTTGATTTTTTGAACTTCTTTACAATATGATGGCATGCACAAAGTATAAATGTTTATACATTCAACTGTATTTTCATTTTAGATTTCTGAATTTCTCATTTAGTAAAATTCCCCTAAGTCAGAGTTCTATAAATATTCCATGAAATTTTCTCTTTTTTTCATTTAAATTTTTGTCACGTTAGGAGGCTATTTTTGTTCAGGATGTGCACTAATTTTTATTACTGACACACACTGTTCAACACCTACAGTTTAAAGGAAGAGAGGTTTATTGTGATAGTCCATGGTTGGCTGGCTCCAATGAAGAGCCAATCACCTTCCAAAAACTTCACTTATGAGTACATGAGGCTCTTGGGGAACATCCAGATATGAAGTATAACATTCTGCTCCTGGATGCCAAAATATTCATGCTCATCTCTTTATGCAAAGTACGGTTAGTCCATCTCTAAAGATTGCCAAATTCTTAACAGTTTCAGCATTGCCAAAAAGTCCAAGTTTATAGTCTCCTCTGACATGCAGGGCAAACTCTTAGCTTTGAGCCCCTGTAAAAATCAAAAGGAGAGTAATAAAATGGCATAGGAAACAGGGATGTGGATATATCTTTTTTAAAAGGGAAGGGTATGAAGGGGTGGAGGGAAGAAAGAAGGAAAAAAGGTAATTTTAAAAAAGTAAAGTATGTTATGTACAGGTACAATATCCTCATAATGAGTATACTAATCAAAATGGAGAAATACATGAATAGATAGAAATCAACTCCTGACTTTGAGTATAAACTTACCTAAAAGTCATCAGTTGTACCTATGCCACAGGCTGAAAGTTGAATTGTCATAAAATTTTCTCTGCTAGCCCAAATTAGTATCAAAACTCAGCAAGACAAGCATTTACTCTAGTAGTTCCATGGCTAGCACCCAGGGCAAGATATGGTGACATGTAAATTCAAAGAGTTAAATTAGCTACAATCCTGCAACATTGCAGGTTGTAGTTCTTATGACTTCTCTTTTGAATAGCTTCATAACTGCCTGTGGCTTTCCTCAGTGTTCCTGGCACCTCCAACTTCCTGGTGTCTCCACTGTCCCTTTAATTCCACTCTCATAGTTTCACACACTGGCCTCTCAGAAGTGCAGTTCTGGCTTCCAGATTTCTTCTGAAATCTAGGTGGAAGCATCTCTGAGCCTGAATTCTTATATTCTACATGTTTATAAACCAGCACAATATGGATAATACCAAGGTGCGATACTAACTCAAGCAGTAGCTGGGTCACCTTGGATCATGGATGCAGCATCCTCTAAGTGCCTAGATAACTGAGCATTGTGAAATCTCAGGGGATCTATAACCTGGACAGCCTTTCTCAAACAGGGCACTAGAGACTCTTTTCTCAAGAGAAAGCTTTACAGCTTTGTACCCCTGATCCTTCAATGACTGGGCTCTTGTGGAATCCTGTGATGCCATCAAGATATCCTTTCTATTGTCCTGATGCAAATTACTTGTCTTTTTTTTTTTAAGTTGGTACCAGGGATCGAACTTCCGACCACGCGCTTGCAAGGCAGGGGCTTATGCTGCTGAGCTAAATGCCCAGCCCCACTTGTCTTATTTTTAATTTTTTTCAACAAATTAACTCTCCAAGACATGACCTTTAGAGGTACTTCCTTTATGGTCAAGCTTCTCTAATGGGCTTTTTGCTTCTGAATATTAGTATAAATCTATCTAAAAGCCACCATCAGTACCCCAAATGCTATAGCCTGAATGTTGGGTTGCCTTAAAGTTTCCTCTGTCTTTCTGCTACCTTTACTCTCAGTCTCCTGCAATGTCTCAGTACTTGGACAAAATGTAGACAAATTGGCCTTAATTTCAACTGCCAACGAAGTCCTTATTTCTGCCTGAATCCTCCTGAGCCCAGTCCCTATCATATTTATTTCTGACAGCATGCTGGGCTTCTGAGTTCCAATTGAGAATGTTCCATCATGCTCAATGTAGAACCTTCTAGAGCTTCACTAGCTGGCATTACCAAACCTTTTCAGACTCCTCCCATGAACTAGTTTCAAAGGCTTCTAAACCATATGGTCAGGTAACTCACAGCAATGACTCCATTCCTGGCACCAAAATCTCTCTTAGTCACTTTTTCATCACTGAGACACAATAGCTGACACTTGTAACTCAAAGGAAAAGAGTTTTATTTTGGCTAACAGCTATAGTGCATGGTTGGATGGCTCAAAGACAGAAAATGGCATGGCAGAAGAGCATGATACAAGAAAAGCTGCTCATATCATGTTGACCATAAAGCAGAAGCAGAAGGGAGGAGCCCAGGAGATAGACATATCCATCTACGTCACACTCCCAGTGACCTGCCTCTAACTGGACCTGCCCACTTCCTAACAGTAAAGTGTAGTAACCCCATCATCCAAAATACCTGCCTATGAGCACATGAGGCTCTTGGGGGAACTAGATATTGGCTAGATTGTCCTGGACATAAAGCTGCCCTGCATTCTCATCTCTGGATTGACTCTGTCCTCACTGTGCACAGCACAAGTTCAAGGCTCATGTGGTTCCAAGGTTGAGATCAAATTTTTCTGCTTTCTCTCACACAGGTTGAATTGCTAGTCTGACTGAGTTTCCAAGAATCACACTTGGGGAGACTTACGACATTTTGTTATTTTAATTGTGGTAAGGTTTTTTTGTTTTCTCTCCTCTCTTCTACACTGTAAGCTCCTGAATAGTGTGATTTCCCACTGAAGCTTAGCAAAACCAAATAGCACACACTTGTCAGGTTGAATTCCCATCACTGCATCTCAGATGTCAGTACCCTCACCCCCCAGCGATTAGACCAGCCTCCCTCTGCTGTCTGGAACCAGGGTGCGTCTGAAAGTGTTTTGTCCTGTTTGTCTGAGGATGGGCACATGGGAAAGTGCCACTCAATTAAGCCCTTTTGGGTTTCCTTGGAGCACTTGCCAAAATCATAATTGCATATTAATTTGCAACTCAAGTGGGTTTTTACAATTGCTGCTCAGGGATGGGGTCAACAGCCCATGTGATGCTTGTGTCTGCGGGAGGAGAGGATGCATCTGAATTGTGGGTTTTTCCAGGAAACAGTCAAGGGAACGGCTTCACATAAGTCCTTATTTCACTGCTCTTAAAGGTCTGATGGGTTTCATGGTATTATGTTTGGGTTTGACCCATTTTACTTATGTGATGTTAATGATTGTGGGTACTAAGAAAATAGAATTTTTTTATGTTAAAGGAAAACACAGATGCATGCACACACACACACACACACACACATACACACACACCACACAAGCTCACATACACAGCCCCAATACCAAGAGGAAACAGCAGTTCTGTCTCCCTCATCTGTTTTTTTTTTCCTTCTCTAATTCCATTCAGTTAATATTTACATGGGTGAATATTCTGACTTTTGCCTTCTGTGCTCTACTATTAAACATTTTATTATTTGTAGGATAGGAGTGGAAATTCACCAACTCATGGGTTCAGATGAAATGAATCAAGTAAAAGTTTTCACACAGTATTTGCATTTGACATCCAGTGACTGTTCAGTACGAGATAGAGAGCTGCTATTATTATTATTATTATTATTATTATTATTACGATGATTATACGGTGTCAGACACTGTGGGAAGCACGGAAGAAAAAATGCCTAACACAGAACTCTTGTCCTTGAAAAACAAAAATGCCTGAAAAGAAGCTAAGAAACTTCTTCCTAAGTGGGAATAGGGCTTTATGGAGAAAATTAGTGTCAAATGGGAATTACTAGCAAAAAGGGAAGTACAGACAGAGGGAGAGGTTTACGATGACTGTACCTCTGACAGGTGGAGGTGGTAGACAGGGAAATTGGAAATAGAGAGTGAAAATTTAGGAACCAGAGCAAGGAGACCCTTAAAAAAGAGGTAATTTTCAGTTTGGTCCACTGTCCCAAGGTAGACTAACAAAGCACCTATTTATGAAATCTCCCTGCTGCCTGCTGGGGACACAGTATGAAGCATAGATCTGGCCTATGGAGATCAAGCCCTTGGTGTACCAGAACTGTGGACCAGAATATATGTGACTAACTTGAAGAAATAGAGTTCAGAAGAGGCCAAGATGGCAAATGCAACAGATAATGTGTGTGATTTTTTCCATTTATCCATGTTCTATATCTCTCTAGCCCCTACTCCCCCTCTGACAAAGTTTTTGGAGTCCCTGATCCTGCAGGGACCTTCATGCTCTGCTCTTTTGGGGATTCTCTCTCTGGATGCAGTTCACAAGAGGAGTAGGACAATAACCATTTGTATGATGCATTGGTGCTTCATTTGATTTATTCAACAAACACAGGATGTGAAGCACTGATCTGGAAGTAAGGTTGCTGCCACACAGGAATCAAGCAAGGGCCTGCTCTCAGGTTCCTCCCATTTGTAGAGGGAAAACACGCAGTATTATCAGATAGTGCACAGTGAGTGCTAAGAACAAAATAAAGCAGGCAGCAAGGATGGAGATATACCAGAGGGAGTGACAGGACAGGCCAGACTGAATAGCAATATTTAAAAGAAATAGGAAAAAGAAAGGCAGATAGAAGAGTCCGTGCTTTCCCTGTTGTTGATATTTTATTTCATCTTTGATTATCATATTGTAATTGTACATATTAAGAACTTGAGTGTGATATTTCAACACGTGTATATAGTATACACTTAGTAATTTATCCTCCCTCCTCTCACCCCTCCTGCTTGACTTTTTTTGAGTGAAGCTAAGCCAGTATTACTTCGTTGATTCATTGCTGGGAAAATCCACGTGACCTGTTTTTCACCCACTTTTGCTTCTCATCTTCTTAGTAGCAAGGCGATCCAAAAGGAATGATTTACCCATGTTAGCAACATACTGGATCAGAACGCTCTATAGCTCCTGAAAATATATCAGCACAGTTCTCCCTCTGCATTGCATGCAACTTTAATTTGCAAATTCTCATATCCTGTCATTCAACCCTCACAACAGCCCTTGTATGTCCCTGATGCTGTTCCTGCTGCTATAGATTGTGAAGAACCCACAAAGGAAGAGGAGACATGCCCAAGAATCCCAAGCAAATGTAAGCAGCAGTGTAGGCAGCAGGCCCCAGACATAACTCATTGTTCTAGTCTAGTTCTGTTTTCCTTACCATCACTCAACTTCGTTAGTCTGCAAAGATGATGGGCCGAAGGGGTGGAAGATGTTTGTTTGGCTTTCCCTTTCTTGGCACAGCAAACAGAAGCCAAAGAGGCAAAGAAGCCTGTCCAAAGTTACAATTAGGTCTCAGGTTTTTTTGTTGTTTTTCTGTCTTACTCCTCTCTCCCCCTACCTCAGAGTTGTGATATGAAGGAAGGAGTATAAGCCATGATGACCATCTTGGATTTGAATGCTGGCTTTGGCTGTTTATCAGCTGTTTAGCCTCAGCAATCCTTGATTTTATCAGCTTTAGAACGGAATCATCATAGGATCTACCCACACTGGTCAGAAAAAGTCAGACTTTGCTGGAGTAAAGCTATTCCTCAATGACTAGTTGCACTTTTACTTATTTATGGAGAGACCGATGTGGGCAGAGTATTTTTCCTCTGCCCTATAGTTACCTGAGACCATTGCCTCTTGGCTATAAAGCCAAACCTGAAAGAGATGTAAATCTGACCTACATTCTGTTGGCTGGAACTTAGTCAAGTGGACCCTCAACCAATATAACTACAAGATCAGATGGAAAATCTGAGCTTCCTGTGTCTCAGAAGAGGCTGAGTGTGACAAACACGTGCAGTGGGGATCATAGTGTCTTGTACAAGGTGTCAACAAATGCCAGGTGCTCAAACGGTGCAACTCCTACTTTCATGTCATCGTTACCACCTAAATCATTTCTCAGCTTGGGCACTTTTGGGTCTTGCTGCACAGGAGAATGGGCCAGTAGTCTCTGTAGCTAAGGAATTTGATGGCCCACCACAGGGCAGTTCTGATTGTTTCAGGACAGGAGAAAAGTTGAATGTGGACTCTCTTTTTTTCCATTTTGCTGTTTCCATTGTTTTACATAGTGGTCTTCTGGGCTGACTATGGCTTGCTTATCAAAAAACCTTGGAAATCACTACTGTAGAATCCAGACCTGAAGTTTCACCTGCTTCTTAGAATCAGCTCCTTTATCTGGTCTTCAGACCATATTTATGAGCTGAAGAGGATGAATATGCTCTACCACGCTTGTAAGGAAACATCCCCAGGCTCCCACAGCAAATCATTAACCCAAGTGAGGTAATCCCATTTCATTTGTTTAGTACTTACTCACTTATATTTACATGATTCCTGCCCTTAGCAGTAAAAGTACTTTGTAAATCTTAGTTTACACCTCAGACCTAGATGAAGCTTTCCTCTTCTTCTCTCATGTACCTCGATGGTATAAAGTCCTCAGGTGCACAACCAGCCCTGACCTCCCCATGTACCTCCTCCTTGCTCAGATACACAAAGAACAGATATAGTTCAGCCCCACCGGCCACGTGTACAATGTGCGGAAGCTTAAAGTCTACCCCACATCTGCTTGACCAGGAGCTCCTGTTTCTGATTAATGGTAGAATTTATCACACATACAGTATGAGCAGGTAATATAGAAGAACAATAATAATTGACATTATATGTTAAAACATTGTTCTAAGGTTTTTTTTATATGAACTCACTCATTTAGCCTTCCAACATTTCTCAAAATATAGGTACTTTTTTTGGCTAACTTTAAGATGAGAATAGTAACTTAGAAGCCGATTACAGCTGTGTGTGCCTGTAATACCAGCTCGTTAAGAGGCTGAGGCAGAAATGTAAGTTCAAGGGTAGCTTGAACAAGTTATCGAGATCTTTCTCAAAATCTTAAAAAATTAAAAACCAATAAATAAAGGACTGAGAATGTAGCTCAGTGGTAATGTGTTTGTCTAAAATGTAGAGAATGTGTAAGACAAAACAAAACAAAACAAGCTCAGAGAGAAAAGCTCCATTCCTTGATATATCCTCTATCTTAGCAGTGACTAAGGTTGTCTATTCATGGAACACTCAGTTCTGGCCCCAGTGCTGTCTGAACACCATGTATTTCATCTGTAGTGGTTTGATTTTCTCAGTGCAGGTAAGTCACCCCAGGCACATGGAGAAAGAAACAGCAATGCATATTGAGTAGGCACAAAGGGCATCCGAAGGGTATAAGTGACCTCTCCCCAGACGGATCCCAGAACCAGCTCATCTTGTAATGTAGGAAGAGGCCAAACCAGCAAAGTTCCTGGGCTGGAGATGTGGCTCAGTAGCAAAGTGTTTACCTCCAAATATACAGGCCTAGGTTGGATTCCAAGCACAGCTAAAATAAAGCAGTAAGATCAATTTTCTAGAGAGCGTGTAGGAACACTCTGCAATGTGAATTCTGCAATGTGAACAATGTGAACATTGCTCTAAAGTTCATTATGTGAGCTCACTCATTTAGCGAGCGCATACCCTGTGAGTGCCTGGTGAGCAACAAGGAAGGTCAGCATCTCTTCTCTAGTTGACTGGCCCCCAGATCCCCGCAAACCAGTCAGTGAGGCCAGACCCAACACTCAGAAATGGCAAAGGTGATAAGGAGGGGGACTTGTGCTGAGATTGGCACAGTGACCTCTTGTCATAGGACCCTCTACATCTCATTCTACTTAAGGTCACAATGCTTCTGGGGAGCTATTTTCAGATTTACTTTGCAGTTTAAGTAAACATTCCTAGTTACCCAAGATCATGTAGCCAGAAACTTGTAGCTACTCCAAGATAAGATCTTTGTATTACCACATAGCTTGATCCTAAACATTGTACTTTCATCTATCCAATCCAAAAACACCACCTTTGTGCATAGTATGGGCCACACACTGAAGATACAGAGCCCAATTTTGATCCAGGCCCTCCCCACAAGGGGCACTGACTCTGTATATTTTATGAGAAACCTTCAGGAGACCATGGGCTGACCAGGTCATGGAAATTTCTGCTCTCTATTTTATTTTATTTTTTCAGTTCTGGGTGCTAGGCATCAGATTCAAGACCTCATGATCATGGATAGTACTATACCACTGAGCTATAGCCCCATCCCCCCGAGGCAGAAGTTCCTGGAAGCAGACATCAGGAGCACAATTGGAAGAATGTTGATTTGGCAGCTAAAAAAGCCTGAGCTCTGTTTTGCTACTGTCTCTGTGACTAGAGGCAAGTCACTTCTTGTCCTGGGTTTCATTTCCTGGAGCCAACCTGTTATGTTCCAATCTGTGTAATATGCCTTATTTGAAAACGGAGTTATTATTAGGACCTACCTTCTTTGAGTATAGTGTGAATCAAATGAGTTACTAATTAATCAATATAATTGATTAAGTGTGTTATTGGATCCCTGCTATTAATTTAATGAGTTATTACATGTACAGTTATTAGGACAGTGCCTGGCCACCACAATCACTCCATTAACATTAGCTCTATTGTCCATAACATTATCATCGCTACAAAACTGGAGTTTGGACTGGAAAATCTCAGCTCTCCCTGCACTAGTATATTCAGCCAGTTCTCACTGACTTGAAGTGGTTGTGAAAGGTAATTCCTGCTCCTAAGACAAACCCTGACATAAGGCTAAAAGGTCTAAGAAGCATAAGAACCAAACCAGGCCCTGCATTTTCTTGTCCCTGCCATTCATTTCCAGCTCGTAAGTCTCACCCCTCAGCCTTCTAACATTCTTGCAGCACAAGCTGAGCCTTCCATCTTTTGTCTCCAAACCAAGCGCAGAGTCAGGCTGCTAGGGTACTGCCACTAACTCTCTATCAAGTGACTTAATGAATGAATGGGCCAGCAGGACTGAAGGAGACTCAGTGCACCTTTGAGCTGGATGTGCAAGGAGGGATTTCAATGACATCTATTTTCTCTGTCCTGGTAACATGCTAATGAGCTGGAGAGCTCTGACTAAATTGCGATTTCCCAAAATGAGTTAATTAATAAACTGATTTGGGGATGATTAACAGGGGGGGCACAGTTAACATGATTTTAATGGGAAAGCGTCAGTGAAGCACAAACTCATTAGTGCAAAACTATTTCCTGCCCCAGCAGGCTTGTCGCATGCTTCTTCTCTTTCTTCTTCTTTTTTAATGAAGGAAGCCAAAAAGTCACACTGATAAGGATTGGGCAGTGAGCAGCCAGGAGTCCCTAAGGGCAGCACCACCTAAAGGGGATCCTCCATCCTCCATCGCGCAGTCTATCTGACAGCACCCCGTAGAAGTGCGATTTTAGCTGCTTTCTCCTTGGCTTCAGTAAATGTTTATCATTAATAACCATGCTTAGTACTTAAATTTAATTAAGTTCTATGTTACTGTTATTGAAGAAAAGTAACCGAAAGTGTGTATAAACTACCTCAGATTAGTTCTCGTACATTAAAAAATAATAATGGTAGTGATAAGTACCAGCCTAATAAGTAAATTTACGATGCACTTTCCTTCCCTTATGTAAGCATTGGAATTGTAATAGTATTTCAACTTTGAAAATTATCACGAGACTGAATATTGATAGTTAAATGCTGTCACTCTCTGAGTGCCTGCCTTGTGCCAGCTACCATGAGGCAACTTCCCCGTCAATGTTTTAATCAATTGCATTGCCAAATTAGGAAACTGAGGCTCAGAGGAATTTTAAAAAATTCGATATAAAAATAGTTTAAGCACAAGGTAAATTAAAGTCTTCTGGATAACCTTATTATCCCTATTTATTGTCCTTATTTTCCTGGCGTAGATGTGGGGTCCTGAAGATGCTGTGACTTGCCTGATTCCCAAGTCAAACAGTGATACAGTGGCCACAGAAATAATAATGATACAGGGGAATGAAATTCCCAACCTGCTAGATGTGTGGTACATGTTCATGTTCTCTAAAATATAAGGATGAATTTTAGAAACAACAGAGACTAAAAGCAGAATATATTTATTGAGAGAAAGAAAGCTGCTGTGAGAGGTAGAGAGCAAGAGAGAGAGAGAGAGAGAGAGAAAGAGAGAGAGAGAGAGAGAGAGAGAGAGAGAGAGAGAGAGAGAGAGAGGGAGATTGAAGGAGTCCCCGGTGAGTTGCCAAGGGTCCTGCCTTTTCCAGGGATTTTTATAGAGCAAAACCACAAGGAGGGTTCATGGTGGGAAAAAATGGGAACTTGCCATGCAAGGCAAGCAAGCATGAGGTGGGACAGAACTGTGGTCAACCAATAAGATTACAAGTGTAATTACTCAGGTAAAATTGATTAAATTGGTATCAAATGGGGAGGCAAGCCACATAGCAAGTGGACGTGAATATAGAACAGGGTCTTTGCTAGTAAAGGGTTGAGTTAATGATTCCTTTGGCCTTGGTCAAGGTGATTGATACCTATTTAGAATATTAATCCCTGATGCTTATACTTAGGCTGTGATAGCATTTGTTTTGCCTTTTGTTTTGAGATCTGGCCCACAGCAGAAGTGTCTGTCTCACCCAAGGTTGCAAGATATCTGATCTTCTTCACTGGTTCCTTTGAGGGCACAGCCCTGTCTCACTGCCTATAATATTTCTAATTCACTCAGCTGCTAATAATAATAATAATAATAATAATAATAATGTGAACATTTTCACCAGTCTTCATCAACTAACTCTTGGTCCATCTACAGCTGTCTACTTGCTGATACACACAGTATGTCAGTAGAACACGCAAAGCAAGAGGATCTAACGTGTCTCTAGTCAAGAGAATAAAATCATTATGACAAGAGAATAATAGAAGAATCTGTGCTAGAAATTTGGCATAATCAGAATTTTGTTCCGAATCTGACGGAAGACCAGGTTGATCTATAGAGATACTTAGAAAGCAGATTTCTGAGTTGATTTGGAGCTGATATTAATGACATAATGGAGTGAGGTCCAACTTGCACAGCTGAAATCTGGCTGGTATGATGAAGAGAAGCAAATCTCTGTAGAGTGGGGTCACAGTGGAATCTGAAGACCTCGCAGACTCCTTGCTTTTTTTTTTTTAAAGATTGTCCATTATTTCTAGGATGCTAAAATTAGAACATTTTAGAATGCAGAACAAATTCCCTAGCATCTGTTTCAATGGTTTTGAGGAAACTGATGCCTGGGAGGGTAGATCACCACATCTTCACCAGGGAGGATGCCTGTGGCTCCATCAGAGCAATCCCCTTCAGTCTTGCCATGATTGGTTCCTTTCAACAAAGCAGCTGTAAAACAAAGGGAAAGAAAATAACTCTTACTTTGCACTCACTGTATGCCAAACACTTCTTAGTGCTTTAAATATAGTATTTAATGAAATTCTCCCATCTTGAGAAGTAGATGCGACCTTTCTTATTTGCATATAAGGAAACCCAAGCTTAAAGAAATGACTTACCTAAACTATTCAGAGGTACATTAGGCTTAATGGCCTGTGTTAACAAATGTGAATTCTCTTTGCTCCTCTGACCTCTGTTTCTTCATTTAGATATGGGGTTGATTAGGCCATGCTCACTGAAGGCACCTAATATAATAGCTGACACAGGATAGGCACTCAGAGAATGGCAGCTTTTAATTAAAAGAGCTGAGTCTCTTAAAAACCAATGTAATATTATAATCCTATTTTATATGTGAAAAAATGAAAATACACTGTACAGAGTTATGGTAAAATGCAGGAGGAATTCAAATCTTGATCTGCCTCATTCTAACATGTTTGTCTTTTCCACAATGTTACATGTCTGAGCCCTGTTTGACAAACAAGCTTCTTTCTTCAGGGCAAGACTTTATACTGAGCTTTACTGAGGGAGGCCGAGAGGAAGACAAGAAGGACCCTTAGCCAGAAGAGAAACTCAGAGGTTTCCCTGTCTAAGCTCAGTCTTAGAAGAAGGTACTGTTGAAGTGTCCTAGCAGCCTACAAGTCCTGCCTCATCCTGACAGGAGGGAAAAGCCATTCCTGACATCCAGCTCCAGTGCGGGTGCTGTGCTTTATCTCTGGTACGTACACTGGATTGGGCTGCCTGGAAAAGGTGGCCTTAATGCCCTCTCTGTGGGTGCTGCAGGTGTAACTTCAATCTTAATAAAAGTGTCTATGCATGAGGACTAGGTCCAGATAAAGCAAAATCACTAACTCTATTTAAGTGTAAAACTATAAGGACTGTCTCACATTTCATAGCATGTTTTGCCTAAATTCAAAGGATACAATATAGTCAGTTACACCGGCATCAAACCTTCAGTCGGTAGGCTTTCTGTTGGGGACAACTGGTGACCAAGAAAGGATGCAAAATGTTCAGTTATGTGGGGTGAAAAACAGAACAGAGGAGCTTCTTCAGGAATCCCAGCTAGGGCACAGTGTTGAGTGCTGGAAGAGTCCACTGATATGTGGGCTGAGGCCAAAAGGTAGCTTAGGCAAGACGTGACATTCACTTATTCAATAAGAAAGGCAATAACACTCAGAAAAAAGACATAGAAAAAGTGTGTTACACACGCGAAAGAACATCGATCATATGTTGTTATTGTCTTTACTTGGCATGTCAGTAGTGATGGGAAATACAAACTACCATTTGTTGTTTATCATGGACCGAGCTCCAAGAGGGCTTTATATGCTTCTCTTATTTCAGCTTTACCACAACTTGATGAAGCAAGCACCAGCATGAGCCTTACCTTATATGTAGCAGAATACAGGCTCGGAGAGGTTAAGCAACTTGCCCATGGTTTCTGAGCCTAATTATGAATTCCAATATAAACTCCTAAGCTGCTACATCTAACCATTATATTAAACACTTATGTGGCCAACAGTAAGTATACTTGGAACCTTACCATGTTATTTTATGTCATTTGTTTTCTCTCTCTCTCTCTCTCTCTCACACACACACACACACACACACTCAGAAGAAAGGGTATAATTACCCCTAATTTTGGTTAGACTAAGGATTATGCAGTGGGTAAAATTCTCTCCTACTGTCACATACTGGTTGAAAGAAGGAATCCTAAATCTAGGTTGTTTGACCCCAAGTCTGCTCTCCTGAGCAGTATGGCTGCTCTGTTGGCTTTATACAATTTTATTAGTATCCATCCATTTACATGTCTTATTGAATGAAATGTCTATATCCAATTTAATAAAGTCACACTAAAGATTGCACTTAACATAGGAAATACATAGTGTGACAGCTCAGCTTGCTGTCACAATCCATGGGTCCACTGCATCTAAAAAATCATGACATAGGATAGGAGGTTTTCCAAATTAGTCCCCAGAGACCCTCTTTCAGGAGCCTCCATGCACCTGAACTAACATGGCCTGTGGAAAACATCACAGCTCCAAATCCAACCTCCATCCCAGTTTTCTAAGACATCACCAGGGTAATTATTCTGTGCTGTGGTACAGGGAAATGTACTTGATAAAATAAAATGCTTCCCAGAAAACACCTTGAATCAGATAGTACGGATCTTAGCAAGTTGTCTTAAATCCACATATGGAAATGGCTCAGGTAATTTGGCTAAAATGCAAAATGAAACAAGCACTGTGTAAAAAAGATAGATCAGATAAATAAGGATCACCTTTCAAATCTATGAGGAATTTTCAAAACTGAAAAAGAGTACATTGTTTTTCAGAAAACCATCACTTGTGTTTGCTTTCAGGATTCAAATTAGAGAGAATATGTTGAGAAATTGCCAGTGCATCCCAAGAGCCCCCTACCCCACACCGTACTCCATTGGAGTGAGAACATTAGAGTCAAGCCTAGGTTCAAACTCCAGCTTGAATTGCTTAGCCGCTTTTGCACTGTGTAGACCCAGTAAACAAATAGTTTTGGCACACTTGTTTTTCCTCTCCTTAAAATAGAAAGATAATGTTTTCTAAGGAAGACAAGTGAGTGAATCAAGTATGATGACAGATATACAGCTCCTGGCAAAACAAATGCAAGTTCCCTTCTTCCTGTTGCTGTATGGCCTCTACTTCCACACCCCCATGTTTTGCAGTCTGTTTCTCTTGCTTAAAATGCCCTCTTTCCAACTTTCTACCTAGAAAAACCCCCTTGGTATTCCATTGCCTAGCTCCAAAGTGACTTACTTAGGAAAGCACTTGGGCCAGTGGTGGCAAACATATGGCATGTGTGCCAAAACCGGCTGTTCGTTATCACTGAAAGCTCTGACAGCTTCACCATCACTGCCCTAGGTCGCCCTTGCTACTTTCAGCCATAGAATTATGGCTTCTATTTCCTTGCTCAATAGCTATCAGTCTATCCTAGGAACAGGGGAAGGTCAGGGAAGACAGGAGGTACGAGGACCAGCAGGTCACCAGCTCATCCTGAGTGACACAGCAACCACAAGGCACTCATGTTGGCAGGGAAGAAGCTAACTAGTACAGTACCTGTGGATATATGAATGCCACAAATACTGATTAGATACTGTTATAGCTTATGTCTAGATGTTCCCCCTAAAGCCTGGTATGACCATTAAGTGGTGTTTTAGGCAGGAGGCTGGATCATGAGTATGTAAAACTGGATTCTGAGTGTGATAACTGGGTTAGTCTGCTGATTTGTTTAGCAAAACTCTGACTGTGGATGGTAGGAAGGCCCACCTTGGATGTGGGTAGCACCAACCATAGATATGCAGCCAGGATGAAATATAAAGAAAAAGGGAGACCCACTACTCCCTGCTTCCTTCCTTCCCTGTCATAGACTGTTTTTTATCTGCCATGCCCCTCTGTCATTCTACTCTGCCTTAGAACAAGCTGAGTACGACTGAAAGCTCTTCGAATTGTGAATCAAAATAAACTTTCTTCCTTTAACTTAGGGGTGTTGGGTATTCTGTCTCAGCAACAAAAAAAGTAACTGTGACATATTCCTCTAATGGGTAGGTTCTGTGGAACATTCAAAGATAAAATATTGGGTAAAAAGGAAACCTAGGTCCAAAATAACTCATTGCTAACAGAGGAAATGCATACATAGAACTCCAAACTTCAAACGGACAGATAATCATGTCTTAAAAGGTGCTCAGATAAAGTGCTATAGGAATTGAGTGGTGGAGGGAATTGTACATGCATTCACCATCAGTTTATGCCAGGTACTGTGCCACGTAAATTTACACGTCTCATCTTCTAACCAACCTAAGCAGAAAATGTCACTGCTCCCATTTGACAGATGACAAGCCTAAGACTGGAAATGTGACAAACAGTACACCGAAAGATACGTCACATAAGTACCAAAATTAAGATAAGAACCTCTGGTGACTCTCATGCTACTCCCTTTTACTCCCCGGATTTCTATTTGCTTGTAGTTAAAATAATCTGGCAGTAAGCACTGTAAATCTAAATGACACCATTTCCCTGATATTTGAAAGAACAGCAATCTTTTTATCCCCCTCATTTAGACACAGCATGCAACAGCCTGTTAATAATGTGCTGATACCTTGCATTAGGACCTCCAAGTCAATAGCAGCTCATCTTGTCATAACAAATGGATGTCCAGGTAAATGTGGACAAAATTCCCATTGCCTGGCTCTTGCTGCCTACATTAAGCAGAGCTGATCTCTTCTAAAGTTGAACACCAAATACAACCCCCCCCAGTCCCTGTATTCAACTGTTAAATGGTTAATTGCCTTCCACTTCCAAACAACCATGCCTATAGAGATCACTGCCCACCCACCTTGCAACAGTTCTTTAGTATTTCATCTTTCTTGACAGCCAGCCAATCCATCATAGGCCCTTTTCATAATTTGTATTGATTTGCATTTATCCACAGCAGAGCCCATTTATAGACCATCACTTGAGTTCTTGGTCATTTTTAATGACCGCAGAAACTGTCATTTAGAGTTGACACAACTTCAAAGCATCCATGTGAAACTCCAGGGTATTCATCCCACTCACCTTGAAGGCTTCAAGATCAGCCCAATAACAGTGGCTTTAAATAACCCAGTCGCAATGGCAATGGGAACTTGTCTCTCACTCTGCAGGTCTCAGCCACTTGACCCATGATACTGTATCCAGGGCAGTTCTATGGAGATAAAAAGCACAGGTCACCAATTGGCAGGCCAAGGCCTCATCTGGCTCACAGAGGGGATGTACTTGGCCATATGGTATTTTTAATTAGAACTAATTGGCAGGATTACAAAAGTTTACAAGATGTCACACACAAATCAGATTTTCCACTTTTCTAGGAACCTGAATGCCTACTAGAGATAGACTTACATATCCACCTGATGATTTTCCACTGGACTTGGTAAGTGATTTCTGCTAGATAAGACAATTCTGCCCAACTTCCAGTTGTATCTTACCCACATGCTGTAGCATTTACTAATTACCCTCTTTTGACATTTGAGTGTGTGGTCTCTAATTGAAATGTCAGAGACTGATATTCCAAATCTTAATTTCTTTCAACAACTATCTATATGGGTTCAGGCAAGACATACATAATCTGAGTTTTTGTTTTCTAATTTGTGAAAATTAGGTAGTGATTCTATTCATGTTTTTGTAATCTGGACTACATACTCTAGTAGATAAAGATGCAAAGATAAACTAGAAATAGTACTTGCTCACAAGAGGTTTATAACTTTGCATAATGCATGTAAACAATGTATTTCAAAATGACGTGTCAGTATGCAAGAATGGAGGAAGGTACAAGGTTCTGGGGACCCATAGGACAGTCTACCTTTCCAAAAATGAAGGAAATAAGGAATATGACCCAAGTGGTGACACTTGTGCCTGGGCCACAATGGGGAAAGGATATGTGCAAGGACTTCCAGGAAGCATACCAAGGTCCATGGCTGATTTGCATCAAAAAGATACAAGCCAGAATATCCAAAAAGACATTTTATCTTAAAGACCTTAGACTTTTGGAAATCATTTTATCTTAAAGACCTTAGTCTCTTGGAAATCCGGAAAGATTCTGAAGTGGGGATGGGGGTGATTATAGAATAAGAAGTATATTAAGGAAGTCAGTGGAGAACACAGCATAGATACTCCTAGGTCTGTTTTGCAAAGGTTTTTGAAATGAAGAGTTACACTTTGCTCACAGAACAGAAAGTTCCAGTGCTCTGTTAATTTCACCTGTGACAGATCTGACAGAAAGCAGGTGAAAGGGTAGGTGAGGCACACTGTGGGAGAAAATTTTCAAGGGCAAAAAGAGATTTGTGTTCTAAGAACCTTCAGAGATCTGAATTACTTCAACAGAAGATTGTTCCCACGTGCCAGCTGGTCAAAAGCTGCCAGGTGCGTGGCAGTGGTGGCTCCCATTCACTTCAGTGAAGACAGGCAGAATTCTGGCACCTGTCTTCTTCTTTTACTTCTTACAAATGTGGGAGAGACATTCGTGAACAATAAAATTAAATACAAGAGTTCCTTACAGACTAGAGAGGGCATGCTTTTACCTCTACCACGTTAACAAATAACAAGAAACTGAAGTCAAACCAGTAAGAATGACTGGAGGCAACATATGATAGGTTGCCAAGGGAGGCCTTTTCATGGTAAAGTCATTTGAATTCAGGCCTGAAGTGTGAGGGGATTTCAGCTATGGAGAGACCTGAGGGATGAGCATTGCTTTCTTATGGTTCAATAAGACGTGAGCAAGAAGATTGAGAGAAGACCGAATCTAGAATAGCATAGCTGCTAGCTTCACTGCTGTGACTTCAACAGGACCGGAAGCAAATCATGTTACAGGCAAGGATCATGTAGTTAAGAACTGAAGAGATAGAAAAATGAAAACATCTATGCTCCATCTGAACTATGAAAAATGCAGGACAAAATGTCAAAACACTTTTATCATTAAGTCCCCTCTCCCACCTCCCCATGTCTCTATTTTGTGTCACATTCACACTTTGTCCATTCACAAATGAACTGGTGGAGGTCCCCGCAATGCTGAGGCACCAATTTGGATAAAGATAGGCCTGCCCCTGTGTAACTGATGGAGGGTTAAATAGGAGAAAAAGATCCAGGATAAGAAATCAGTCTGTGGGTGTCAGATAACTCATTAACACCACCTTAACCTTCTTCATATATGCAAATGTTATTAATAGATCATGGCTCTCTTTCCTGCTGGGGCCAATGATAACCTCAGAATCTTTCCCAACTCTTGGTTCCAAATCTCCCAGATTTGGAGTAAAAGAGGAAATCTATTTTTTTAGCCCACAACTTCAGCTATTTAAAGAAGCAGAGGAAGACATCCTGATGTGACTAGGTAGAAATGGGAAGATCCTGTTTCACCAACTGATCCTCACAAAGTTATGAGTACTTCTTACCCCACTGTATACATACGTGCACATGCATAGGCACAGCGATACACATGCACACACATATGCATCCACCATTACTGATTTATTTCGCTAAATAAGAAATGTCCCCATGCCAAAGCATGTGGGGTAATTACTACTTTGACATCTCTAGGAAAGACAGTTCCCCAGCCCCACTGAACCCTTGTGTTGCTGAGTCTCACCAACTTGAAAGTATATCAGCTTTACCAATTAATAGCTGTACGACTGTTACTCAGCTTTCCTAGGCCTCAATTTTGTCATTGTTAAAATAAATTATGCCTACCCAGGAAGCCTACTAGAAGGATCAAAGAAATCGATGCATGTTAAAAAATTACATCCTTATTGTGTTTTGAACTCAGCATTTTCTCAGGACTGAGGCAAGAAGGCTCAGGATATTAGGGTGTACTGATGTACATGTTTCTATAGTTAGGTTTGCGTATGGTTATTTACATCTACCAACTCCCCACAAGCAGCATTAGCATTATGTACAGCAAACATGTACTAATAAAAAAAGAACAAATGGGAAGGCTGTCCCACAAAGTTTCAGTCAGGCCAGAGTGCTTAGGATCTTCTCTACGCCTGTGTGAAGAGGGCCAGGTCTACCAGGTGCTGCTACCATGACAGATTTTATGGAGGTTCCACCCCCAACCCCAGAGTTTTAAGATTCTGAGCTTTTAGCACTGGAGTTGAAGATAGGAATTGAGATAACACAGGAAACAGAAAACTTGAACCACCCTCTTCCTCTCTAAGGCTAGAAATGGAGGATCCAACTACAGCTTCTAGAAAGCTCGCACTACTGACTTTACATGTCCTGCGGTGAAATTCTAGAAACTTATCGTTCCCTACAGTAAGGACTTGGATCTATCCCCCCAGGCATGAGCTTCTGTAAGCAGCAGTGAAGCAAAGTGGTGGCAGGATCAGTGCCAGTTTCTCTACTTCTCAGCCGTGTGATCCTTGGGCAAACTCCTTGGATTTTCAAAATTGTAATTGCCTGGACTTCAAAATGGAATCGTAATGTATTTCTCAAGAGGGCTACTGTAAAAATTAAATATACATCCCCTGTGCTAGTGCCAAGCCCAAAGAGAGCAAGCAATACATGGTAAGTGCTATTCTTTTCCCTCCTGTAGGAAGCAGGACTTGCCTGACTTGGTTTCTCCAAAGCCTAGTACTGTGTAAGGACTTAATAAATATTTGGTAAGTCAGCAAAGGTTTCCATCATATTTATGACCTTTGCACAAATTATTCAAAGCCCTTTGATTCACTTTTCTCCTCTCTTATTTCTGAAGATAATTTTTTTTTCCTTTAGAACATGAGTGGCAATTCCAATAACTGATCTGTGACTCATCACTCAGAACAAAATAGAATCCCATCTGCAGGTTGCTCTGAGTAGTGTAGCCACAAGGTGTGGTGAAAGTGCAAAGTTATAAAAGAAGTTATGGAGGTGTCTTCACAGATGTTTTCTCACATTTAATTAATACAGAAGTCAAAGTGCTGTGGATCCATTTGTCATCACTGCATAAAGTGGTCTGGGGACTTCCACTGAAGCTGACAGCCTGAGGAAAATAAGTCAACCAAGGTCTGAATTGAGAGCTAGGAGGGGTGTTAGAGATTGTCATCATGGCAGTGCCTTGCATAGCATGTGCTGGTTGCAAACCACTTCTTCATATATATGGGCATATTTTATTGGTCATCTTCTACAAATAATTAAGGTGGTATATGCATACATCTATATGTTTATTGCAGGGTCTTATTATATGTCTTCTTGATATGTAGCATATCACTTGGTTCTCATAATAATCCTGTAACTAGTGGAGCTTATGACACAAAAGTTCTGTGTAGCCTTGTCATGTACAAACAGAGGCACTGGTGTCAAAATTACTAGCCATGCCTCCCTGCTCTGTCACGTACTAGCATTTTGACCTTGAGCAGTCATCTGACTTTCTCAAAGCTGCAATCACTGGTATGTAAACTGGATTAAATGGTGTAACTGTCCTCATTAGAAAAAAAATGAGATATTTCACATAAAGTTCAGAATAATATTTGACATTTGATACATGTATAAAGAGTACCAACAATTATTATTGAGTAACTTCCTCAAGACCATATAATAATGAACAAATAGGAACTCAACCCCAACCAACCTGAGCACAGAGCTGTAACTCTCCCTGAAAAGTTACTGACCTTTTTTCCCCAATTCACGAGCTTAATGTTATCATCATTCTATCCAGTTAGATACTTGAGACACAGGGAGTTTTAAGAATCTTCTCAGAGTCATAGAGTTCGTTTTGGTCGGACAAGACCCATAGAAGGTCCTAGGTCTTTTGATTCCAAGTACAGTTACTTATTTTTCATGACACCACCCTGCCACCCAGTTGCTAAGCATTTTCATATTCGTGAAGTCAGGACAATCAAGGTTCAGAAAGTTGAAGCAACTTGCCTGGAGATGCTGTTGTTCAGTGGCAGATCTGGAAGAAAACCCAGGCCTCAAATACTGATTTCTATACAGACCTATTCATTCTCTCCCAGAGAGACTAAGGGGGGAAAAGACAGAAAAGGAGAAATAAAGGCAGACAAAAGAAAAAAAAAACAGAAAAAAGGAAAACCAGAGACCTGTAAGCTAAGAACATTGTTTAATCATTTCTGTCTTCAAAGAGGTACTTACAATGATGAAAAGCTGGTAATTTTTAAGAGGAAGGTGAAAAATAATACCGTAGCAAGCACTTGTGCAGTTCTTTAGCAAGTCAGAATAAATTGGGAGCTATAGTGGAGTCATCAAACGCTGGAGGGAAATCATGACTGTTCAGTCAGATGCTGCCTTTCTCCACCAGGCTGTCGTGGAAAAAGCAGTGCGTTAGTGAGTATTAGCCAGGTGGCTTTGTGCCACTGAAGAGGTGAGAATCAACTAATTAAACACTCAGAAAACAGAGACAAGCGCTTTGCAAGTACAGGCTCCTATCACTTCTCAGATTATTGAGATCTCAGCTGTACCTGTTGAGAATCCAAGGTGTCCTAATGGGACAGCCGGGGATTTTTAGACTTCCACCTGCACTGATGCAAAGCCGTCAGCTGGGGAATCCAGACCACCAAACAGCTCATTGGAAAATGAAACACGAGGGCTTGGATTTTATCTGCCCTGAAGGTGCCTCTGGTTCTTACACTTAGAGCAATGATTTGTTTTCCATTGGTGCTTACAAGACACTGCTCAGCAGATCTCTCACTGCTTTTTATGTACAAACAAACTTTCTGGCTCTTTGCCTATGCTTAGTTCTCATCCTGAAATGCCCTTTCTTCTGGGCCACACTTCCAATCCCATGCCTATTAGCAGGCTCACCTAAGAGCCTGCTAATGCTTCCCTTTCTCTAGGAAGCATCTTTGTTACACTAGCTAGACTCAGTCTTGCCTTTCTCAGGTTGTTCATAGCATCTAAAGTTTCACCTGTCTTTTTTTTAAATTTTATTTAAAAGGGGATAAAATTAAACACAACAAAACAGAAAAGAACAGGGCATAAGAAAGCATAAATTTCAAAGCTAGACAACCAGAGATCTTCACTATCTGTCATATTGTCTCTTGTCCTCTTCCAAATGGTTGTTCTTATCTTTGCATGTGGGGAGCTCATACTAAATAACATAGCCAATCTTTTCACAAGATGTGTAGTTCACTGGCTCCCACTTGCTAAGCGGGGTGGGGGGGGAAGGGGACACAGGGCAGGGGACAGGATGTCATGAGATGTCTGATTCTCAGCCGGCAGGATCACAGCCACCCCCCAGAGAGGGAAGGAGTTCCTTGTTCTCCTGGCACCCTGAGTCAACCGCATGGTGCAGGTCCCAATGCGCCAGAGTCTCTCTTCTTCAGGCCCCCGAAAGTCTGCCACACTCTCAGCCATCCCCCAGAGAGGGGAGGAGTTACTTGTTCTCCCGGGACCCCAAGTCAACTGCAAAGTGCAGGTCCTGATGCACCAGGGTCTCTCTCCTTCAGGCCACAGAAAGTCTGCAACACTCTCTGCTGCTGCCCAGAGAGGGAAGGAGCTCCTTGTTCTCCCTGCAGCCCGAGTCAACCACACCGTGAAGGTCCCAATGCACCAGGGTCTCTCTCCTTCAACCACCGAAAGTCTGCCACACTCTCAGCTGCCCCCCAGAGAGGGGAGGAGTTCCTTGTTCTCCCGGCACCCCAAGTCAACCACATGGTACAGGTTCCGAGGCACCAGGGTCTCTCCCCTGCAGGCCCCCAGAAGTCCACTATACTCACCTGTTATTTCTTTCTGATGAATTGACCATTCCATTTCCAAAGTTCTGAAATGGCCAACAGACCACAGAAAGAATTCTCTTTAGGTTCCTGTTTGAAACCAGCAGCTACAAGCAATCTGCTGGCCTTGCTTTAGGGCCACTCACCTGTCTTTTGTAACTTTAGTTTGCATGGGACTTCATAAAGAAGAAAAAACACCTATAGCCAATGCCAAGGAAAGAAAGTACATGACTTTTCATATATACAATTCAAGATATGTGGATTTAGTATGTGCCCAGTGATCCTTTAGGCTGACTCAGTCTTGCCCAGTGCCACCAGTTCAGGGAACAAAATAAGTTGTCCTTTATAAGAAGTGGCCACTAGGAAGCCTCTAGAATGCTGTGATTACAGGCATGTGCCACCATGCCTGGCTTGGATCAGGATTAGTAGCTAGTCCAAGAATGAGTTATCCATCAGATAACTAGAGACTCATTCATTCATTCAACAAGTATTATTTTATTTATTTATTTTATTCATTTATTGGTAGTGGGGATCGAACTCACCTCGCACTTGCCAGGCAGGCGCTTATGCCACTGAGCTAAATCCTCAGCCCTCAATAAGTATTACCTGAGCAGTTATTTTATATCAGGCATTATTCTAGATACTGGAAGTATAACTGCATAGTAGAGTCCCTGCCCTGTTAAAGTTTATAGTCTTGAGTAAATAGTATTAAACAAAATATTATATAAATTACATATATTCACATATATATTTTTTCCCATATAAATATATATGGTATCAGGTTAGTGATAATACTTTGGAAAAAGAGAAATGGTAAATCACAGGGGCAATTATAATTGGGAGGGAATTCCACATATAACTGACCAGAAAAATTGTTTCTTATAATGTAACAAACTAGCAGAAATCTAAAGTAGGTAGGACTGAGTAAGATGAATTTTATGTGTCACCTGGAGTGGCCATGGGGTGTCCAAATATTAAATCAGCATTATTCTAGTATTTCTGAGAGGGTGTTTTTGAACAAGCTTAGCGTTTAAATGTGAAGACTGTGGAAAGTGGATTACTCTACACAATATGGATGGGCCTCATTCAATCAGTCAAAGACCTGAATGGAGCACAAGGACTAACCTTCCTCAAAGGCAAAGAACCTGCTCCTTCTTGGCTGCCTTTGAGCTGTTACATCAATGTCATTCTTTGGACGAAAACTGAAACGTCAGTTCTCCTGTGGCTCCAACTTGCGTACTTCAGATTTTTGGACTTGTCAGTTGCCATAATGATATGGGCCAATTTCTTATAATAAATTCCTTCATTGCTACTCTATTTGTTAGCTTTCCTGTCCCTTTGACAAGCACCCAACACCTGCAATATAAAAGAAGAATACGTTTGTTTGGCTCAATTTCCAGAGGGTTCAGTACATGGTTGACAGCAGATGGTAGAGGGCTATGGTAGAAGATCTGCTTGCTCCATGGCAGGCAGGAAGCAAAGAGAAAGGGGAGGACCCAGAGAAGAGATACATCCTTCCAAGTCGCATCTCCTCTGACACACCTTTTCCAACCAGGCCCCACCTCCTAACAGCATACTTAGCTGTGAATTCATCAGTCTACTAATGAGTGTAAAGCCCCCATGATCCAAGCACTTTCTGAAATCCCTACATATGAGTACATGACTTGGGGGGACATTCTAGATCTAAACCTTATAGTCTATATGGTCTAAATAGTCTGTATTTGTGGATTATATATTCTTAATGTGGTCAACCTCTGATTTAAAACAATGCATTTGTTCAAAACATGTTTAGGATTTTGTCACATAATCATACAGAATAATAACTATTTTCACAGCATTTAATTGCATTAGTCATTCTAAACAATCTAGAGGTTACTGTATGTACACAGGATGTATATAGATTATACACAAATACTATGCCATTTTTTATAAAGGGGGAACTCTGGAACCAATTTTCTTTGGATACCTCAAGAAAACTGTATACACATCCTGTGTTCTGTTTCACCGTAGAATTCTGTTGTAGTCAGGGACAAGACACATAATTTATAGAATTATTTTATAATAATCACCTAAAGAGTGAACTTCACTTCTTGATCCCTCTATTTGCATATTGATAAAATGATGCTGCCACTACACGCTTGGGAATGTTCCCAGACTTGAAAATGTCTCCACTAAATGCTTATTAAGTGGTTCATGGAAGAGGAGAGAACTGATGCTCTTTTGTGCCCTCCAACTTTCTTCTCATGCTGCTCTGCGTCTGGGTTGTCCTTGTCTGTTGGTGACAGAGAACAAGCTCTGGGGGAGGCCACAGCCTCTTCCACCCTCCAAGGATCCCTGAGAGGTTCACACAATTAGGCCTCTTAAACAAGGAGGGGCTTTTGAGGAATGAGGGGAAGGTTTACTTAAAGGAACTGAACAACTGTCTTTTCTGCCATGCCTCTTCCTCTGCAGCAACTTGCAAGGGGAGGTGGATGTTTGATTCTCCTTGCCAAGAACCAAAACAAAGCAGAGGGAAAACAAAATAGATCAAATGGGTTAAGTGGCTCAGAACTCAGTCTTGGAGGGAAAGGATTGGTTCATTTTCCCCCACACACTTTCTTCTACCAAAGAAGGATGCTTTTATAAGTCCAGAAGGGACCCATGGTGGCACAGATTAGAGAAACGGGGTCTCACAAAGACTCCTCCTTCTCACCCAGCCTTTACACTACAGATGCCAAAGGAGCATATGAAACTCAATCATGTTTCTGCCCATGTTGTCATGTAAGAAGAATTTGAACCTGAACCTTCTAATTTCCCATCTGTGATCTTTTTTCCTGTGTGACACTGCTTTGGCCAACACCATCACTTGAATTAACGGAGGAGGAGCATCCGTGGGTGTGTATTTTGCTCAATGTGTGAGCCAAGAGCTTTTGTCTTCTTTGCATGGTGAGCCACACACAGAGGGGACTCGACATTTCCTTAACGCCACTTGACCCCACTGACAAAGCCCAGGAAGCTCACTAGCCATGGTCACAGCACAGACTGTGTAAGAGAGTCCTTTTCCTAATCACAGGCAGCATGCCAGCCCCCACCTGTGCCAGGATGAAAGTAGGCAGCATGAGACAGGGACCTGAGCTTTCTTGTTTCTCTGATCAGTTCATCAACTGCTGCTAGAGCATGGCGAGCTGCCTCACCCTGCTCCTCGTGACACATGACTTACCAAGTGCCAGAAAACTACAAAATAAGGTTCCAGCCTTCCAAGTTTAAGTTTAGAAAAAATTCTTTTATTTTTAATTTACTGGTATATTTTTAAATATCCAAACTTTAATATTCAACTGAATAATTTCAGAAAGCAAGTCTTGATAGAATGCTAGCCATGTTGTTATATATGTCCAGAACTTTCTAGCTGTCAACTTCCCCGGGCTTCACAGACACTTAGGTCTGAATCCATTGAGGATTGCTGGTGTATACTTAAAACTAGTTACATTTACAGCATTGACACGATAACGCTAAAAGGAACTTCGGCCTACATAAGACAGATCATCCTCAAAAGTTCAAAGGAATAGGTCAAGCCTTGTTTTCATCACTCAGGCACATTAATTTTTGCCTCCTCTCAATCATCGGTGGTGTACCTATTAAACACGTAACAGATGTTTAAAAAATGTGTATTTATTTTTTCATTTAATGAAGTTCAACAAGCATTTATTCAACGTATCTTACGTACTGATCACAGAATTAGGTGCTGAGGATATTCGTCTGCCTTAACGTATGTCACATTCCACGAAGGGAGACAAACATTTAACAAAGAAGCTCAGAGGGTTAGCCATCAAAATCAAGTGTTGAAAGTACAGATTCAACCCAATTAAGGAATGATTAATTTTTATGAAAGAACAGAGAAATTTTAGGCAGAAGGGATGTCTGTGCTGGGATTTAGAGGATACATAGGATTTTAACAGGTGCACTATAGATAGGAATGGGGGAAATGAAAAATCATGAATCAAAAAATTAATGATACTATCAAGTAATGAAAGAATTACTCCAAGTACAGTGTTTGTACTTTAGGGTAAGGAATATTTCTTTCATGCTATGTGAGTGGTGCTAATCATTCCGTACCTCCTCAGAGACTGTCAGCTGATGATGATGGAAATTATTTTAAAAACTTTCCACTCAAGACAAGTTGTAGCCACAAGACAAACATGGCTTGGGAACTGTCAGTAGTAAAATAAGGCAGTTTTGGAAGACTGTGGGTTCGAGGAGAATTGATATTCATCTTCTTCATTTAAAAATATTCTTCCAAAGAACAGTTGAATCTAATTTAACTTCTTAAGCCATTTGTTCAAATAAGCCAGACTGCCTTCCGTGCCAAGGGGGACTCCAGCAATCAGGTTACACAGGAACCTCACTGCAGAGCAGTCCGCTGATCAAAAATGAATTAGCCAGAGAGTGCCAGAGTTATGGGACCAGAAAAGATGCTTCACAGGAGGATGAGGTGATTAAGGATTTCATCTCAGAAAAGGCAGCTAGAGAGAATATAAACTAGTGCCTCTCTACCATCTCTCAAACTCAGAGGCTTTCCTGCAGGGCCACTACTGTGTGCAAGCCTCTTTGAGGGCTTTGAGGTGAATGAGGAGAGGCATGCTCCTTTTAAGATGCTCATCCTTGAAAGAAATGAGTATGATTAGAAAGAAAACAAGTGCTTTTTGAGCTTCTAGTATGTGATATGGTGAGTATATCAATGTCCATTATCATAATTTACCTTTCACCCAGCGCTGTGACAGATGGTCAGCTCCGTTTCACAGAGAAGATAGTAGATCTGTTTGAAGAAATGCTAGATAAGCACAGAGCCAAGAGTCACGAACTCCACAAGACATATCTGCAAGGATTCACAGAAATCCTGTATCATTCACTTATTCATTCATTTGGAAGATATTTAATGAGCAATGACCATGCATGGTGGCAAATTCTAGGAATATAATCATTAACAGTGAAAGACGTGGCTTCTTGCTTTCGTGGTGTCTGTTGTCAAGGAACAAGTAGATTTCATCAAGTGAATGTAAAAATAGGTAATGTAATCCCAAACTAAAATAAGCATCTTGAAGACAAGCAGTCTGACTTTCCAAGGACCAGTGACAAAGGATCTGGTCATCCGGGTTGGAGGCAGTGTCAGCAAAGACTCCCTGAAAAGGAGAAGCTTGAGCACAAGGTGGTGGGTAGAGGAGAGATAGGTTTTCAGGGTTTAAAATGGCAGCTTTAAGCACCAGAGTTTGTACCAGAAACCCCTGCTGAAAGAAAAAGTATGACTAGCATGAACTGAAATTGGAGGCAGGGCCCAGAAAGCTAGAAGGAGAGGGGTTGTTGGGGATTGCATTAGAGATGGACAGAGGGCAGCACTTCAGGCATGTAAGCCATGGGGGATATTGATCATGCAGGAACAATGGGCCACCATTGGGCCTTATAGTCAGAGGGTGATGTGAAGCCATTGGCATTTAGAGAACCTCATTCTGACCACTGTATATAGAAGGAACTGAACGGGAGACAATTGTATTTAGGATGACTGGTATAGAGGCTACTACAGTATACAGGAAACCTGTGATGGCAGCTGAGTTTAGGATGATGGAGGGAAATGCAAGTTGGAGTGACTCAGGAGATGGCAGAAATAAAGCTGACAGTGTTTGGTGATGGGCTAGAAGTGTTGAAGGTAAAAAGAAAAGGGCAGAGTTTCCAGAAAAGTGTACAAATGGGGATAAGTGTGTCAAAAATAATTTCCACCCACTTTCCAGAGATGGAAAGCACACCACATCTTCAAAACTGTAGGGGTGTTCAAATTCTGTAATGGCAGAGCTACAAAGCTGATATTACTTCTCTACATGCTGTACCTCCAGGGGCCAGCATTGCTTAAGGAGAAAGGCAGCTGTGTCTCCAACTCCAGGTGTGCCCACCTGGGAAGGAAGGGTCTCCTCACCTATCATGCATTTTTCCTTGTGAGCATTTATTTTGCTTTATGACTTGGTTTGAATGATATTTTTGAAATCTAGTTTCTCAACATTTTTCCAAGCACCTGTTATACCCCTTCTCAGTGCCAAGTTGACCACATTTGAAAGTACCCTTGTTAAAAGAAAGAGAGACCTGGTTTCCAAAGAATGGTAAGATTTGCCCTTTCCTCAGAACTGTCATACCCTACCCCCTGCAAACTGGGCCAAAAGTCTCAGTGGTACTGACATCTGCATGAAGAGAACTCCTTCTCTTGTCTGTTCCCATATGGAAAGTTCTAGAATGACCATTGCCTTCAGTAGTACTTCAGTAGACATGACACTACCCAGGAGATGAATTTCCAGTGACTAACACATTATAAACCCTGAAGTCAGTCTCTTGATCATAGGATGCCCATCTGACAGTGCAATGGGGGGATACATTCCTTCCAGAGCAAGGATTTCCCGTTAACTGCTTTGCTTTGCTTTGCTTTGCTTTGCTTTGCTTTGCTTTGCTCTGCTCTGCTCTGCTCTGCTCTGCTCTGCTCTGCTTTGCTTTGGTTCATTTTGGTTCAGTTTGGTTTTGCCATCAACTTTTTCTGTCAGAAAGCATGTGTTTGTCACATGCTATAGAATCATAAGCTGTATGTTGATTGTATGTGTATGGTTCTCTCCCTTCTCCCTGCTATCCTAGGTTAATAAAGCACTTTCTCTGAGAGAGAAGGAAAAAAAAGGAGAATAGTGTATAAACCAGAGACTCTAAAGCAGACCAAAGGCTCTGGAAAAGCAGCACATGTGTTCAAGGAAATGCTGACCTCAGCAAAACTCCAGGGACTACGTACCTCTGGCCTAAAGACAGTGAACTCACAAAAACAGTTGACTTCCAGGATGAAGAGTGGAATGGGAGAGGCAGGGAACAGAACAAACAGAAATTGTTTTTTTCTGGTCATAATAATAATTTAGTCTCATTCCAAACATCCTCTGAAGTTAAAATGCAGGGGAATAATTAACCTGATTACAAAACCAAACAGATACCATAAGAAAACAAAACTAGAGACAGATACCCCTGATGAATATATGTGCAAACTATCTAAACTAAGTAATAGCAAGACTAAGCTAGTACTACTACACACTGAACTTAGTACCACATTAAGAAGATTACATATCATAAGTCAGTAGAATTTGACCCTGAGATTCAAGGATGGTTCAATATCTGAGAAGCAATTAATGTTACACACCTCATAAGCAGAATGAAGGATAAAAAAACACTTGGTTGGGGCTGGGGATTTAGCTCAGTGGCATAAGCGCCTGCCTTGCAAGCAGGTAGTCGTGAGTGAGTTCGATCCCTGGTACAGATAAAAAAACAAAAACAAACAAAATAAAATAAAATAAAAAAACACTTGGTCATCTCAATAGAAAAACCATTTGACAAAACCAACACTTGTTTATGGTACAAATTATAATTAGAGTAGGAATGGAAGAAAATTTCCTTACTATAATAAAAGTTAGATATGAAAATTCTGTAACTAGCATCATGCTCAACAATGAAAATTTGAAAACTTTTCCTTTAAGGTCAGGAACAAGGCAAGGATATCTATTCTCACCATTCCTACTCAACACAATTCTAGAAGTCCTAACTGGAGCAATTAGGTGATAAAAAAAAAATACATAAAAGGCATCAAAATTAGAAAACAGGAAGTAAAATTTTGTCTGTTGCCATATGTAATGATCTTATTAAAAAATAAAAAAACTTGAAAGTGTAGTTCAGTTGTAGAACATTTGCCTGTCATGTGCAAGACCCCGGGTTTGATCTCTAACATTGCGCACAAGCGCGTGCGCATGCGCACACACACACACACGTTACAGTTTAAGACACAAAAAATGAGCTAACTTAAAAGCAAATTAGGCACTCAATTTCATTCACAATAGTTTCCAAGTGAGTAAAAATTTAGAAATAAACAGCGCAGTGAAAACTACAAAACATTGGTTACAGAAATCAAAGTGGGAACAGGGAAAAAGAGAAAGGGAAGAGAACAAAAGAAAGAATTAAGACATATTATGTGCATATACGATCTTCCTAGAATAAATGTAATTTTTATTGCAAATGTATACTAATAATAACAAATGGAAAGACTCTCCAGTTTAGTGAATTGGAATACTTAATATTGTCAAAATATTTGTACCACCCAAAGAAATCTATCTATTCAGTGGACGCTCAATTGAAATTCCAATAGTATTTTTCACATATACTTTTAAAAAATCTGGAATTCATACAACTCTACAAAGTACTCCAAATAGACAAAATAATTTTGAAATACAAGAAATAGAAGCCTACTTTCTCATTTCAATATATAATGACCACAATAATTATAACAGTATGGTACTGACAGAAAAATAAATATATAAACAAATATAGAAAGACTGGAAGTCAATCCATGCATTTATGATCAATTGATATTCAACAAAGTTACCACGAATGTACAATGTGAAAAGAATAGTCTCTTCAAGAAATACTGCTTATAAAGCTGAACATTCATGTGCCACAAATAAAACTGGACACTTACCTTGCATTTCACACAAAAATCAATTCAAAATGGTTTAAAGATTTAAAACATGAGACTCAAACTCATTGAAGAAAATACAGGGACAAAGTTTCATGACATTTGTCTTGGCAGTAATTTCATGGATACAACACCAAAAGCACAGGCAACCAAGCAAAATGAGACAGATGTAACTATATAGAATGTAAACAACTTTGCACACAAAAAAAAAATCACTAGAGTGAAAAGGAAACCTGCAGAATGGGGGAAACTTTTTGAAACTATGTATCTGAAAGGAGTTAATTTCTAAAATACATAAGAAATAGCTACAACTAATAAAAATTTAAAAAGTCAATTTTTAAAATAGGCCAAAGTCTTCAGTAAATATTTCTCCAAAAGAGATATACAAATATCCAAGTAGTACATAAAAACTTGTCAGATATCACCACATATCTGTTGGATACCTGTTACTAAAGAAAAAAGGAAAGACAAGTGTTGGTGAGATAGTAGAGAAACTAAAAATTTTTTATTTTCTTGGTGAAACTGTAAAATAGCTGCTATGGAAAAAAATCTGAAGATTTTTTTTAAAAAATGAAGCAGAACTGCTATATGATCCAGCCATCCCTGTTTCAGTATTTATCTAAAAGAATTGAAATCAGAATTCCAAAAAGATACTATTCCTCTCCTGTGCATTGCAGCACTAGTTACAACAGCCAAAATGAGAAAGCAACAAAAAGGTCCATCAGTGGATGAATGGATCAGAAAAAATGGGCAAAGTTCACAGGTTGGAATATTCAACCTTTTAAAATACGATACGCTACAGTGTAAGACAGTTCAGTGAATCTGACGGGCATTCTGCTAAGAGAGATATGCTAGACATCTGACAAATATTGCATGATTCACTTACATGAGGTATTGTTAAAAGACAGTCAAACTCATGAAGGCAAAGACTACAGCTGTGGTTGCCAGGAGCTGAGATAAACACAGAGATAAACACTCTAATTTTCTTCCAGCCATTCTTTATAGTTTACTTACATTACTGACATCATCCTATATACACTCTTTTATAGTCTATTTTTGTGATCTAACACTATATGATGTGCTGGGACTGATTTGTACTTGTTCACAAAGCCAATAGACATCTCTGCAACTCTGCACTCAGTAACATTGCATTGGTAACTTGAAATAACTACCAATAATGGAAATGTTTACCCCATGGAACTTGGAAAACACTACAAAGCCCAGAAGTTTTGTTTTGTTTTGTTTTTGCAGAGACCCAGTTGTCAAACTTTAATTGTACACTATGATAATATTATACATCTTGAAATTCTCTTTGTAAACAAATGTTTAATCATCACATAAAGATTACTGAAAGTTCTGATTTCCAGACATTATATCCAATTTTCACTATTACAAGTAATGATACAATGAACATCTTCTTGGCACAAAAACATTTTATATTTCTTTTTATTTGCTTAGCATAGATTCCTAGACAGAAAACTACTGGGTCAAAGGATATAAAAATACCTATTTAGGCTATTGAAATATATTGCAAAATTCCTTTCTTTGAAAAGGTACACTAATTATATCCCACAAATAATAGGTGAAGAAGCTCTTTACTCATTTATACTAAATATGATTCTAGAACAATCAGAATAAATGCTAATGTGTAAAGACTGTATAGAAATGAAAAATTTTCCTAAGTGTCATGAATAAAATTGAGACAATAAACAAATTTACAATGGAATAAGTATTTTATAGATCAGGTCATTATCTTTAACACTGAAATAGTTTGCACAAATCAATAGAAAAAATTCTAATCATGATAAATAAAAGAGCTAAGGACTTGCACACACTAATTTCTAGTTTACTACTACATTTTGATTTCAAGAATTTTCAGTATTCAGTTCAAAGAACAAAAACCCTGTGATACTTATAGTATCAGAGATTCCCTGAACAAAGTTTTCACATAACTGGTTTTTTGAACAGTGCTTATGAACAAAGCTGGAATTTCCTAGCATTTGTAATATTCTGAATAGAACCAAATCCCCTCTTCCACTGCAAAAGCCATGCTTAAAACAACACAGGTCCATGATATAAATAGACCTCATAGTTTACTACTCAGAAAGAGAGAAAAATCAAAATTAGAAGGATGCAGCAACAGCCTACGAACAATTTCAGCAGAACAGATGGCTCTTCTCTGCTGAACGGAAGCTCTGTTGATGCTGCCCACCTCTAAGGTTCCTGGAGAGGAATTCATATTTCCTTGAAGATTTTAACTGTTTTCTGTATAGTTCTGGTTCCGAGACTGCAGGAAGTTGAAGGGTGGGGAGGCACCAAGAGCACCCCTTTGTTCCTGGATACCAGATTGCTGTCAAGAGTCTGGGCTGCATATAGGTTTAGGAAAATTAGTCTTCCTGAAAGTAGAAATCAGAGCCAGGGAAAAACATATTCTGGCTTTCAGTACAGTTCATTATGTAAATTGCACGGTACCATTCAGGTAAGGTTGTAATCAATCACCAAGTGTTTGCTGAGGACCATTCAGCATCAGTCTAGGTGTAGTAGAAATGACAGCCAGGAGGTCATGATCCTTATTCTCAAGAAATTTCGAATCTTTGGGAGACAATTGTCAAAGATTAGAAGCAGGAAAAATAATAATAGTAATGGGCTAACTTCCACAGAGCAGGCACAAGTGCTGCTAGAGTTCAGAAATAGGAAAGAAAAGAGTGACAAGGGCATGTTGTAGCGATTCTAGAAAGTTTCATGGAATAGTTGGAGGTGAGACGAGCTTTGAAGAAAGGATAGGAACAGAGGAGTTATCTGTCAGAAATGGATACTGGTGCCATTTTTTCCCAGACCAAGATTGGCGTGCAGAACTATTTTTGCAGATAAATGAAACAGTATTCTCAACATGATAAATGGTTTGACAAGAATAAAAGCTTTTCCAGTTGATCATGGGCTGATCCAACATGGTCTTTCCACTGATGTATGAAAAATGAAAAAAAGATATTGTTTTGGATCAAGACAGTAGGCATCAATTTTAAAAATCAGTTTTATTTTCTGCTTTTTTATTGTGATAAAATATGCACAAAACTTAGCCACTTTAGCCTCTTTAAGTATACAATTCAGTGGCATTAAGTTAATCTACATTGTTGGGCAATCGTCTCTCCTATCCATTCCCAGAACTTTTGCATCATCTTAGGATGCAACATTGAAACTTTGTGTGCATTAAACAGTACCTCCTCATTCCTACCTCCCCCAGTTCTTGGTCACCACTCTTCTACTCTTTTTTACTTTTACACTTCTAGACACATCATTAAGGGAACTTTTCCCTTTTTTAAATTTTTATGGCTTTGTACCTATGAATTAGGGTCTTAGCAAAAATAAATAAATAAGATGGCATGCAGTAGTTCACCAACTGAATTGGTTCTACAAATTTAAAAAAGATGATCATAGTAATGGTTGTGTGAGAAAGATGGCCATGGTTGTGTTTGTCACACAATACAGAATTTGCAAACAAAAGGTACCACTGTACTTAAATTGAATAATTAAGGAATTCAGTGTTAAAGAGGGAATAGAGATTCTCCTTAACTGACAGTGGGATTGCATCCAGATAAGCCCACTGCAAGCTGAGAAATATCATTAAGTTAAAAAACCATTTAATACCCCTAACCTGCCGGGCATTATCTCTTAGCAACACAGCTCACTGAAGCAGCTACATCTAACCTGTGGCCAAATTATAATGAAAATATTTTTAACACAGAAAATTTTGTTACTTATATACATGAACCACACTATGTATTTTATATGCAACCCATGATAATTCCTCTTCACTCGGGGCAAGGGTTAGCAGCTGCAGATGAGATATGACTGTTTTTGTCTCCTGATGATCTAACAGCTGACTGGCACCAGCAGCTCACTGTGCTACCTGACATCTCGAGAGCGTAGTGTCACATGTTGCCAGCTCAGGAAAATAACTAGTACAATATCTACTCAGTGTGGCTCCCCTTCGTACACATAAAGTAAAAAAAAAAAAAAAAAAAAACCTAAATTTTGCTATCTTTCTTTGCAAAGATTTGTACAGGTCTAAGGAAACCACAAAGGAGGTCATAAACTACACAACTGACAAAGCAGGGAGCTCTTCCCAGGCCTGTGTTAAAGGACAGTTACCAGACCCAGAACCTGTGGCAGTACAGACAGGACTCCCCACAGAACTACAGCCTTCCCTTCCATTCCATGCAGTGCAGAACCACTCTGGAGATTCAGCAAGGAAGAAGCCAGGGCAAGGACCACCTGACTGCCACTTTCCTCCCGCCCTGGTGTTTCCTGCCCATGCTTCCCATAGGGTGAGCCTAACTGAATGATGAGTCAGACGCTGTTGATGCGCTTCAGAGAGGACTGGTTTATGTAAGTATAGGCCGGGAAGAGAAAAGTTCAAAACAGATCTAAGAGTTGAATGAAAAATATCCAGCATAGTGGTTCTTTTGTTGTCAACTGAACATGCAATTAATGTGCTGGACTAGGAGTTGAACAGGCAATAAATTAAGAGGTAGATGATGTGACAAGAAGAAAGAAGTAAAAGATTTATGTGAATTTATCCAGAGAATGGGAAAAAGCTTTTCATTTTCTGCCAAATTAAAACTGACACCTAGATAGCTGAAATGGGTGTGTCTAGTTTAGGATGATGAGTATAAAGCCACTAAGCAAGCATCACATTGCCATAGACACCAGGGTGAACACTTCCTAATCTTTCCATTGCATAAGAGGATTCTGAGCTGCAGAACGGATTGGGGCCTATAACTTTTCACAAAATTCTCACTTACAGAAGATGTTTAGAGGCTTTCCCTACCCCCCTGTAAGCCCTCAGTTCACATAATCACAATTTTGAATTCATCTATCACTTTTATCAGCACCAACTCCAAAACACAGAGACTTTCTTAACCTTCAAGAACTTTAGTCTCCATATGTGTAAGAGTGTTTGTCAATTACAAAGCTCCATGTGAATATAAAGTGATGTTAAAAGTAGCATGCAGTAGTATAAAGAAATGGGAAAACTCTGGCAGTTAATAATGGAAAATAAACAATAATAATACATTCAGCTGGATTTGGAAGGATAACAAGGAAGACAGAAAAGATCATTTTGTAGAACCTAAAAAATAAAGCATCAGACTTTCTTCATACCAGGCACTGGACTAAGTGTTACATGGTATCAGAGCATGAAAGGCAGCAACTCTGCAGGAAGAAGTGATACCACAGGCAGCAGGAAACTTGTGATGGAATGGCAAGCAGAAAGGAGTCTCCAGATTGATGGAGCTCCCTTGTCACAGAAGGCTTCCTGGAGGAGGAAGCAGGTTACGACAAGATTTAGAGGGACAAAAAAAAAGACAGCGTTGACAATAAACTTGGAGCCAGGAGTTCCTTTGTTCACATGGTGAATGTGTTCTGTCACTGTCATCTGTGCAGTGCTTCTGTTCAGGGCATTTAGGATTTTTCCTTTCTTCTTCCCTCTAATCAAGCATCTGGATGGAAAGGAGTCTCTGAGTCACTCCAGTTATAGGTCCATTAGACAGAGGCTGAAGCCATGCTTAGGAGTCCTGATTCTTATCCTGTCCCTAACCTATATCCCTGGAAAATTCCAAAAACTTCCTGGGAATTATCAAGACAATTTGCCTTCTCTGGACCTCAGTTTCCTCCTGGGTAAAAGACAGTAAGTAGTTGGACTAGATCATCTCTAAGCTCCCTTCCATATATCAGCTTACGATTTGTGCCTCTGCAGAAAAGTTCATCCATGCTTCTTTTACTAATGTCTCATTCTTACATTTTCTTCTCTAAATAAGTAATCAAGTTTTTTGTTCCTGCAAGTCCTGGCATCGTTTAACCCTCCAAACATGCCATGCTCCTTCTCAAACTTTCACGCACTCCATTTCATCTGTCTGGAATTTGCACACTTCCCTCCCCTTCCTGTTTCCATTTCAGTTTGTGCACTGAGGCATTAGACCACCCTAGCGGTGCTATGTCCTTGTCTCTTTACCACATTTCTCTCCCACGGAGAATGGTGAGGTCCTTACTCCATTCATCCCAGCAGCCCAAAGAGCATAGGGTTTAAGGCAGTCCTGTTTAATAAGAAAACATATGAATGGGGTGTTGGGGGTCCCAGGAGCAGACATCCCTTCAAGTTGCCTGTGGCCATGGGACGTGATCTGGAGTGTGACTGGAATGGTTAGGGGGGCTTTGTGCTCTTTTTCATGATAGCTCCTTCCTTTCCCACCCAACTTTCAGTTTGCAAGTGGCCTGTCAGTACCACTGTGGTCTCTCTCTTCATTTAACATTTCGGTTTCCAATGGCACCACAGTAGCCTTCTTCTCTGAGAGTTTTCTAGTTTCCCTCCTCAAGGAGGTCAGTGCTATTAGCCCTGCTCCCCCTTAAATCAGATCGCATCATGGGGTATTCATTGCCAAGACTACGTACTGGCTGCTCTTGATCCCCAGAGGGCAGGACAGCTAAGGGCTACAGAGGACCAACCTTCATCCCATCAGCACTGACTTCCACCTCCCATTTAGGGCTAACTCACCACCAAGGACAACTTGCAAGCTCCAGCTCTAAGAATCAGAATATTATAAGGGGTTGCCAAAGAAGAGGTGGTCCCAGATGTGCCTGACAGAGACGTCATTTGATATTTAGAGGCGTCAGCCATGAACACTAGCTTCTATAAAAAGACCTGAACCCAGGGCAGCATTACCTCATCCAGAGGTCCACCCACCAATGGAGCTGCGACCTGAGGTGTGTCAGCAGCATGTCTATCTGTCTTGAAGCTAATTACTTGAAGTGTTTAATCACTGATTTCCCAAATTTGCTCCTGTAAGTGAGTACAGGCAAATTTTTCAAGCCAAATGAGGCTCAGGTCTAATGCAGCAAGGTTCAGAGGCAGCGCAGTGAGGAGGGGACAGCTCCACAAGCTGCCTCTGTTCTCAAACACGTGGGGCTGATTGAAAGATTGATTTAGAGAAGGCCCTTCGTAATAAATCGTTCCTCTCCTCGCTCACAGTGGGGGCCCAGCTGCCGCAGGCTTGCTCAGCATGGAGGGCACAACTGTGGATTTACAACACACGAAGAGCAGATGGGCGCCTCTTAGCATCTTGAGGAGGCCTGCCAATTTGGGTTTGTGCTACCACTTGATCTATTTTTTTCTCCTGATGTTCATATCATTCGATCTGTGGAGCAGCACGGTGTCTAGTTCAGAGAACCGGACTGCAGGCCCGGGCTGAGACCCCCAGTGCATCCTGGCTGTTCTGCACAACATTTGAGCTCTAGTTTGCCAAGTCTTAGGGTCACTGTAGGTGCCCTGGGAGAGTTCCCAAGCGGCAAGGGAGAGGGACTAGGAACCATCAATGTGCCGCGCTGTACAGCCTGCGGTTGTCATGGGATACGGCACCTACATGAGGTGAGGGACTTCTACCGCCAAGGGTACCTCCAGTACCCTGCACGAGATGCTCCAGGAGGGGTGATTGCCTGAGCTGGGGATTGGAAGGTCAATAAAGGAAGGACCTGATGGAGGACAAAGTGAACAAGGTCTAGGCATCATTCATTCCACAGGTGCACAGCCAGGACAGCCAAAGCCGCATGCTGCGTTACTGGAGATTAGACACTGAGGGAGAAAGCAGAAGAGAGAGTCCTGGAGTGCTGGGCAGGGCCAGGTCCCCATGCTGGCTTTCTCTAGCCAGGCTGCCTTGAGCAGACACTTTACACTAGGGGGCTTGTAAACTATGGAAATGTATTTCCCCCTAGAGTTGGGGAAGTCTACAGTCAAGGCACCAGCAGAATGAGTGTCCTGTTAGGGTCTCTTTCCACGTTTGTTGATGACACTATCTTACTGCATCTTCACATGGTAGGACAAGCCAAGAGAGAGCTCTTTTATAAGGGCA